>MNCI01014748.1:50092-124296 GCA_015680685.1 Gnetum montanum | reverse complement strand
AGAGGGTTCAGAAAATATTTGGTATTTTGATGGGACTAGAATAGCTTCTTTTTATCTTTAAAGTGGATTTCCGTTGTATTTCAATCAGAAATTGTCAAGTCATTTTAAAGGTCTGTTTAAATGCAATCGTTGACATCTATTATCTAGCCAAAATAGAGTCTTATACGTGGTAGTTTAGGCAGCAATTTTTGGTAGCATAATAGGATTGTCTTGAAGATATTGCTTGTTTGAGCCTTGGAAGTTTGAAAAATTCATAGATATTGAATTTGGAATAGATTTATTGCAAAGTGTTTACTCGTGTCATTCTACCTTGTTTAAATATTTGAGGTCTACACAAATCTGCTTTCCTTTCTTTTCTATCTATTTCCATCGAATCTTGCTCTATTTCTAGTTTTCTTGTGGAACTATCTCTTTCTCTGGGGAAAATTAGGAGTAGATTTAGGAGTTGTGCTGAAATGTTTTTGCAAAATTTTATTTGTTACAAGTAGGTATTATAAGGACCGTATAGACTAGGCAGTTGAACAAAATAGAAAATTTTCAAGAACTCACAGTACTTGGCAAAGTTGGCTGAATCTCTTTAAAGTAAGTCATTTGTAGTTCACATACAACACAATCGTTACATTTCTCACAACCGCATGCCACAATAGCACACACACATACTCACATTAACTACTGAGTTTATTTGGAGGTATCTGGGCCTTGGTGTTGCCAGAGACTAGCAGGCACCTAAATCCTGTTCGAGGACACTCGTTGGTGGTCGCGTCCCAAACGGTCGCTAAGAAATGCTAAATAATGTATCTAGATCATGTTCTAGGTGTTTCTTAGGGTAACCTTCCTTCAACATCTATCCCTTATAGGCTATCCAAGATTTCCACCATGGTTAGACCTATCATTAGCCAAAAAGGATGGTCATTCTTCTTCCTATCTCACTTTACCTGGTACTTGTTAGTCACCTTTATTAGCTTTATGTCCTCTAATGCCCAGGTATAAATACCTTAGGTCAAACCTCCAAAGGCCACTTTGAAAGACACCCATTATTACAACGTATCCTTTCAAGTCTTAATTACAACTTTCCATGTAGATTCTTATTATAATAATCACATCACATGTTAGGAAAAGACCATCTTTGTTATGCAGTAACACCATTCAAGAATGAGGATGTGATAATCTACCTTTCTTAGGTTTCATTCATCCTCAAACAAGTCCACATTTATTGTATTTTGGTTTAAAATATTTGATAAATAAATATTTAGTGAATTTTCTAATAAACTTTACAAGCAAGCTACTGAAATTACAACCAAGTAGGAATACAAAAAATGTTCCATCAACGTACACTCCAACCAGATGGTAGAATAATTATTGTTAATAGAGATGTTGATAAGTTTAGTAGAAAGATTCTATAACAATATTGTCAAGAGACTTGCTTCATACATGAAGTTGCTTTTGTTAGAGACACCAATGTCAATCTAGATAGTTTGTTCAATATTAAGATATATGTGTCAATAATTAAAAAAATTTAAAATATTGGCAATTATTAAAATTCTTGAAACTGATTTTAGAAAGATTTAGAAGAATTTTTAAAAGGTCTAAAAAAATGTGAAGATGATCTAATAAAAGATTGACAAGTCATGAAATATCATCAAATAGATTTTGAAATAACTTCTTGTGTAGACAACCAAATGTATTTAGTGTGATGATGATTAATGGAATTGCATTATCTCATCATTTATCAAGGTTTAAAAAGGGTTTCAAACTCTTTTTCCTTTCATCAAAAGGACTTTTGATGTCTAGTTGATTTTCTATTAGTTATTTATACTTTGTTGTGGTCTTGGTTTTTTCTAATTTTATAATAAGGTGATTCTTTCTAAAAGACCTTCGTGTTTAACTACTCAAAAGAGGTTGAGCTCTCACTCCTTCACTAACCTGTGTAATATCCTACCTTGGTGGGATGAGCATTGAATCTTTGGTTAATTATATTTTATTTATTTATTTAACAAATCCTTTAGGTTTATGGAGACTTAATAATTTTTTTAAAAAACCAGACAACTTGTAGGAAGAAATGCTTAAATATGAAGGACCATTACTATAGAATGACTTCTAAAAGGGTTAAAATTAAATATGAAAATGAAATTAGAAAAGAATAATGGAAAAATAAGTTAGTTATGTTATTTTGAAATGGGGATTAATTTAATCTAAATAATTATAGACCAATTGTAATCAATGATACTTTTTCTAAGCTTTTAAGAACTATCTAAAATTTATTCTTAGAAGATAAGCCAAAGAAAATAAGATACACAAAGGATTTAAATAGCACCTTTCTATCTTAGACCATATAATCATTTTAAAATATTTGTTTTTCTTAAGTAAAAATGTAATTGTAAAAGCATGGTACTCTTTTCTAGAAAGGTTGCTACCTTACTATTTTATCTATCTAATTGTTTTCTAGTGAATATAGTTTTTCTCTCTTTCAATGTTATTCATCAAATTTAATTTATTCTAAATTTCTCTAAATATTGAACCAATACTAAAATTTCTACTTTTCTTATTCATGCAAATTTTTCTTTTGTTTTGAAAATGAAGATTTACAAGCTTGTGAGAAACAATTTGTAACATCTTCTTCTAGAGATGTTGATGCAACTAAAACACCTAATTTCATTCTCTATTATGATGTATATGAGTCATTACTTATTAATCTTGCACAATAATTTAAATTTTGAATTGCCTAAATTTTAATTAAAGCTTCACTTCAAAATTAAATGATTTAATGCAAAAGTAGAACATTCAAGTCATTCATGCAAGGTACTATTTTCATTTTTTTTGTTGTTTAAGCTAGGTAATGCTTTGATAATGCAACATATCCTACAATCATTTATACAGAAGCATGTACTATTAATCATTCATAAATGAATACAAGATTCTGATACCCAATCTAAAGATTATTCTAAAAATCCATGTTCATTCAAGCTATTCAATATTCCATAAATAAAGGTAAGTAGAAAATTATTAGTCTTTTCAATTCCATTAAGTGCATGGAATCTATTTCTACACAATTTGGTTTTCAAAAAAAGTTGTTTTTAAAATTTTTTTATTTTCTAAACTCAATATTCTTAATTGTAAAAAGGAATTGGTATTGCAAGTAGATAGGAAGACTTATATTTAACTAATTACATATTATAATCTTCCTAATTCTTGTAACTTTTGTTATCATGAATGATATTTGTTTAATGTTTGTTCTTTTATACTCAAGAAAAAAGATGTTAAAGAAAATAAAAAAAATATGTTAAAGTTCATTTAACTTTTATCATTGTGAATGATATTTATTTAATATTTATTCTCTTCTACTCACGATTAATAAAAAGAAAAAAATTGTAGGAATTAATGAAATGCAAAAATATGTTGAAGTTGACAATAGTAAAAAAAAAAACAATTTGAAGTTTAAGATATGAAAAAATACTATCAATTATTATAATGATCACATGACAATAAAGAAATTGGAGAAAAAAAAATTTTATGTGATTATTTTTATCTTCTATTACATGAAGTATTTATCAATCTGGACAAATAGCTCCTAACATAAATTTTTCCTCATCTAAAAAAATACTATTAATTTAAAGATTAAAACTTATATTAACAAGTGGAATATAGCTAATGGAAAATATTATTGATGTAGGGATAATTTTAATGGAAAACATATGAACTATCAATTTCTATTTAATTTTATTTTATGATTTAACTAAAGTTGGTATTTCATCAAGAATTTTTTTTCTGTTAGTATCTCAAATTCTTTAGCTTTAAACTCAAGCTCAAATGTTGAGAATGATGCAAATGTTTTTAGGGGTGTTAAAAATTAAAATAATTAAAACATAGGTAAATCCCAACATATATAGTCGACATGAAACTCTATAAGTTAGCATTGTCTACCAAAATCAAACCCATGACTTAAATTTTCCAAATCAAGAGTTATCACTAGGCTAATACCTCATTGTTACAAATGTTGTTAAGATTAGGACCATCCTTCCTACATATAATTAATATTTCTTATTTTATTTTTCAAAGTATTAATTATAAGGTTATATACTTGACTAGACATTCCTAAACTTCAAAATTTTTTTCATGTTGATTTTGGTATTTTCTAGTTATTGTTGAGCATGTGATGTACTCTAACTATTTTTCTTATTATTAATATTATTTTTAGGGTTAACATCCTATTTTAACCATTTTAAAATATCTTATTAATAGAGGAAAAGGATCCATATAATAAAATATTTAGTTTCTTTCTAAACTTCTCTAAGACTTGTGATTTGATCAATTGAAATAAGTTATGAAGATGCTTAGATAATTTATGAAGTTTCCATTACACTATGCTGGAACCCAAAATATTTTTTAACAATACTTACTCCTAAGACATATAATCAAATTAGAACTTAAAAATTAAATAATATAAATAAATAAATAGTGAAATTTTAGCTTAGTGGTAAAATTCTTGATTTGAATGCTCTAAGTTATAAGTTCGATTCTAGTAGGAAATGTTGAGTTACAAAGTTCAATTCTAGTCTCCATTGCAGAATAGATGTCTCCATCCCAAGAGACATCCCATTCTCCAAGGGAAATTCTCTCCAAAATTGAGGTAGATCTTAAGTAGATATCCCAACTTTGAGAGAGACGTCTACATTAGCCATTGGGTAACCATTACAATAATTTCAAAGTGTTTTCAAAAGCTCTAAAGCTATAAGAAGAAATCAAATTCTTGGAAATTATGTAAGAACTGTCAACATCAAAGCAAGCATTTTCTATTCTCTACTACTATACTTTTGTACTTCATTATTACATCATTTGAATGATTATTTGTAGTACATGTGCTTCAAAGTACAAGGACCTATAATTTTAGTTACACTCATTCCTTGAATTTATTGCTCTTTCTTTATTACCCTATGGGGTTGATGTGCTTCTTGCAAAAAGGCATCCATTTCAAGCTTTTCAAGATCCTATGGGACTAAGTGGTTTTGCAGCATCAAAACACTCTAGAGTAGAGCTCAATTTTTTATAAGTTGTGAGATCCTTGAAACCACATTTTGAGCTTGTTGGGACCTTGCAAGGTTGAGAGATTTTGCAACAATGAAACTCTCCATAGTGAAGCTCAAATCCTGTAAAGGTTTTGATGTCCTATAAACATCATTTTCCAAGAAACAAAGTTTGAAGGTATGCAAGGAATATGCTTTGAGTGTGGACTACCCAAGTTGGGAAACCATGCAATTTTTAGTGTGTTTTGTATGACAAGGTTGACTTAAAATTAGGAAACTTATTCAATCCCCTTTCTAAGTTCTTGATTTTCATTTGCAAAGATAAGCATCTAAAAGGAAGGAAGCATGACCATTGAGCAACATGAGGATACATTAGACAAACTATTGTAGATAGGGTAGACTATTGAAAACATATTTGTCAATCCTAAAGATGTCACTACAATATAATCTAAGCTAATTGTAACCAAGGGGAAGATAATACTATCTAAAGCCTAGCTACAACAAGCTAGGTTGAATATTCAAAAGCTATAGGATGAAGGCATCCAACTATGTGCTCATCTAGATAACACACTATGGTTCATCATCCTTGAGCAACTTGACTCAAGATGAAATCAATCAATTGGTGGCTAAGCAGCAATAGACAAATATGGAGGAAGGAAAGACAACATGGGATGCATTAATGGCCAATGTAAAGTTATATGAACTAAAAAAGACCATTGACATGTTAAAGGAAGAAAATAGAGACTTATCAATAAAGAACTAGAGATTAGCTTAGGTAGAAAAAAAATGAATAGATGAAAGTAAGCTTGAATCATCTTTAAGAATAACTTATCATGGCAAATTTTGACATAAGAGGTTAGCTAAGAAGAATAAAAAAACTTTTCATGACAAAAGTTTAGGTGATTCAGCAACAATCCATGATCAACATCAAGACCTAAAGAATGAAGCTACAAAGAAGAAAGTGTTCAAGAAACACTATCGAGATCAAGTTAGCCTATAGAAGGAGATTAACAAGAAGGAGATCTAAATGGTCAAGATCCAATTGAACATTACATTTCAACAATAATTTCACATTATCTAGTTCAGCATCCTCAATGGAATCAACATGGTTAATTAAACCAAAATTAAGATGAAGGATCTAGAAATCAAGGAGATGACACACTATATGGAACTAGCTAATGTTCAACATGCCAATATTACCATATTAATAGCTAGCCAACCCAAAACAAAGTTAGAGAAACAAGTCACCACCATATTCATAATCTATAAATGTGAGAGTCAAGTCCATGATCAAACCAAGAAAAAGCTACAAGTTCTGAATGTGAAGTCGAAAATTCTATAACTAAAATTTACTAAACAATGAGACATTGTTTAAAACCTAGCAAAGAGGATGGAAGATTACCAAAAAGCTAAGGACTAATTAAGGGATTTTTAATTTGAACACATTAATTTTGTTGTCAAGTTTATGTAGGTAAATAAGATGTTTCTGTAACAACAGAACACGTTGGTCGCTGGAAATACTGAGTAGGGATATGTGTACATAGTTTTAACCCCAGATTCATGTGAGGGCCGTGTTGGAGGAAACAAATCTGAGGTGCCCTGAATAGTCTTGTCGATCAGACAGGGACTTACTTGATCAGTAAAACGAAATGAATTTTTTTGTGATATAGATGACAGGATGATGGATCTTCACGAGAAGATATAATATTGTTAACTTCGAAGGTGATTGAAAATAGTATAATCGATTCAATACAGTTTACAAAGTTCGTATAGATAGGACACAATTACTCATATTTAGAACACAAGTAGTCCCAAGATCGGGAACTTGACTCACGAATAAAATGTTTTAGATGCAATGATTACAAGCAAGCTTCGACTTAGATGAAGCAAGTATTAACAACAAGAAAACTGTTTAAAGATGAAGCAAGCAAAGGTTGATCTACATTGTTCAAGCTAATCTAGGTACAAAGAGATCAGACTTGAAGTAGAGTATCCAACAATCGTCTTCTTGCCAATCTTCTTGCCAAAGGTTTCCAACAATCATCAAAAAATGGGAGAAAAAAGCCCTTCATAGAAAAACCTCCTCTTTTTTTATTCTTGTCAATTGAGACATTTATAAGGTTAAGGTCAAGAGAAAAAATGTGGTTTGGATGACGCATGTCTTGGACTTACAAGATGCTATTGACCTGATGCTCTTGTATTTGAAGCCTGTTGCGTCACGCTACATTATTCTTTGCGGCGTAATGCATCATAAGCCACTCTTGTGTGAGCTTTTATGAAAAATTGTTTCTTTGATTATGTGGCATCATGCTGGATTTTGTTGCAGCACACTAGATTATGCTGCATAGCATAATCCAACATAAAATGGCAAATCTTGCGGAAGCGTGCTATCGTCGCGCTCCCTTTGCTTCTAGGATTTATTATGCTACACTGCGTAATGCAGCATAATAGGCCCCTTATTTAAAAAAGATAACTTGCTGAAATGCATGGAAAACTACAGATTTTTGCTTAAGCCTTGGGAGTTTGCTGGATTGCCGATTTGTCGTGATGGACCGCCTTCTATCATTACGCTATGCTATGTGACGTTACATCATGTTGCATAACGTAGCATAATATAACAAAATTTAAGATCTTCATAATATAGGAAGCTTGCAAGGTTGAAGGCTTGCTATTATGCATCCTTGGTCTTGTTCTGGAGTTCATCATGTTGCGCTATGTATGATGGCAGAATGGACCTCTTACTGAAGAGAGAACTTGCTGGGCAGCATTTTGTTGCACCTTTTTTGCCCAAGTTAGAATATTTTGCTGAATCATCGAAGCCTCAAAATTTTCACGGTGTTTCAATGGCCCCTCTTTGTTGACATTTAAAGGATCTGCTTGAAAGACATCGACGAAGAATACGAAACACCGGAGAGGTAAAGGTATCAACACCATCTGTCCACAACTGCCCAAATATCACCCTGTCAAACTTAGAAGTGCAGAGGTAGGGAGGGGGAAGGAGAGAGTATAGGAAGTAGAGGGAGGTTCAGGGAAGACTCAAGCATGTGAACATGAAGTTTTCACAAAAAAATAATTACATCCTTTCGCTAATGTATTTGCGAAAGATTACGCCATCATACTGTGTATGAAAGGCTTGAGTGGGCGAGTTGTGTTACACCTACATGGCCTGGATGAGTTGTTTTACATCCATTTTTTTTAACACAAAATATATCCCATGAGGTGAATTGCGTTATGTCTATTCGTGGACATGACAATGCAAAAGAATTGATTTAATGTTCACATTCTATAAAAGCAGAGAAGAGGGGAAAGATGGCTGTAAGACTAAGGAAAAGGGGAAGAAAAGTAAGGTATTCAATGGAGGAAGAGCTAGGGTTTGCACTCCCAAGTAGCTAGGTGAGTCTGAACAGCCATCATAGAATGATGTCAACATCACGCTCTCCAGTGACCACATCCTCTAAACAACATCATTGCAGCAAGTGACCTGCAAACATAACAGAAAATAGAGGACACCATTGATTACCCTAGCCACTAGGAAGGTTGTTGAAACAAGTACTGCCCAGAGCAAGAAGAAAATAGTAGGCCATGGAGAAGGAATTGTAGCAAAAGACAAGGGTCCCAATGTTCATGCTACGGTTTGTGAATTCACCATCATGAACCAGACTCCTCGCATTCATCCAGCTGGGCAAAGATCCAGCTAGATGAATCTACGAGGCCAAGGCCTGGTGGCAATAACGGAAGGAGGCCTCCAAGGCTATGGCTGATCATAGTTCCTTTAGAGCTCTAGACAGCAAAGATGACCCCCAGGAGTCACAGCTACGAAGTGGTTGTCATAGCATCATCTCTGAGGGGTTAGTAGTATGCCTTTCGGCATGTCCAAGGAATCAGTAGGATGTCATTGGGGTAGCAACATTGGATTTGCCCCAATGTTCTACCCACTCCATTTGGTAGGAATGCTATGCAAGAATAATCATGCTCACTTGCTGCATGCACTATTGGTGAGAAGGTTCCATTTTTAAGTCCTGGTAGACCATTACTGCTGGTTTTAAGTCCCAGCGGACCATGGTCCCGGTTTAGAGTCTAGGCAAACTGCAGTGTGCTAGTTTTACATCATAGTGGACAGTGGGAAAGCTAATTTATGGTCTCAGTGGACCATGTTGTGGGTGTTATTTTTATGTCATGACCTAGAGACAAGTCTGTGCTAGTTTTACATCTCAACAGATGGATGCTTACCTTGCTATTTTTAGCGTCATGGTAGACGGTTGAAGATCTTGCTAGTTTAGCGTCGTGGTGGACGTGTGCAAAGGGTGCCAATTTTACGTCCTAGCGGACATGTACAACTTTGCCAGTTTTACATCGTAATGGACTATAATTACCTTGCGCTTGGGCTGAGTCAATGCTTAGATGTGGTACCACCTTAGATACAAATGATTCACTAGATTTGGTAGCTTGTTGCCGTCGATATTTGCTAACTTGAATGCTCCATTGCCGTATGCACCGATGACCAGGAAAGGGCCTTCCCAATTTGCAGAGAATTTGCCTACTGGTTCATGAATGACCTTGAGAACTAAGTCTCATTTCTTGAGAACTAAATTATGTTTATGCTTCTGTCTCTACTTGTCCTAATATCTTTCGATGGTATCAAGCGTCTGGATGCGCTTCTTCTCCACTAAGTCTAAATCCACAATTCTGGACTTGTTGTTTTGAGTCTCATTTATAATCGTGGAAAGGACCATCCACAGTGAGGGAACCTATAATTCAAGGGGAAATACTGCTTCGAATCCATAGACTAGGCTATAGGGTGTCCTATCTGTAGTTGTTCTGCACGTAATACAATATGCCCATAGCATGTAGAGGATCTTTTCATGCCATCGTTTCTTATTTATATTGAGCATCTTCTTGAGTAGATTGATAATTACTTTGTTTTTTCTTCTACTTGAACATTTTCTTGCGGGTAATAAGGTAAAGAAAAATATTTCTTGATACCAAGGTTATCACAAAAATATTTGGTTTCAGCACTGCTAAATTGTGTCTAATTGTCGATCACAATAGTCCTAGGAAGCCCAAATCTGGTTACTATATTGTCTAAGATGAAATGGCAAACCTGTTGAAATGTAATCTTCCATAAAGGGATAGCCTCAACCCACTTCGTGAAATATTTAGTGGTGGTGATAATGAAACTATGTCCTATGAAAGATTTTGGCTCGATGGGACCTATGATATCTAGTCCCCATCGTTGGAATGGGCAAGTAATCTGTGTGGTGTGTAACTCTGTTGGTGACACATGTATTAGGTTTTCATAACATTGGAATGTGTTTCATGTCTTAACTCTGGTAAGGTAGTCTTTTTCCATGTATGGCCAATAATACCCTAGGCATCTGATTTTAGCAGCCATGGCTCGCGGGGCTACATGTCCTCTACACAGCCCCTCGTGGACTTCGATAACTATTCGTTGTGTTTGGTCATTATTAATGCAGGTCAATAATACCCCATCAAAAGAAAATCTATAGAGAGTACCATCTCCAATGATGACATATTTCCTGGCACGCTTGCGTACTGTGTCCTTTTGTGCATGCGTTAGTTCATGTGGTGGTTCGCCATGCAGAAGGTAGGTCTTAATCTTATCGTACCATTCTAGCATTCCTCCTGTGTTTAATGAAGAGATTTATGCCACTTGAATGATAGGGTCTGTACATTCCATCATTAAGGTGGGCCAAGTGGCAAACAAATGTGATGGCATGCTTAGTGCCAGTGTGGCCAGTGCATCGGCTACAGTGTTTTTGTTGTGTCGCACGTGTTGGGCATTGATCGTCACAAATTGTTATAGGAGATCTTTAGCCATATAATAGTAGGGCTGTAAATGCACAGCTTTGTAGGAATATACTCTTGTAATTTGATTTATGACAAGCATCAAATAACCTTGGATTACCAAGTGTTGAATGTTGTGTTCCCTGGCTATCAGCAATCCTCTGAGGAGTCCCTTGTACTCTACCACATTGTTCGTACAAGGGAAGGTTAGGTGGTAAGCTAATGGATGCACATCCTCAGGAGAGAGAATAATAACGGTGGTAGCACTACTGCCTCTAGTAGTCAAAGCTCCATTGAAGTGTAGCGTAGCTTCGAGGCTTGTCGATATAGGGCTTAAACTATATACATGCTCATCATGGAATTCTGGCTCTATCGTAGCTTGGTCCCTAATAGGTGATGTTGCAAGCTGGTCAGCTATAGCTTGAACTTTAGTGGACGATTGGCCAACATAATGTAAATTGAATTTAGTTGTGATAGCTTTCCAATGACCTATCCAACTACTCTCATATAGGTTGTTTGAGATGGCTCGCAGAACATTGCTTTTGCAAATTATGTTGACCTGGCTGCGGAAGAGATAGTGCCTACATTTTTTAAGTGCAAAAACCAATGCTAAATAGTTATGCTCTACTTTATTATATCTTTCTTCATATGCAAATAGAGCATGACTGAGATAGTAGATAGGGGCTTCTAACCCATCGTTCCTTTTTTGGAAAAGTAACGCAGCTATAGACACATCTGAGTTTGCTAGATAAATGTAAAAGCCTGATCCCTTTGTGGTGGAAAAACTATTGGTAAGTGTTGCATCTCCTTTTTTAGGTTATCAAATACATGTTGGTAGTCATCAGTCCATTCAAAATTAACACCCTTTTTAAGGAGATGCTACATGGGATATAATTTATTTGTTAACTTTGAAATCAACGGCCTAATAAATTGTAGTCTACCTTGCAACCCATGTAATTCCTTGAGGTTTGTTGATGGTGTTAAATCAACAATGGCTTTAACCTTGTCGGGGTCGACTCGGATTCCAATTTCTGATACGAAAAACCCCAACATGTGTATGGTTTTGACCCCGAATATGTATTTCTTTGGGTTGAGCCATAGATCATACTTGAGGCATCATTTTAGAACTAATTCCAGGTCTTCTGGATGATGTTCTAACTTTATAGACTTGATAGCTATGTCATCTATGTAGTCGTTCACTTTTCCTAAGAGGTAATCGCTAAAAATGTACATCATGGCTTGTTGATACATTGTTCCAACATTTTTTAGCCCAAAAGACATCATAGTGTACTAGAAGGTCCCCTAGGATGTCATGAATGTTGTGGTCAATTGATGTTCTACGTTAATACAGATTTGATTATAACCTAAAAAGCCATCCATAAAGGACAGAAGCTTGTGACCAGCTCTTGTATCAATCAATTGGTCGATACTTGGTAATGGGAAATTGTCTTTAATCATGGCCTTGTTTAGATCTCAGAAGTCTATGAAGATGCATATTCCCTCCATTTTCTTAGAGACAACTATAATGTTGGACACCCAATCTGAGTAATCGACCACACGAATAAAACCAGCCTGATGTAACTTAGTGATTTCATTATGCACTGCTAGTGCAATTTTGGGTTTAATCTTTCATGCCTTCTGTCTAACTGCCTTGATGCATGGATCTAGAATTATGTTATGTTGTATTAATCTCAAGTCTAATCCTAGCATGTCTTCATACGACCATGCAAATATAGCACCGTTGTTTTGGAGCACTTGCATTATGCCACTCTGCGTTTGTTGGTCTAAGAGGGAACTAGCTCTAAGGGTTTGATTTTCACCTTTGTACGTAACCATAGGGATCTCCTCGAGAGGGTCCTCAGTCACATCGCTAGCCTCCAAGTCTAGAGTCCAGGCTAGATGTTCTAGCCAATCTGGGAATATTTTCAACGTTTCTATGGTTGCATCATAGGGGGAAGGGTCTATTCCTATCAACACGTGATCAAGTTGTCTAATGGTCTCCCCATATGGGCCTACCAAGGTAAGGGGTGCAGATAAGATTGCATCCATTTGTCAATTATCTTGCAAAAGATGAAGAAGAAAGAGAAAATGCCAAAAATGAAAGTTGTTATACTGTTAGAACTACATGCTAGAGAATCTTCTAGTTTAAAGTCTTAGTGGACCATTACAAATACGCGCAGTTTATGAGAAACAAAGAAAAATGATGAGCTAGGCTTCCTAGATGCTAGCGTGAGAGATTTTGTAAAATAAGGCAAAAGATGAAACGTGGCGTGTCTAGTGTATCGAAATAATTGATTTTAAACAATTTTGTATAGGTTGTAATTAATGTGAATAATTTACTAGGTGATAACTATGCATTAGTTTATGGTCATTTCGGACCGCAACTCATGCAATATCTACAAAATTAATGCCCTGATCTTCGTGTTTCATGTCATACCGATACTGGCATTTTTGGAAGCTTTCGTATCGATCAGGTAGAAAGAAAAATCTGGTTTCGAGCATTTCATTTATAAACCAGTGGTTCTACTCAAAATAGGTCATAGATATTGCAAATTTGAATTTGAGTATAGCAGGGCGCTTGAGCAAGACATAAGTGAATAATTTTGCGAAGATTTTGTTCAATTGCAATCATGGAACCAAAGGTCAAAGGGAAGAATTCTAGATTGGTGAATATTGATGAGGTTTAGGAGAGTTTACAACGAGTTTCACAGGCCAGAGTTGAAACTATGAAGGTTACTCCACTTGACCGGTAAGTCATCCTTCACCTTTTTGCACTATTGTTCTTCTTGTTTACAATATCATGGTTGTATCTATTTAGAATGTGTTTATTGCATTAGGCATTAATACCCATTTATGTAGACTGAGCTATTGTAGTTTGTTGTATTACCCTTAGAGGTGGGCTTTCTATTGTCATGAAGGTTTGAGTAATATTGAGCAATACTCTGAGTCTAAGCATGCATAGCGTAGTAAGCTTCCTTTTTTTATCCATAATAGTTACATATTACACTGGAGGAATATGCAATGTTGTTTTCATCACCGTTGTTAGGAACAGACCTTGAGCTGTTGCAAGGGTTTGGGCGATTTTAGCCGTGCATCTCTAGTGTAATTTGTAATCTTTCAGGTGTAGAAAGAACCCTAAGGTAGCGTGATGAAAATTTATGCCTGAATGATTTGTCTAATAATAATGCATTCTATTGTACAATATTATGCTAAAGCCCGTCCTAATCATCTTGGACATCGTGGGCATCCTATGTTGTTTACATCATCTCATGGCCAATGTTCCTCCTCCTCATGCTTGTGTAAGGGAGGAGGCAGTATGGTTCCGAAGGGGCGCACGGGAGTTTTTTCAATTTTTGCTTTGCAACTATAGAATAATTGTTTGGTCATATTTTCCAGGCAATATAGCCGCAGCTATTTTAGAAACACTACTGATTGTCTCTACGCAAGCCATTCTAACTTTCTTGACAGACGGTGCTATTGAAACTGTGTGAATGCAAGACCGCGAACAAAGTGCCAGAGGTTTGAGGCATTTAAGTTGGATCTGGAAGATGCCCAGGTTTAACTGTTATCATGCCTATAACACTTTGTTCATGGCTCGACATATCGGAACTTACTTTCAGAATCCACTTGGCATTGTGTACTATGCAGGCAGATAAGTTATTTTTGGTTTCTTTTTTGTAGTATTCTAATATGCTATCTATTATTTAAATTTGTATTGAGCATAAATTCGTAATGTGCTATCTTGTATGGTGTAGGTTCTTTATCAATGAAAGTGGCCTACTAGGCAATAACGATACATTGTCTTTAACTGAAAAGGCCATAAAGGAATTTACCTTCATTAGCAATGTATGAGCCGATATCATGGGATAATTGGCCTTCGAAATCCCAAAGTATCCTATCCACTATGCCGAATTCTTCGCCAACTGCAAGAGATTTGGATGGTTGAATGAGGAGTGGACTTTGGATCCTCCCCTCATTGTCGCAGATGTGCAAAGGAAAATCCCTCCATTTTCTTTGTCGTTCGGGCCTGGTAAACTATGTTATGACAACCATGTGTATAATTTTATTTGCTAGAAGTAATGTATAAAGCTGTTTTATTTTTTTTAGCATTGTCTTGACTCAACTGTTGTTTTATGTCAGTAGTCAGAGAATCACGGGAAGTTATGATCAGAGCCTCCAGTCGCGAGGCCAACAATATCTTCTTCTGCTATGGCGATATAAAAGAGGCACAATGCTAGCTTGGCCATAGAGTGGCTCCAGTTGCATTGACCAATAACCTTCGGGAGGCTAGGGTATTGGACTTTTTCTTAGCCATAACCCCTGATGTTACTGTTGGTGAAATGTTGACTCTAGCGAACTCCTTCAGCAAAGAGGCTGAGGGTCTTTGCATACACATACATAATGTGCATGTGAATTTTGATATAGATGCTCAACTATTCATTGACCTCTTCGACATCTCCTCCGATGGTTTTCTTATAGAGGAGAGGATGAAGAGGAGTTCTAAGTGCCAGGAAGAGATAGAGGAGTGGCTAGGAGTTAAAAAGGAATCTAAGGGGATCCTTGCTGATGGGATCTAGTTGTAGGTGGTCCATATTATTTACCCCATTTTTTGATCCTAGGCCTTCCCCAAGACACTCTCACAAGGAAGATTCCTCACCATAGAACAAGCACGGATTATGTAAGAGGTCATGGAGGAGGGGACTTGGTTCAATTGGACGAGCTATTTTGCCGAAGGCTTATGCGCTGAAATGCTCAAGCTTCGTAAGAAGCTCGAATCCCATTTCAATGTGCATTTTGCCTTCTTTATGGCTTACCTCTGGCATTTTTCTGAATTTATGGTAGTCCAAAGGAATGGGGTTTGGGTGCAACAAGACCACAACCAGATTTTCAAACCCTAGATCTCCCTTGTTTTCAGCACTATCCGATTGCAAGATCCCCTTGAAGGAATTGGGGAGTCGTTATCAGTAATGACTAAAAACATGGCAGCGCCTCAAACACGGGGTTAAGATAGCATGGGTGGAGCAATCTCTTCCTACATCAACATTGTGTCAATAGGGAAGTGTTTGACAACTGAAATAGTAGATTCATCAGTGCGGTAGAAGAAGCCTTGCTTGATTGAGGAAACTACCGAGCCAGCAGGTGGTGTGGGGAAGAAGGTGTAGGTTAGATTTCAGAGGAGTAGTCCTCTAGCTAGTAATTAGTAGCATGTCTTAATGATTATAATTATGTTTTGTAAAGATGCCATTGTATAGCATAATATTTGTTGAACAAGGGTGAAATCCTATGTAAACTAACTATGTCGGGTGATAGTGAAGAAGAAAGTTGTGGAGTGGTTGACCCCTGAAATAGGGCCTATATTTTTGCGTCACGGAGAAGGGGCCCTGGTCTTGGAAGAGGAGGCCCTAGTCAATAAAGCAAGTAGTGTGCTGACTCCTGTGCTTGAAGAGGAAGCAGTAGTGGAGGATGCCGAAGTCCTTTCGGCTGGGACTAAAAAAGGTAAGTGTTTTGGTACTTGTTGAAATTAGCTTTGGTCAAACGGTAAACTTTACGCTACTACTTTTGAAGGTTTTACTAGTTATCATGACACTTTAGTTATGTGTTCATATGTAATTTATCCCATGTAATAGGTGATTAGAGTGTACACCCACCAATAGTGGAGACCCAATCTTGGGACGAATTTCCTGATAAATTTGCCTTTATGGAAGGCGTCGTTAATGATATGATAGGTCTCTTAGAGTGAGTCGATCCTGAAGCTGGTACATTGTGATCATTACGTAGGGATTATTGCATCATGGCATTATGCTACCTAATTATTCCTAACTGCCTTTCTATGTTACTAGGAGCTCGCCTTAGATGGGATCCGTCAGAGTCGGTTGATTTGGACACCACCGAACCTTCATCAGAAAAGATCATCATTTCCCGTAACATTTACGATGAGATGCGTAAATGTGTTGTACATTCAAATTTCTCCCTATGGGAATGTCAGAATGTGAATGAAGACCTTTGGAAGAGACTACAAAGGTCAGAAAAAGAGAGGGTGGCTTTAAGTGAAGAGGTTGGGAACTTGAGGTCGCGAAATGAATTCCTGCAAGCCCAATGAACTAATAATGAGGACTGGTGGATGGTTGTTGTTGACTATGCCTATTATTGGATGGTCGTTAGGAATAGTGTCCAGACTAGCTGTGAACTGGTGGAACAGTGAATGAAAATGGACCTCTTAGCTCAGAAAAATGAAGACTGGAAGGATTTTAGCATGAGTGTCCAAGAATGGGGGCAGACACAGAAAGACCATAAACATGTCTATAAGCGAGAAAGCACTGCCTACCGCCAGCATTATAGAGACTCTGCTATTGAGGCTCAATCCCTACGGCTATTCTTCGACGTCATTGTTGCTTCCAAAGCATCTGAAAAGTTCCAAGAGCAAGTGATAGTGAGTGCCTCTCCAGAAAGGGAAATGAACCTTCATGGGGATGAGACTACTATCCCTTCTTTCTTCCATGAACCACCTCGATCGACTCCCATGGAGAAGGGTAAGGTTAAGGCTAGAGCTAGTCTAGGGGATGGGGTTTGGTCTAAACTAACTGAGGATGAAATTATGCAGCGACCATGGGTTGGTTTAGAAAAAATCCCTTTTGCTACTAATGCGGGACTATCATAGGTAAATCATAGTGTTATCGTGTTTATTTTTTCTTTCATACTTAGTTTTGATGGAGATGTTAATATACGTATCAAGTCTAATTGGAGGAGCAACCTAAAGAGGATCCTCAGTAGGATGGACATAACGATGACAACGGTCCTTATGAAGGGGATTTACAAGAAATAGAGCATAATGGAGATCATCAATGTCATGGCAAGCAGCTCCAGGTGGAAGAGCCTCACAGAGAGGGCCGTCTTCATGAGGAGATTCTTCATGAAAAGGGTAGTCCCTATGAGGATGATTTACCCAAAGTGGATGTAGATTTAAGAGATACGAGAGATAGTGGGGACAAGGGCAATTCGTAGCGTGGCTATATTAGCCATGATTTTATTATGATGGAATGGAATAAAAGATAATATTTTTCTTTTAACTTATTTTAATGTGAATCTTGTTGTCTAATGGTCTTAAGTTTAATGTTCCCATTTTTTTTCATGTTGTTTTCGTTTTATATAAGGCATAATTGAATAGGTTTTGATGCTATGACAAACCGCAATTAGTTTTAAGTGTAAAGCATAAGTGGATTTACTAGTTTAAAGCCATTTCAGGCCACTAAATAATTCAGGTGTAAAGCGTAAATGGGATGTCTAGTTTAGGGCCATTTCAGGCCTTTGCTAGTTTTAGGACATTTTGGGCCTGGATTAGTTTTAGGCCATTTCGGGCCATGGCTAATTTTAAATAAGTAAAGAAGACAGCTAATGGAAGTGTGAAAATATGCTTAAATTTAATAAGTAAAGCTGATGAGAATAAATAGAATAGCTAGTGGAAAGCATAAAGATATGCATAAATGTAATGAGTAAAACTAGCAAGCATAAATAGCATAGCTGGTGGAAAGCGTAAAGATATGTGTAAATGTAATGAGTAAAACTAGAAAGCGTAAATAGCATAGCTGGTGGAAAGCGTAAAGATATGCATAAATGTAATGAGTAAAATTGGCAAGCGTAAATAACATAGCTGGTGGAAAGCATAAAGATATGCATAAATGTAATGAGTAAAACCAGCAAGCATAAATAGCATAGCTGGTGGAAAGCGTAAAGATATGCGTCAATTTTTAGGCCACATAGTTCATCTACTAACTCTGTAGTTGTTTCTTGATTGCCTTCACATTTAGTGACACATAAGGGTGGGGAGGTTTACGACTCTACTCCTTCACATCACCATCCTCTTCTTGGAATGGTAGTTTGGCCCAAGCTAGGCTGTCATCAACCATTGTTTCGGCTCATTCAAAAGTTTGGATAATGGATTGGTCTTCGGGAATTTTGATTTCTGAACCCTGTAATGCTTCTACGTTGTTGACAGCCTAAGGGTGGTTTCATCACCGTGGATAACCACTTCCCCTCCCGCATAGGGTAGATGGATTTCCTGATGCATAGGTGATGAAACTACCTTGAGTTGAGCGAACCAAGACCTTTCTAGGATCAAATTAAATCTAGGCATCTTCTCGAAGATGATGAAAGTTGCATCTGTAGGGAATTGATCCCCTACTACAAAGTTAATGTGGACCATCCCCTTGACCTACACTCATGCCCCGTTGAATGGCTTTAGACATGACGTCGATGTAGGACTGATCTGATCAATCAGGCCTAGTTTATCCACTATGGGATAGGGAATGACATTGGTGGCTGCCCCATCATCCACATGTACCCTCCAGATTTGGTGTTGACCAACTCGGATGGTAATGAACATGGGCACCATCGTCACCTAACCTTTTGCTAGATCATCCTTAATAGATTCATCATGGAAGGTCAACAAAGTAGGCTCAGGTTTCATAGTGGTGAGGGGTAGTATAATAGAATGAATTGCTTCTTCATCCGCTGGCAAACTTTCATCGATAGGTATAGATGTTAGCATACGAACCATGGACTCATGATGTTTCTATGACATCATGAGCAAGTCATAGAGGCTCAATGTTGTATTCTTTTTATTTAGAGCCTGTTTAACTTGTGTAAAGGTGTCGAAGAGGTCATGCTCACAACCTGGTTGTTTGTCACCCTTTTCCTCTTCCATTCATCCCAAGAGGCAAATTTCTTGGGGAAAGGTGGTATCTGGTCAAGGACTACTTTTTGCGTGGCTAGGAAGAGATGGTCATGTTTATGTAACTTTGGCCTCTTTGGAAAATAGGGGTAAGGGTGTAAAGGTGAGGGGTTTAAGCTTGGGAAACCCCAGCGTAAAATGATCCTTGGCTATGTTAGTTGTCATACCCATTTCTTCTTTTCTATTGATTTGAATTTGGGGGATTGACTTAGAAGTTTTCCCTTGCATAGGAGTGTCTGCTAGTGGTTTTCGCACCGTGATGACAAAGGGTGCCTTGGGCGTAGGCGCAGACTGGGCCGTGGCTTCAATGACAGTAGGTTGTTGGGCAGTGGTCTAAGAATGGGCTCGGAGGAAAAAGGGTTTCTTTGGGCCACTGCTCGTCGATGTTGAAGACCCTACCACTAGGGGCTAATGAGGGGGCACTCGTAACAGAAAAGGCTATTTCGGCTATGGCTGACCATCACCCTCTTCTCTTACCACGTTGATTGTGTACCCTGTGTTATTGGCATTTAATAGGTCTCGATACACATGCATGGCTTGATTTTCTGGGTGTGCTGGACTATTGCTATCTAGGATGAGGTCACCTTGGTCGATCAGATATTGAATGTAATCCTTCAACACCTAGAAGTAATCTGTGTCATGACCACATAATTGATGGTAGTCACAAAACCGATCTAGCCTAAAGTTCTTGGGAACTAGTGACTCATGAGGTAGGGCCAAGGAGGGGTTCTTGAGTAACTCACAATGGCATTTGTGACATTTCATAGCCTCCTTGGACACCATCTTATGTTGAATATGGCCAACTCCTAGTAATTGTTTTAGAAGTTTAGAAGGCTTTATAGGTAGAGCCGCGTAATTTGAGCGATCTTTATGCTCAAATTTAGGCCTTGGCTACGGAGGTGCTTTAGGGGTAGAAGGAATTTCTTGATTAGCACTGCTTGAGCTAGTTGTTGCTTAGCAGATTATAAAGGTGTTTTCTTGCTGTTATTTTTCTTCTTACCTCATTCGGCAACTGCCGCTACTGTTGTCTATGTGGATTTACCTTTGTCTTTACTTTTACTATGGGCATTTTTGTAGACCACATATGCCAGATCTTTGCTAGCCTCCACTGCACCTTGGATGCTCTTAGTTTAAGCAAAGACTTGGTTGAGGGAGAGGAAGCAAGGTAGTATAGTTTAGACTAGATAAAGTTGTTAACTGCCCCTTTGAAGATTGCCAATAGATGGGCCTCCACGATGGGTTCATGGATTTCATTCAAAGTAGTGCTCCACTCCTATATAAACTTTTGCACTGACTCAAGTGGATCTTTCTTGATTCCCATGAGTTGGTCTAGCATGACTTCTAGCTTTAGGTTGTACTTAAAATAGGTCACAAACTACATTAGAAACTCTTCCAAGGTTGAAATGGAAGCACGTGGGAGTGCTCGATACTAGTCCAAAGCTTTACTCGTTAAAGACATAGCAAAGACACGAATGATTGTATGTGGCCATTGTTGCAATAGTAGTGATTCTAATATAAAAGTAACCAAATGAGCATTAGGATCGCCTTCCCCATTGTATTTCATGAAATGGGGAGGTGACATCCCAGGAGGCAATGACAATACCAGAACTGATGGACTAATTGGATCATCATGGTAGAAATCCATGACTTATACCACATAAGAGCTAGCAGCCTTGAGGAGTTTAACCTCCTCAGTGAGGGTTTGGATAAGCTGAAAAGCTTGGTCCAAACCCATGGATGGGGGATTTGGCTGATTAGATTGGGCGCCATGCAACTGCTACGTAGAAGGTAGGATGTAAGGGAGTTGCACGGTTGGCTGTGTAATGCTTACGGTAGATGCGACCAAGGGCGGCATACCATAAAGCATAGATTTTTGACGTTGTTGAGGAATAGGCATGGTCCATTGATCAGTCATGGGCTACTAGACAGATTGTTGCAACTAGACTACAGGGGCAACCTGTTGCCCCACTGTGGGTTGTGACAGGAAAGTTTGCAGCAGATTTTGTACCAGATTTTGGACCAGAAGGGTCAGAGGCACGAAATGGACCTACACCTGTGGGATAAAATGTGCAGCTATGGAGGTAGGTATCACTGATGGGAACCTAATTACCTTGGGTGGAAGAGTCACCCCTATGTTATTTTGAGATGGAGTTTGTACCTGCAGGAAAGAGGGAAGTGTAGTGACCTACGGAATGGTGGGGATGGGCACATGCATTTGAGAGGTTGTGATTATGTTGAGAGGCATAGTCTCTCCTGTGAGAGGATGAAATAATAGATTTGCATACATGTAGGTGCTAAGGGTATGATACGAGTCCGCGTGTTCAAATTGGACTGCAAATTCATCTTCTTCCTCTTCATTTTGAGGCTCCACAACAGATTGATGTCGAGTCTAATTCTTCACCATAATAAGTTGTGACAAGAGCTTGTGATGGTGGTTGATAAGCGGGATGAAGTCATATGCAGTAGAAATGAAATCTCGACCCCCTTTGTAGATCAATTCATAATTTCTCTTTGCTTCCAGTTCGGCTCGGTCAATGGCTAGCTTTGCCTGGATGTTGACGGAAATGAAATTATATTCCTTAGGCATCAAGATGATGAATGAGGGGTCCATACCCTATAGTCTCAATGAGTGACATGATGGTCCCTGATGACTCATCATGCTGAGGACAACTGTGGACTCAGCAATGGTGAAGGGATTCAAGGTTGTGACATTGAAATTTGTAATGGTCATAGCAAAAGTAGTGGTATGTATAGAGTCCATTTTCTATATGGATCGATAGTAATAGCGACAAATGTAAAAATTTTAAAGGCGTCAATAAGACAAAGCTAAGATTGGGCTTTCTACCCTACAAGATTCCAAAGGAAACGTCACAGCAACTGATCTGTACTGCACAATTTCGTAAACCACCTTGGAGGTATTACATTCACGTTGGTCAAAAGTGGGTACAGATTGCTTACAGGGTTACTCATAAAATGTGGATTGGAGGTTCAAGGCCCTCCTTCTAGCGCCAGAAAACTGTAACAATAGAAAATATCGGTAACTGGAAATACCGAGCGGGGATCCATGTACAGAGTTTTAACCCTAGATCTGTGCAAGGGGCATGCTAGAGAAAATAAATCTGAGGTGCCCTGAACAGTCTTGTCAATTAGATAGGGACGTAATTAATCAGTAAAACGAAATGATTTTTTTGTGATATAGATGACAAGATGATGGATCTTCATGAGAAGATATAATATTGTTAACTTTGAAGGTGATTGAAAATAGTATAATCGATTCGATATGGTTTACAAAGTTCGTATAGATAGGACACAATTACTCAGATTTAGAACACAGGTAGTCCCAAGGTTAGGAACTTGACTCATGAATAAAATTTTTTAGATGTAATGATTACAAGAAATCTTCAACTTAGACGAAGCAAGTATTAACAACAAGAAAACTATTTAAAGATGAAGCAAGAAAAGGTCGGTCTACCTTGTTCAAGCTAATCTAGGTACAAAGAGGTCAGACTTGAAGCAGAGTATCCAACAATCGTCTTCTCACCAATGTTCTTGCCAAAGGTTGCCAACAATCGCTAAAAAATGGGAGGAAAAAGCCCTTCGCAGAAAAACCTCCTCTTTTTTTATTCTTGTCAACTGAGACATTTATAAGGTTAAGGTCAGGAGAAAAAATGCAGTTTGGATGACGCGTGTCCTAGACTTACAATATGCCATTGACTTAATGCTTTTGTGTTTGAAGCTTGTTGTGTCACGCTACATTACACTTTGTGGCGTAATGCGTTGTAAGCCACTCTCGTGTGAGCTTTGGTGACAAACTATTTCTTTGATTATGTGGCATCATGTTGGATTATGCTGTGTCATACTAGATTACGCTGTGTAGCGTAATCCAGCGTAAAATGGCGAATCTTACGGAAGTGTGCTATCGTCGCGCTCCCTTTTCTTTTGGGATTTATTATGCTACATTGCGTAATGTAGTGTAATAGACCCTTTAATTGAAAAAGAGAACTTGCTGAAATGCATGGCAAACTGCAGATTGTTGCTTAAGCATTGGGAGTTTGTTGGATTGCTGATTTGTCGTGATGGACCACCTTCTATCATTACGCTGTGCTATGTGACACTACGCCATGTTGCGTAACGTAGCGTAATATACCAAAAGTTAAGATCTTTGTAATATAGGAAGCTTGCAAGGTTGAAGGCTTATTGTTATGCATCCTTGGTCTTGTTCTGGAGTTCATCATGTTGTGCTCTGTATGATGGCAGAATGGACCTCTTACTGAAGAGAGAACTTGCTGGGCCACATTTTTTTGCACCTTTTTCACCCAAGTTAGAAGATTTTGCTGAACCGTCGAAGCCTCAAAATTTTCACAGTGTTTCAGTTTCCTTCCCTACCATGTCTATGGAAAGTCCTAATCACACCTAAACTTATGGATCTTACTTAGAAGGTTGATAATCCATGGATTGATAATAAGAAGTTTAGGGTCATCCTTGACCACTTTCACATGTGATGAGTCATCATTGGTTGGCTGCAACGATGAGGCCCCATCGATGCAACTCATCTTGCATCAACGAGGCCTTGTCGACATAGTGTTTGTCCATTGCTTATAAATACATGCCTACCAACTACATTTATGGGGAATCCAAATTTTAGTAGTAGCAAAGATCTTGCATTTTTTCCATTCAACAGTTAGAATTTTTTCCTTGAGTGCCTGCAATAGGAGTCATTAAGTCTATAGATCTTTATTCGAGCATTGTTGTACTTGAGCACAATAGTGTGTGCAACAATAAAGATGAGATTTCTGATAAACCTTGTAAGAGTTTGGATAGATTAGCTATTTTATTTATGCATTTAATTTAATTATTTCAATTAGTTATCAAATATTTTCCAGTTATTATGTTAATGAGACAATTAAGCAAGATAGATTACACACATAAGTACGACCACTTTGAGTGTAACACGTATTTGCTTCGTAGTCCTAGCAGTGTTATCACTTGGTATGTCTAGTAGCATAGCATTTGATCACCCAGTAGTGGGTACATGGGTTTAAGATATGTACAAAAAGTGGGAATGGATACTTATGTTAGGATTATTTAAATAATTAGTTAATTAGTAATTTAGATTAGTTAATTAAACTCCTTTTATATACATTTTGAGCACCAAAATATAAAATAAAAAATGATAAAAATTGGATGCCTTAGTTACACTTAATCATACCAACATACATCACAAGTGTAATTGGAAGGATAACAGTTGACCTTAAGGCTAGATTCACTTCCTAAAGGGCTAGTGCACTGGAAATGATAAAGTCCATAGAATTTGACCGAATCGTGCGTGAACACTTTGTGATTCATATGGTTGGGCATAGGGACACCTCGCTGCTCATCAACATGCAAAGAGGAGCATCAACAAAATAGTATAGAATCCATTAAGACAAGAGGAGCCATCACTGCTAAGAGAAAATGAAGGACTCCTCCATAAGAATTTTGAAGACCTTCCAAATTTTGTAAAGTTTTAATGTTTGTTCAATATTTTTTTATCAATCCTTTATAACTACTCAAATAAAACTAGGAAATATAGCACTTGGTTAACTAGTGAGTTAGTTTGACATTCTTTTAATATCACTCAAGCCAAATCTATAGCAAAATCTATCTCAATTTTATTTAACTTAAAGATGAGTTTTCAGTCAATTTTGGGGGTATGATAAACAACAAATAAATGGGTTGTGATATCATAGATGCATCGATGATCTTGTAGCTACAATATTGTAGGCCAACCTATGATGTCAAAATCATGTTGCAATGCATTCAAGTATATTTAACTTGAATACTTCATTCATGTACGAGACATGGATATTGTATCAGTTTATTTTCTTAATTTCATCAATAGCTAATAAATTTCCACAAAGTTGTTTGAGTCAATTGTATGACATCTTTATTCAAGTTGAATATACTTGAATGCATTGCATAAATGACAATAGAGATCATTTAACAGAACCAACTTGATCTTTATTCTTAGGAAAATTATATCATAAACCAAAAAATAATAAAAAATAAATAAAAATCATATGCCTCAATTGCACTTAACCATATCTTTTCATTTCACAAGTGTAACTAGGAGGATAACAATTACAATGGTTACTTTCATCTCCTAGGGACTAGTATACTTAGAAGGCTATAAGTCTACAAAATTCAAGATCATGCATGAACATGTAGTGATTCATATGGTTGGGCTTAGGGACTACTCATCACTAATCATTAGCACCATTGTCGAGGACTTGTAGTTTGATACGTGTGCTATCTAGGACTTAGTGAAAATTATTTAAGATCATTGGAACAAACCCTAAACTTGCAATCAATTGAAAAATAAAAATGATAACTATAATTAATGCACATTGAATTTTTATTTTAATAAAAAATGTCTTCTTCTCATAGGCTTGAGGAATCAAGTCTACTAGTGCCCTAAGAATTTAGAGTAATGTACACCCATCTAGATGAGTTTGTACCTAATTTCACCTTCATCTTACATGAAGAGGAATAGTTGCAATGGAGAGACATGGAGGGCAACATTGTGTTGTTACCTAATCGATCTATTCCTAGGGTGATGCTCCAAATATTAAGAGGTTTGACATCTAGGATCTTCATAAAGAATACATTATGCAAGACCATGACTATCGAGACTACTATCCCATGGAAATGCAATGCAAAAGAGATTAGCACTAGGAGAAGAACCATGAAGCTACAAAGTAAAAATGGTTCACTAATCCCTTGTTCTTATTGAAAAAAAAATATAATAAGGATCCTTCCTCTAGGGGTTCTCAACATAAAGATTCTCCACCCATTGAATTTGGTAAAGGGGGCTTGAATCTAAACTTATAGTCCACTATTAACAATCTTGGTTCAGGTAAAAGTGGAAGTTAAGGCAGGGGCTCGGGTAAGCATCATGATGCCCCTAAACCTAATGATCATGGCTATGATAAGTGAAGAGGTAATGGTAGACACTATGGTGGTGGAAATATTTTGCCCTATTTGCCTTCTTCATCTACATCTTCTTCCTCCTCCTCTAAATCTAATCAAAATTACAAAGGATGAAACTATGATGGAGGTGAATAGTGGGATAATGATCGTAGGTTCCACCATGAATGAAGGGGTAGTAGAGGGTATTATAGGCATCATTGAAATCATGATGATGATGAGCCTTTTCTTGCAACTCAAAGCATGCTGAACATCATAGAGGCAATTAAAATTCTAACCAAACATGTAAAAGATAGCATAATACAGATGCTGGATATGAAGAATATTCCTGAATTTGTGGGAGAATATAACTTAGATCCATAGACCCATGTTCAAACCTTTCACAATGCTTGTGCCTTGGAGAACATAGAGAATAATTGGTAAAAACGTAAGTTGTTTCCCAAGACACTTACAAAAAAGCAGAAAGTTGGTACTACTCCTTGTAGTTGGAATTAATTTGTGGATGGTGTATGATGCTTGAGCTATCCAATGACATATATCAGATGTACTTCAAAGTGTCCAATTTTAGAAAGAAAATCCAAGGTTGAGGACAAGGAACACATAAACCCTTGGATGTAGCCATGGGTAGGTATTATTCCCCTTTGCACATATGTCTTATCCATGGCTATTCTTAGTGAGTAGCTTTGCCATATCATAGAAGGGCATTGATAAAAAACAAGGAGAACCCTTGGGGTTTATGCCTAAGGGAGATTGTTAGAACTAAGGGTCCATAAGATCCAGAGGCCATTAAGTAGACTTCAAAAAAAGAAGAATTGAAAAAATATGAAAGTGCTAAAGAATATAACTAGGACCCTTCCATCAGAAAGGGAGGTTCCATTCTATGAGAGTGAGGAGGAGGCACCACTTGATGTAGTGTTGTAGTGAAAACCCTTGCTGATTCAAAAATCTATTTCTAAAATTTTAGTTAAGGTGGATAAAATGTGAAAATATTTGGATGAAAAATTCCAAATAGCTCTAAAAATTGTAGAGGAATTCAAAGAGCAAGGTAGTGACTATGATCTCAAGAGAAGGAAGGAACCTGAACATGCCTACCAAAGGGGTACGAGCAAAGTTGTTATAGTCAAAGAGGTTTTGGAGTCAGAATTAGATGATGATGGTGGGTGTGAAATTTTCCAATATGAACATCCTAAGGGATGTTACCCTATTATGTCACACTTGCAGGAAATTGGGGTGTACACTCTAAAACTTAGGTTGAAAAGAAGGCAAGCACCTAGAAGATTTCCTTATCCTCAAGAAAATTGTAGGTACCTCCACCAACAACAAGCTTATTATCCAAGTAGAGATCCACCACAATCATATGAGCAGTATCAGAAATGGTAGCACCCAAAGTTGTGGAGAATGTCACCACCAAGGTAATAGTATTCTTATAGGCAGCCAAATCCACATGGGTACTATGTTTAGCAACCCATGTCTTTATGTAACTCTTCTAGTCATGCCTCTGTTTAGCATCACTACTACCCTTTGGAGTACTATAGATCTCATTCTCCATCTCCCAAAGGAAAATCCCCATTTCATTAGTACCCTCCTCATCCTTCTACACATGTTCCTCCACCTTTAACCCAGCTACTACTTGATCCATCCATGCAAGATGAAATTATTACATAGCCATAGCAATGTAATGCTACTAGGGCCATTAACTTACAACCAGTTCCTTTATTGAGTGGTTCAAAACCTAGACCATGAAAAAGATCATTCTTCCAAACCAATAGTTTTACAAAGCCTTCACTAACTCATGCAACTAGTCATCGTATGTCTCCTTTATCCTCTTCATCTAATTCCTTCAAGAATCCTTCAAACCAAAAACCTCCTAAGATTTGCACAATCATGTTAACCCATGCTATATTTGATTGGATTAAGCCCCTAGGAAAAGAGCTAATCCTAGAAGTTTCCTCATATACTTGGAGATTGCTAAAAATGAGCCATGAAAGGCTCTTCTTGATTTAGGTATTGGTGTCAATCTAATTTCTTGCAAAATATAAAAAGCTTGGAACCCACCACCTCTCAAGAAGAGAAAAATGTTTTTATAATTGGTAGATCATTTTATCATTATTCCCTTGGGATTAGTAAAGGACATTGTAACCACTATCTTTGGGTGGTCCTATCCTACTAATTTCCTAGTGATCAAGGTTGATAACTACAAGGGGAACTTTTCAATCATTATGGAAAGGATTTGGTTGAGGGTTGCTGATGCACAAATGTGCATCAAAGATCTTTCCTTGAAAAGTTTCAAGGAAAATGCATTCAAAAAGACCAAGAAGAAGAGAGTTCTATGCATCATGTATAGTGATATAGGGTGAAATTGTGTGTAGAAGTTATGATCTATCAAAAGCACATTAATCAAAGCATGTAAATACTGTGTAGATAAATCTAAAATTTAAAAGTTCCTATATGTAGTAGCCACAAAAAAAAGGGCCACCCAGTGGTTGACAACTAATCTTGAAAGTAGCACACTTTGCATGGAACCAATTGAGAGCTTAGCATGTGCCTATTTTGAAGGGATTGATAAATTGGAGCAAGTACATTGCCAACTATCTAATGATGAACCTAATGAAACTTATTAAGGAGATTTGGAAATCCCTAAGAATTTTAAATTGGAACTTTTAGAGTTGAAAAATCTACCTAATGATATAGAGTATGCATTTCAGAAAAAGATAGGTTGGTAATAATTAATGCCAACCTTGCTTCCAAATAGAAAGAGAAGCTAATGAATATGGTTAATAAATGGCTAACAACTTTTTCTTGGTCATATCTTGAACTCATTGGGATTGATTCTAGGATATGCTAGCATCACATCTATATTGATCCTTCCATCAAGCCAAAGAGGAAGTTGCTGAATCCTAATTGAAGTAGATCATCAAAGAGGAAATTTAAAAACTCCTTAAGATATTTATCTAATCATAGATAGTGAGTGGGTTGGCCCAATTATAATTATGTAGAAAAGGGATGACAAGTCGTGAGTCTATATTGATTTCAAGCTATTAAACATGATGACCTACAAAGATCATTTTCCATTGTAATTTGTGGACTAGGTATTGGACAATATCTTTGGGCATTATTATTATAGTTTTCTAGATTATTATAGTGGCTATAACCTATTTCATATTACATTAGAAGATCAAGCCAAAATAACATTCACAAGTACATGAAAAACTTTTGCATATAAAAAGATGGCTTTTGGTCTATGTAATGTCCTTACAACATTCCAATGGCTTGTCCTAAGTATTTTTCAGTAGTAGATTGGTATCAAGGTGGAAGTCTTCATGGATGACTTCCCCACTTATGGTGCTACATTTGAGCAATCCTTGGACTATGTTGAAAAATATCTTAAAAGATGTGTGGAGATCAATCTTTGGCTCAATTGACAAAAGAGTCATCTGATGGTCCTAGAGGACATTGTGCTAGGGCATAGAATCTCACAAGAAAGGATGAGGTGGATCCTGAAAAGATTACGATCATTCAAGGAATAACCGATCAATCAAAAACTATGAAATATGTCTTATCATTCATTGGATACACTAGCTACTATTGATGATTCATAGAGAATTTCTCTAAGAATGCTAAACTATTGGTCAAGCTTACAAAGAAATATGCTCCATTCATATGGAATAAGGAATGCTAAAAGGCATTTTAACAACTTAAGGAGAAGCTTGTAAAAACTCCAATTCTATGAGCACGTGAATGGTTCCATCCATTTTATATCTTGATGGATGCATCAAACTATGCCTTGGAACCTATGCTTATGTAGCTGAACAATCAAAAATGTCCTTATTATATCCACTATGTAGTTGGAAGTAGTAGGAATGAGTAACCGTAATCCATCTATGTATCACCTAGCGATGAGTCATTTCAATGAATTAGCTTAAATAATTAGATAGATTGAGAAATGTGGGACAATTTTCTCAAGCCAAAGAACATAGCTATCCATGATGTCAAATCCTAATGCCTGAGAGGTAATAGTATCTTTCTCACAATAGCAGCAATTTCTAGAAATCTCTAGAAACGCTACTACATTTTTGGTGCATTTGAAGGAGGATGAGAAGGTAACTGTCTTGGTGATGTAGCACCATGGGCAGAAGATAGTAGCAAAGGTGGTTAGTGATAGAATTACTGAGTTACTTAATCCACCTACAATGTCTGTATGAGATGTTTCTACACTTAGAGATGTGTAGATGTCTGCAAGAATAGTTACTAGTAGATTGAGTCTAACCTAGCATGAGGAGCTTTTGGACCAATTAGCAAGAATTGGGAAACCAATTTTGGATGTCTTTGACCTTCTCGATACAATTACTATAACCTAGTTAGAGCTACTAGAAGCAAGAGGCAAGTGCATTATATTGGAGGGGTAGCTTGAAATAGCCCAAGCAGAAAACCAATACTTGGATGTGGAGGTTGTTGAATTAAAAGCCCATGTTGTTGATCTTGTGTTTCTCAACCCTACATTGGCACATGTTAAAGATTTTAAATAGCTTTAAGGCAAGCTCAAAATTTTTGAAGATGAAAAAGAGATAATGGTCTTTGATCATTCCTTGGCTAATGTCATGATTCATAACATCCAAAAGACCTTGAACCAAACTCATTAGGAGAATGTGATTCTGACTATAGAGAATCATTACCTATGGAATGTTCATGTGCAGAAGTAGTAGATGCAAGAGTTTATCCATCAATAGTAGGAGTAGCTAGCTTAAGTGAATAATGAATTAAGGAGATTGATAGCCAAATATATAAATATCTTCATGGAGGAAGTTGGAGCCCTTTGCTAGAAATCTGCAATAAAGGTAGTTGCCTAGGAAAATGAGGCTCTTAAACTTGAAAGAGTCAAGAATCATTATAGAGGTTAGGTTGGTCTATAGACTAAAATCAATGAGAAAAACATCTAGATGGTGAAGGAAAAAATCAATGAGGCCCTTCAATAGCTCATGAAAGGAGGTGGTGTTTGGCAACCTATCCTTAATAGGCTCAATGATTACAACAAAGTAGAGATTTGCATGAAAGAGCTACAAATCAAGGAGATGACAACGTACATGGAGCTTACCAATATTTTTTTTGCAAATTTGATGATGTTGACTACAATTGGCCATGGCTAGAATTGGAGAAACAAGTGACTAGTTTGTACTTGTTGTACAAAGTAGAGTTCAAGCATCACAAAGACACCAAGTAGAAGCTTGAGACTACCAGTGCCAAAATTGAGGTTCTCAAGGCAAAGTGAACCAATCAATGATCAACTACTATGAACTTGGCCAAGAGGATGAATAACTACTAGAAGTTATGCAATGCACTCAGAGCATTTGATATCTAATGTAAACAATTTGTTGCCTAGTTCGTGAATGTTAAGGAGTTGTTTCCTATAATGCCATGTCCATGGGATATTCCCATTTCATCCCACATTGGAAACGATTCATGGACTATTCATGATCCCTGAAGTAAGGAGGAGAAGATGAAGGAACTATTGGATGCCTTTCATCTTTCATCAAAAGTTGTAGCTATTGTAGGACAACCATAACTACCTCAACCACCACATGCACTTGAAGTAGGAGAAGGTCCTTTGAAGCCTTAGGAGCCTTCACTGCCTATGATTATTTGATCTTCCTTAACTTCTTCATGTCATTTGAAGGATTATGTTTGCCAATTTTATCTTGCTATTCAATTTTGTTATTCTAAGCATCCAAAATTTTGTAATTAATGAAAAATCATACACTCTAAACACTTAGTTTTTATTATGTAGTTTGTGTGTTTGTTTTTATGTCAATAATATCATGCCTTACCAAATTTTATAAAGAACTTGAGAATGAGTTTTCATTTAGTCATGAGGGTATGATGAAGTGTCATGGTATGGTTGCATTGATGAAAAGCCATTGATGCAACCCAGTAGATAGGATCTTTTTGACATGATCCCATCGATGCAAGGTTTAACATGTTGATTTGTATCTATTGACAGGAATCCCCATTTCACCTATAAATATGCACTCACTAGCCACAATTATGGTATAATTCTCATAGTCTTGGCGAAGCTCTAGTAATTTTTTCACTTGAAAGTTGGAATATTTTTCTAAGTGCCCATAGTAGGAGTCAAAGAGTGTATAGATCTTTATTCAAGCATTGTTGTACCTGAGAATTGTAATATGTGTAACAATAAAGATGAGCTTTCTGATAAACTTTGTAGCACTTTGAAATAGATTAATTATTTGCTTTATGCTATTAATATTTTAAGCAATTTCCTTTAATATTTTAAGTAATTAAAGTAATTAAATTAAGATAATTCAAGCTAAATTAGGATACATTAAATAGTGATTAATTAAGCACATAAGTATGACCACTATAGGCATATGCTTGATGCTTGGTAATCCTAGTAACACTTAATGTTTACGAATGCAGTAGCATTAAAAATGTTCAAGATGTGTACGACAAGTGGGAACAAATGCTTATGTTAGGATTAGTTATATGTTAGTTAGTTAGAGTAAATTAGCAATTAAATATATAATTCTTTATTCTTTATTTTTAGGTAACTTAGAACATAAAACACAAAAATGATAAAAATCATATGCCTTAGTTGCACTTAACCATATCTTTGCATTTCACAAGTGTAATTGGGAAAACAATTACAATGGTTATTTTCACCTTGTAGATACTAATGTACTTATAATGCTATGAGCCCATGGAATTTAATTAGATTATGCATGAATTCTTAGTGATTTTTATTGTTGGACATATGGTCTACTCATAGCTAATTAGATATCTATATTTAAACACTTCAATGAATTGCTTCCATTTTATCTCTTTGTATTACCAATGCCTAACTATTTTCTTTGCCTTCTATCATTACTTAGCCATACCTTCTAACTGAGTGAGTTATCACTTAGCCATACAAATATGCCCAATGCCTAACTAGTAATAGCCTAGCCACCTAATCTTAGTATCCATGGCTCTAGGTCCTATATGTCCTCCACATATACCCTGATGAACTTGCTCAAGGACTTGTGGGCTTCATTTTTACTCAAACATGCTAAAAATATGCCATCATAAGACCATTGACATAATGTGCTATTGCCTACAATAACATACTATTTTGAATATTTATGTATAGTGTCCTTCTAAGAAGTTATCAAGCCTTGTGGAGATTCACCATGCATAAGATAAAACTTGATATCATCATACTATTCCCTTGGAGGGTTAGTACTAATGGAGGTTGAAAAGTTATCCTTAGTGTTTTGACTTATGGGAATAGCATAGTTCATGCTTAAGGAAGCTAAATTACTAAACACATTAGGCATCACACTAAGAGATAAGGTTATAGTGACATCAACTAATGTGTTCTCAGTTTGGGGTACATGTTGGATGTCAATGTCTAGGAATTGTTATATCAGACTCTTACCTAGGTCATCGTAAGGTTACAAATATTGGGCTTTACATGCATAAACCTCAATTACCTGGTTGGCCACAAGTTGTGAATCATCTTTAATCATTAAGCATTTGATTCCTAGGTCATGAGCTACCATCATTTCCCTAATCAATCCTTCATACTTTGCTATGTTGTTGGTACATGGGAATTTGAAATGGTAAGCAAGGGGTTAGATTTCAGTAGATGGGAATGTTATGATGTAGCATCACTACCTTCATGGGTAGTTGAAGCTCTATCAAAGTGCATGACTACCTGATAACCCTAAGGTACATTGCTAATAATGTTAACGTTTTTGTCAAGAAATTTTGGATCTATGATTGCATGATCTTCTAGTAGTGAAGCACTAAGTTGTATGGATATAGCTTAACATTTTGTTAATGCTTGAGAGACATAATGTAGGTAAAACTTAGTTGTTATGGCTTTATAATAGGCTATATGGCTATTTTCATAGATGTTGATCATTATGCATCTAAGCATATTATCTTTGAAAATGACATTGACATGGCTTCTAAAGAGGTAGTGCCACCACTTCTTTAGCAATAAGACTAGGGCTAGACAATACTTCCCCACTTTGGTGTAGCAAGTCTCATGGGAAATTAATGCATGGATTAAGTAGTATATGGGTAACTCTACTCCATATTCTCATTTTTAATAGAGTAGAGAGGAAATAAACATGTCAAATATGGAAAGATATAGTTAAAAATATTTATCCACTTATGGTGGATAAACTCACATCAAAAATAGTACATGGCATCAATACTAATACCATGTAGCAAAAATACACAAAAATGCAAAAATTTCCAATAGAAGGACCACATAAAAACATGCTCAACTAGTGGTAGTAGGTGGAGGTGGAGGTGCTTCTTCCTCTATTGCACTACTAGGTTTTGTAGCATTGCATGGTGCCTGCTACTACAAAATAGTGACAAAATGAACAATCAATAAGCAAATATACAATATACAAACTAACATGAAAAAGCATAACAAAAAAATAAAAAACTAACCTAAGAGGATCTTGCATCAACCATATTTAGAGGCATCCTATCAATGCCATCCTCCAAGAGTTTGAGGATCTCAGCCTTAGATAGCTACATCCAATCCTCCTGGCTAAAGTCAATCCCAGTAAGACCATTATCCATAGTTGTCCATGCAGGTGGCTTCATGGAAAAGGTAGTAGGGAAAACATCTCCTAAGGGGATGATGATCTACCTTTCAGGAGAACCACTCACCATGATATGATGAGTGAACAACTTGTAGGCCTATATTCCATTGGCTACCTTAAGAAACATCTTAAGGTGACAATGTTCAATAGAATCCTCTTTGTACCATTGAAGGTACATGTCATGCTTGCACTTGTATTGGTGCTTGTGATTCTTTTGATTCTACCCCCACCTATATAGCTTAGTGCTGTTGTCTTTCTAGTCTAGGCTCTTCCAATCTCAGTGCTCTACTAGGTATTTTCTCCCTATGACCAAGCCACTAGAAATTCATATCAAGATTGAAGTTCCCAAGTCTTTGTGTCCTAGCACATCACCCTCTTCTAAAGATCATTGACATGCTTCCATAAGTGATAATTCAAGCACCTATAGACCCACAATGCTTTTTCATAGGAAAGCATGCATTTGCTAGCTAAATCGTATGTATGACTAGACACTTGCTCCACATAACGAGGGAACTCAAGGATGGCATCCACCTTGGCCAATCCTAATTGGATCCCATCAAAAATTAGAACCTATTAACATGCAACAATAAAATCAACCTTATCCATAGACTAAGTGTTCAATTGGTAAAGCAACATATGCAAACAACTATCATGCACACACCAAGCTTGGGATCTACCTATTGTAGGTGGTCAACCATGTCCTCCAGAATGCCTTTCATGAAGGCAAACTTATCGAGCATGTCTACCCACAGCTTCATGCAGTAGGTAGACATCGGACCATTGGTAGGCACATATGAGGTTGTAGCATAACAATGCAATCAACATACAATCAAATAGCAAAAGGTGCTAGAGTAAAAGAGTAACAATAGATGGAAATCCAAGGCATTTGCCTAGTTGGCCCTTAGGCATAAGAGTAGGTGGGTGATTCAACTGCATACCATCAAAAAGGTAATTAAAATCACTTCCATTAGGATGTAGAATCCCCTTCTCCAACTATTGGAGGATGTCTGTGGCATCTTGTAGCTCATCCCTATGGGACTTCTCCTCTTTAGTTTGAGCGGATGTGTCCTCTACTACTACTTTATCCACTACTTCGGTAGCCCTCTGTCCTATTTTTGCAACTTACACACATTAGTATACATTATCATATTAGCATAATATATCACAAAAAACATAAAATATAAACATTCATCTAATCTATGGATCTAAGTTAAACACACTAACTTGCAACCTCTATGTAGAAGCTATGAAGCTTAAGTTGGACCTTCTTGTTCCTCACCTATCCAACCTTAGGAGTAGCCTCCTCCATGGGGCATGACCTCTTGATCTTAGCCTTGGATGATCCCACTATATCTACAATTTAGTGTTTTTCTTTGTTCACATTCCTACTGCTAGTAGAGGGACCATTGCCCATGCTATCATGCAAATAGTATGACTACCCCATGGGACCTCTAGTTGTTAGTGACAATGACTCATCGATCCCCTATGAGGGGTCCTACACATGAGTGGTAATGAACATATATTTGATTCATGGCTTTGATGATTGCTCATGGTCATGTACCACCCATCTCCCACCATCACATACCACTAGGAGCTCTAGGAACCTTCATAGATACCTTGCAAAGAATGTGAAGTGTACATGAGACCTCACTTGGAGGTTGATGTGTAGCCTAATGATCTTTGCATGTAAGATAATGATGATGTAGGAGGCCCAATTAAATTTCCTACCCTCCTATAGCACCTCTTTCATCACTTGTGCTTGATCTACCCTAAGGATTTTCCCTTGGAAGAGCAACTTTGGAAATGCATGAGCACAAAAGAGAGGATAGAGATCTTGAACCTCAGGCACTAACACATCCTTTATGGGTATGCTCTTATGAGATTAGGTGGCCTCCAACTAGTCCTCAATCTCTTCTTTATAGTCCACCTTCCTATTGACCTTGTCAATAACCAATGAACCATTAGAAGAAAGTTCGAAGAAATTGGCAAAGAAGGCCTTGTTGAGGTCTAGCACTACCCGCACACTACATACCTTGGTGATGAAATGTCTATTGTTGGTACTGAAGGAGTCAATGAAGGTGATCATTTTAGCCACCGAAAAGCTTAGGCTAAGGGCTAAGAATAGGTCCATCAACCCATCATGTGTAAGCCTAATGGTTAGTTTATCTAAGGCCTAGTAACACAACCAATGTTCTGCATCCTTTAGATCACCATATTTCATGATGAAGGTGGCTTTCATGTAGCTTGTGGTAACCACCATCACCTCATCTAAATCAACTATAGCTATGATAAAGGAGAAAATAATGTTAACATCATGCAAAGGAAAATCAACAAGCACATGAGTAAGGACAAGAGCCAAACCATATCTTGGGTCTTACACCACTCATATGCCCTCAGGTATCAGGTAGGGTAGTCCACTAAATTAGATCCCAACTACTCAAGCATAGCTTTTCAAACACCACTAGGGTAGTATGAGTCAAGGCAATAGCCTCTCTATTGTCATGGAGACCCTACTTGTCAACTCTAAATCTGGCATGAAGCATGAGCAGTTAGCAACTTAGCATGAACCAATAGTAAAGAACACATTGTAAAATATATAAGAGCACTTACCAGTATAGTATAGCATTCTAGGTGGGTTCTAGAATAAAGTGTGATCTTTTAGAGAAATAAAGAGGGTGTTGCTTTTGTTATAGAAACTAAACTCTATCATTTTCTGGAGCCTAAATAATGGATGAGAACCCTTGGGACCTTTGCCGAAACCACATACTCTATCATCACTAGTAATAGGCTCATCAGACATAAACCTTAAAATGTCCCAGTGAGCCCTGGGCAACAATGTCTCTATGATGACATTTGTAGCCTCCACTACTAAGTGTAACCATATCATCACACTAAAGTTCTATAGGAGGAATTTCAAGAACTCACATTATCCTAGCTGAAACCATACTACTTGATGGCCCACATGCATATCCAATGTAGGTGTGTTGAGAACAAGCTCACTCATGCAACACAAAATTCCCACAAGCTCCACAACAACTAGGATGGTCTTTAGTAGCACCCTGCAACTGCAAGAGCAACAAACGAAGCATTAGTATACATACAATTGGATGTAGATTTTGACAAAAATTTATTAAGGTAAACTTAGCAAAATTAGCATAACATAACATACATTAGTAAAAAATATCTTAGGCCCCCCTAGGGCCTCAAGGGCATAAGACATTAACAAATACATTTGATGTGCCTGATACTCACTAGGGTACAACACATTTTGCATAGGATTAGCATCTTATTTTACATCAGTTCACATAGTTAGCACTGTTAGCATCATCATAATTTGTGTGTTTTGACAATATGACATCATTTTAGTTAATAGGATTAGCATTGTTGGCATTATCACATTTTCCAAGTTTAGCTTTAATTTACAAAATTTTCCAAAATTTTTCTAACTCCAAGCAATGTAGTTCAAAAAGTAGGAAATTTTTTCTAACTCTAGGCTACCTCAATGAAGAGCATAGTCTAGAAACAAAAAATTTTTCTAACTCTATATCACCTTGACTATGCTCTAGAAAACTGTAGAGTGTAGTCCTAGAATTTTCATAAAAAACTCTAACTCCTTGGACACACTCTTCATAGAGCATAGTCTTGGAAAAACTAACTATTGGAAAGACATCATTTCATCAAACACTTGACATCAACTACACCTCCAAGACAAGGAGCATAGTCTTGGCTATAGCCTGCAAGGAGAGAGGTCTTAGCTACCATCCCAATGCTTCCTTTGTGTCACACCTTGCTATGGTGCTTTGCACTACTCACTATTAACTCCACTATCTAGTGCCTTGTCATGATGTTGCACATTACCCATCACTACTCCCATCATGCCCTCTTCACTACACCCTACTATGTGCTCGACACCATGCCTACCAGGGCTACTACCCTCTCACTACTACTTTTACCATGCCCTACACACTAGACAACAAGCACAACTATGGTTCCTATGGCCATGGCCATGGTCATGGCCCCTAGGCCACATCTTTCACTAGCCCCAAAATTCTCATAGTTTTTTAAAGAAAATAAAGGGAAAGAAAGGCAATAGAAACATGCCCTTGGTGCCGTGCCTCCCCTTGCAACCCCTATTACACCATAGGCTATAGTTGTTCAGTGGCCTCCTACAACCCCCAAGACATCTAGCCCCTGCTTATGCCACATTAAGAAAAATAAGAACATTTTTCTTTGGGAAAATCCTTGCCATGCCTTTGCCTTGCAACAAGTTGCTCATGGTTGCCACCAACACCCTCATCCTTGTCTCATGCCCATAAGTAGGAAAAATTCCAAAAATAGAAATTCTTGCAAAACCCCCCACTATACCCCTACCCTATAGGTGGCTATCCTATGGTAGCTTTCAAATCCCAAATCCCTACCCTGCATTGTGTAATATACTTCAAAATAAAAAAAAATTCTTGCAAAAACCCCATAGCTAGTAAACCTTGCACTCAGTCCTTGAGGGAGCCCCACAACCTTCCCATTTGTTGCTACATTGTTCATGGCTATGGATACAAATCCTTAAGACCCTCGTTACTTTGAAAAGAAAAACCCTTCCACACAAACAGTTGGTTGTAGCTAAGACTACTACACCTCCACATGCATCCATCCATGGCCAAGAAAAGTTCTCATTGCCATAATAAACAAAAAAAAGGGACAGACAAAGTCCTTTCCAACATGCACATCCTCCTTACTGTAGTGGCTAAAATAGCCATAGAGGTAAAGACCTTTGCCATTGTAGGGAACCACCAACATCCATGACCAAAACACCCAAGTGTAGGAAAGAAACAAAAAAAATGAAAAAAAGACAAAAGGAGAAGAGCATAGTTGGAATACCTAGGAGATGGTGACATCCTCCTCTCTTCCATGCATGCCCATGGCAAGTGATCCAATGCCTATTCTCCCTTGTCCACATTCACTAATCTAGGATGTAGGCATCCACTTTGGCATGTCATCTTGGCTCCAACTATGCTCTTCACAAGTAGTGCACTACACTAATAGCAAGTCTACACTTTGAACTTTGAGTTTTGAAACTTTGAAAATGTCAAACTTACCCATGGTAAAATGCATTTTTATACTCCCTAGGATCACTTAATTATTTACCAACCCTAAGACTATGCTCAACACTATTTACACAATAGAGAGCATAGTTGGGTGTAAGCATAGTTGGGTGAGAGCGTAGTTAGCTAGACTTAGAAAAACTTTCATTTTTTCTCAGAGTCTAGTGACTTAAATTTTTTTTTTTGATTTTCTTCATTGCCTAGTGAGTGACCAGGCCAATTTCACTTTTTGATGTATCGGGCCTTGCCTAGATTAACACATCCAATGCATTCATAGTTTGCTAAGACCTTAAACTAGAATTCATGTTCTATCGAGGCTTAAAATTGGCACAAAGTTGCTTACTTTCCTTAACATTACATGTGCATACTTAGGCAAAATTACAGTGTATTACTTTCTTTACATTTGTGCATATTGCTCTCGTGAAGATAGGTTCCACTTAACCTTGTTTCCTGGTTGATTTTATAAGACTTTCATAGGAATACAACATGACTACACACAAGAAACTTTTCTTATCTCTTGTCCTCATCATGTCCCATGGTGATATCAAATGATGCATCGATCTACAATGGCTAGACCTTAAGCCCATAGCCTACAACAAATACATAACATCTATAGAGGCACCACTAGGTTTGCCTAACCATCTAGTTGAGGCTCTAGATCTAGAGGTAGGTGATGTCACTGAGGATCCCCTCGTTGAAATCCCTATGGCTACACCTAGTGGTGAGGAAAAAGCTTTAAAACTTAGTTCCTTGTTAGAGCCTCAACATGCCCAGAACATCACTAGAGTGCTTAATGATAACTTTAAGGAATTTTCATGGGCTAACAAAGACATGCCAATCCTAGATCCTTGTGTAGTCCAACATGACATTCTCCTTGACCCCAACATTAAGGTAGTCAAGTAGAAAGCATGTAAGATTAGGCTTTAGGTGTCATTGGTAGTTCATGATGAAATCACCAAGCTCTACAAAGCTAGTTTCATCTAGGTCATTGATTATGGAGACTGGGTCTCCAAAATCATGGTTGTGCCTAAGGAAAATGGAAGTATGTGTATTTGTATAGACTTATAAGACCTAAATAAGGTAACTATTAAAGATTATTTTCCATTTCGTAGTATTGATCAACTAATCAATACTATGGTTGGTCATGCCTTTTTAACCTTTATGGATGGGTTCTCCGACTACAACTAGATTTAGATTAATCCAAAGCATCAACTCAACATAACCTTTATGACCCCTTGGGGTATGTTCTATTACACCATGATGCCTTTCGGACTTAAGAACATAGAAGCAACTTATCAATGTGGATTGACTTATGTCTTCAATGATTAAATGTTATGTTTGCTCAATGATTACATTGATGACATCATAGTTAAGTCCAAAGTAGCTTACAATCATGCAAGTGATTTGGACCTAGTACTCAAACATTTTTTGAAACACGATCTTAGGTTAAACCCCAAGAAATGTGTTTTCAACATCAAAATGAGCTAAATGCTCAATTTTGTAGTATTTGAAATAGGCATACACATAGACCTCAATAATGTTAAGGTCATAACCAACTTAGAACCATTGGCTACAAGGATTATGTGTATGCTTTATGGGAAACCAATGCATAGCTACAAGGATTATAGGGTAGATTACTATTTATATGTAGGTTTATTACATGGTTGATCAATAAGTTATATCCAATGCAACATTTTCTCAAAAAATGAGTTTTCTTTGAGTGGAAAACTCAATGCCAATAGGCATTTAACAACCTTAAACAAGAGCTAGCTCAACTTCCAACTGTTCATCCTTTGTGAGGAGATAAATCCTTCTACTTCTACCTTGATACCTTTGATAAGTCCATTACCTCTATTCTTTGTTAAAAGTGAGATGATGGCATAGAGGTCTTGGTATACTACTTAAGCTATGCATTGGTTTCCCATAAAGAAAAATATAATGATGTGAAAAAAATTGCCTTGCTTTGGTCTTTACACTAAAGAAGTAGAGGCACTATCTTTTTTGTAGTTAAGTTAATATCATCTACAAGAGTAATGTAATTTGAGCCATTACAATGAACATATATGAGAGTAGTCATATTGCATGTTGGAAGGCAATAACAATGAAGTTTGGTGTACATTACGTTGCACAAACCTCAATGAAAGGTCAAGCTATAGCCACATAACTCATGTATTTACCCATAAATGATCAAGAAAAAAACAATTTGGAATTCCTAGATGAGCATGTTAGTAGTTTTAGTCAAGTGCTTGACAACTTCAAGGTACTCTTGCACTTCAATGGTGCTTCAACCTCTCAAAGGGGTAGCACCACTACTGCTGTCATGTTCCCCTCTAGGGAGATCTGACCCTTCACATATTATTTTGCATTTCCTTGCACTAATAATGTGGCCAAGTATGAAGGTCTCCTTAGAGGCATCTTAGTAATTTGTGACTTAGGAATCCAAAATATAGTAATTTGAGCTGACTCATAGTTAGTGATCAACCATGTTACAAAGGTCTATGCTTGTAAAGCCCAACATTTGCGATCTTATTATGATCTGGCGAAGCACTTACTTAAATAGTTTTCAATTGCCAATGTTCAAGATATCCCTAGGAATGAAAATTTCATAGTTGATACATTTGCAACATTGGCCTTAAGCATCACACCCAACATGTTCCCTGCATTGCCCACCTTAGTGGTGAATTGCACTGTTCCTATCACAAAAATTTCTGATATTACATCTATAGCCATAGTAAGCATGACCCATGCACCAAAATGGTATGATGACATCAAAGCATACCTTCAATAGGGTGAACCTTTAGAACACTTAACTGCTGCCCAAAGGGACATAGTGCATAAAATATCATGGTAGTACATCATTGTGGGAGATAACATACTATGTTGTAAGTCCTACAATGGCATACTGTTAACTTGTGTGAGCGATAGTGAAGCACACATAATCGTTGAGCAAGTCCATGAGGGATTGTACATAGGTCATATAGTATCCAAGGAAATGGTGGTGAAAATTATATGCTTAGGCTATTACTAGCCTTACATGGAGCACAATTGTGTCTCTAAGGTCAAAAGGTGCAATATTTATCTATGGCATGACAACTTAATGAATGTGCCACCAACTAAACTACACATAACATAGATCACATGGCCATTCCAATGTTCAGGTTTTGACATCATTGGACCTATAACATCCAAGTCCCCCATAGGCATAGCTTCATTATAACTACAACTAAGTACTTTACCATGTAAGCTAAGGCTATTTTCCTTAGGAAGACAACATCATAGTAGGTTTGCAGATTTTTTCTTGACAACATAATGATCCATTTTCATTTACCCATGGCCATCGTAACAAACAACAAGCCATACTTTAGCAATGTTGAAACTAAAGCCTTCTACAAGCACTTTGGTATTAAACATTCCTTCTTGTCACCATACTATCCATAGGCAAATGGCCAAGTGGAGGCCACAAACAAAGTCATCATCAACCTTCTAAAGAAGATGCTAAGCAATAGCAAGTGGTGATGGCATAAGCAATTAGTCTACACACTCTAGGCTTACCACATGACATGCAGAATAGCAATAGGGAAGACATTGTATAGCCTTATTTATGGGTATGAAGAAATTTTACCTCTTAAATTGTAGGTTCCATCACTCTGTGTGATCGTCTTGAACTTCATCAATGAAGCTCAGAATGACAAGTTGAGAACAATCAACCTTGACTCGATAGAGGAGGAGTGCCTGTAGATGCTTGATCACATTGAATAGTACCAAGAAAATCAAAGGCAAAAGCATTGTCATAATTGGCATGAACACCCAATCAAGAAAGGGGGTCCAGTCCCCAAGGCTATTTGTGAACTTGCAAACAAGTCCTCAACCAACTGGGAAGGGCCTTTTTTAATCACTAAGTTCTATAATAGTGGAGCATTTAAGCTTGCTAATCAAGATGATAATGACTTTTTCAATCCAGTCAACCATTCATACTTGAAGCCATACTGCACCTATTATGCAGTGCCCCACATCAATGGAACAAGGTAAACATTCATCTGCTATGATGTTAAACTAGTAAAATGTAGCACTATTTCTTCTAGGTAGCACTTATAGCACTACCATGTTTAGGCATTTTTGTTGGTTCTTTGAGATCCTATCATTGGGACACCCTTTGGAATAGTTGCAACATTATGGCCCCTTGCCATTGTGCTAATTTTTTCAGGCTCTTACCATTGGTTAGGCTTGGGAGTACTTGTAGCATTATGGTCCCTTGCAATTTTGTTGGTCTTCTGAGCTCCTATCATCAGTGTAGGCTCTCAAGCATCTACATCATCATTGTCCCCCACCATTTTTTGTTGATATTTCTAGAAAATTGCCACTAGTTTGGCCTCTAGAACATTCACAACACCTTTACTACCTTCACAAACACATACAACTAGTTTAGTTTTTAGAGCATTTGCAACACCCTTGCATCTAGTAGTTTACTCACATCTCATGTTGTGTGGTGGTTTTCTTTTCTTCTTTAAGTTATGTTTGTAGGATGAAGCCTCACGTCATTTTCCAGAGGCACATCTCATCATAGTAGCAAGTTACCACATTGCTCTAATGTACATGATTGAACTAGCCAAGCCACTTAAGAGTGCACATCCCTATTACCCTCTCTATAGCCTACTTTCATTTACCCATTTTACCTTGCATTCCCTCACATAATCAAGCTTGTAAACCCCCTCAACACACATGGCATCCTCTTTAAGATAATCTTAGAACCCAAGGTGGACATAATGCAACTTATCCTATGAGGAGCCTCTATGGGCTAGTCAAAGCCTAAGTGGATGTAACGTAACTCATCCTAGGGAGGAAACACCTATCCTATAGATGTGACATAGTCACACTTAAGAAAAGCCCATTAAGTGGGGCATAATCCAGCTAATGGGAAACATCCCATAGTTAGCATTAAAAAATGTGCAGAACCCAAAGTAGGTTCATCTTACAGCCGAAAAAGTAATAAAGTAATAAAAAAAAAGAGAACATGGAAAAACATGTCCCCAAGAAAAATTAGCAAAGCTGAAATTTTGTAATGGGTCCAACCTTAAATCCATGTTGATTTTATCATGAGCATTCCAATGAGAGATCATAATTTTAGGGGTAAGCCATCCTAGTGGCATGGATGCTGACTCTCTCATGAGAATTCCAATGAGAGGTTAATGTCCTAGTAATGAGACACCTTGGTGCCATGATCACTGTTAACTATGTTGAATCTACATCTTGTAGCATGACATCTTGTTTGCATCTTACCTCCCTTGCCATCCTTAGCACATTACCTACACCCTTCACCTTCATCATAACGCAACCCTTAGCACTCTTGAGCATGGTGCAACAACCTCCTGTCAAGTACTGATGAGGGATGTTGGTGCCAAGACTACTATGGTGTTTTGCAGTTCTTTGTCAACGTCTCTTGGGCCACTCCTCTAGACATCAACAAAGAGGAACCAATGAAACACCACAAAATTTGGACCACCATGTCTTGACTACAAATTTGTCAAAGTGTTAAACCAAGGAAAATTTTTTCTAAGTGTTGGGCCTATGCTCTCCACTATTGGGACTATGGTCCAAAATGTAGTTAGCACACAAATGGCTAGTTTTGCAAACTTTCCTAAGTGTAAAGCCAATGACTATAGCTTGTGGTTGGCATGAAAAAAATAGCTTGACAGAAATTTCCTAAGTGTTGGGTCAATGCTCCTTACTATGCTCTAGAGCATAGTTAGCGTAGTCTACACAAAGAAATTAGTTTTTTGCAAAATTTTCTAACTAACAAGACTACACTCTTCACTGTTAAGACTATGCTCTAGAGTGTAGTCACCATTGAAGCTCAGTTTTGCAAAATTTGTCTAACTATTGAGACTATGCTCTAGAGTGTAGTTGAGTTTAGTCATGCAAAATAGCCTCTAGAAGCCTCTAGCACATAGCACCAACCTTTATCTCAGCTTCAGCACTCCTCCAATAAGCAAGACCAACAACTTGCATTCCTTTTCCATCCCCCATTTATTCCAAAATTTTACCTGCACTTGATAGCATTGGAGAGAGTGGACAGAATAGTCCCAAAGCATAGTCTGCACTTTGCACTATTTTTCATTTTTTAGGTACATTTCATTCTTCTTAGTACTCACACATGTAGTTGGGTAGCATAGTCATAGTTTAGCAATCTTGTAGGGCTTACTGGAGCATACTAGCAAAACACCATTTACTTCAATGGAGAACGTAGTTGGGTACAGTGTAGTCCCAACAACCCCCACTATCATGTGGCACCTAATCTACAATTCATGGCAACCCTAACCCTATAAATACCTAGTGTTTTATGTTTTAGGGATTGAAATCTAAGCATTTTTGGCATTTTGGCATTCTCAAAGAATGTTTAGCATTAAAGCAAAGCAAGGTATTCCCACACCACCGGATAAAACCATAGACAACAACACACCATGGCGGCCAACTCAACAGGAAAAAACTTCATGACAAATGTTAGTCTTTGTAACCTAGACATCCTAACACTGTGACTATGCTTCCTACTATGTCTATTTGTACATAGCATACCTCCTCACCCTTCTTGTAGTTAACTACACTCTCCCTATTTAGGGTGGTGGCACTTTCTCTATCACTCTCCTCCTGCACATTTATCAACATTTTGTTTACATTTTGGCATTTTAATTGCATTTTTTCACAATTTTCATGAGTAAGTACACATTTACACCTCTGTTTTTAGGGAAAACCCTTGATTACACTCACACTTATTGACATCATTGATGGTACAAACATTGTGGAAGCACCTAACAATGTTACAACATCGCATTTAGTAAGTCCTAGTTTGATTAACAAGATCATTCTAAGCATCATGTCTCTACCTCCAATAGGCTCTCACATAGATGCCAGGTTAAAGCTATGTAACCATGAACCTCTCGGTGTTCCCATTTTAGCAATTAACATTTTTAGTTGCTACAATATGACCAGGCAAAGAACTAAATGTTATCATGGAGAACCTTGGTGATGTCTTAAGCCTATTGAGGTTCCACTAAGAAACTTATTTTTAGTGTTTTCTCCTCACCACTATGTGTCATGATAGGAACTTCAGCTAGACAGTCCTTAGTAGTGTCACCAACCTCTAGGTCAAGGGTTTTGATAATGTCTTTTGGCCACTCTAGATGTTTCTCTATCAAGGCTATGTTAAAAAAAGATTCTCAAGCTCAAGATCTAGGCAATTAAGGTTGATACATCATTCAACATTACCATGAGATCCACTTAGGTTCAATGGTGAATTGATTTACTTCCAAGTGTCCATGCTCTAATCCTACATATCAGCCATAAGCACATTAAGTGGCACCTAGGTAAAAATAAGTAAATAATGTCAAAATGATATACAATAATTTAGCAACTATGAAGACACATGCTATTTCATGGTTAAGCAAGGTGGAAATAAGGTTAACATAGGCTATAAGAGGTAGGTGAGGGAAAATAAGCTAAAACTAAGAGTATATAAGATCAAATAAAGGCCAAACGATGGGAACACTTGGTGAAATAGGGCCAAGTGATGCTCCAATGATAATAAAGGTTTAAAAAAATGTTGAAACACAGTGAAAAAAATCTAAATCAGTCAAATAAGTAGCATAAGATTAAACATGATCAACTATGGATACAATTTTCTAATTCAAGGACTTAGTAGGCCATGTTGCTAGTTTAAGGCCTTAGTAGATCATATAATGATTACATGGTACCAAATCATGATCAAAGATGGTCAAACCCCATCAAAGAACACAAATCCAAGGTCACAAAAAGTCAATTGAGACCACAAGAGAGAGAATAAGGTAGGTAGGATGAAAGTGGATCTAGGTAAAATTAAATGAGGTCAAATAATGATCTCTACAAGTCAACCATGGATTGCAATATCAAAAAAAGTTGAAACATCATGAAAAAGGATCAAATGAGCCAAAGTGGAAAACATGTGATAAAAAAAGATTAACATTAATCAAACAAGGTTAAATGTTTGTAGTTTCAGGCCTTAACAAGTCATAATATAGGTATATAGGATTGTCAAGTGAGTTTGGGTACATGGTGGGGTTGTTTTAGGGCTGTTTGAAATCAAAATTTATATGTTTTTTTGCTACTACATTAGGCTCTACTAGTGACTATGTTGGCTAGCATAGTCACATCAATCCTAGAGTAGTCAACATTAGTATGTGGTTTCCAAGTTCATCATGGCCAATTTTGGATTCCTAATAATCTATATGGTCAGCATTGTAGATTGGGATTGAATATTTATAGATTTGGACATTTTTTTCATACTGTAAAAGCTAGAAATGGTGTTAACACTAGTGACTACACTAGGAATACACTAGCCAGCATAGTCTAGTGCCNNNNCATGAGAAAAATATGCTTAGGAGGATTTAGAGTTGCTACTAGTGTTCCTTCATCTTCCTAGGTTAGTGTAGGACTTTCAAAGGTCTAAATTTGATATCCAGAGATCAAAATTGACTACTAAAAATGGAATCTTAGAATTCAGGGTTTTAGTATTCTATGTTTCTAAAATTAAGTGTCTAGATGTTCTTAGTGCTACTATGATGGTTAATACATCTTGAAGCATGGACTACACCAGGACTATGCTAGATAGTGTACTCATAGGCCTACCTCAACATAGTCACATGAAATTTGATCTTCCCATTCTCAAAATAAGGTAAAATTATCATTGGGTATTGTCAATTATGATTTTCGGTATCTTAAGTCAAATTTTTGGTCTTTCGTAATGTAAAAACATCAGTTTCATCAATTTTCAACCATGACTATACTAACACTATGCTGACCATCATGGCATATTCTAGCATAGTTATCTATAAAATATGAATTTTGGTTGGCTTCTATAGTTAATTGACTAGTCTCTTAGGTTTCTAGGGTTGCTAGTGTTCTTGGCTAGGTTTTTGAGGCTTTGAAATGATCATTTCCCATTATGACTACACTAGCTAGCATAGTTGAGCTTGGCCTTAGAGTAGTTGGGATGGATTTGGTGTTTTCAGAGTCAAAACAAGGTTAATTTATAATTTTTTAAGGCTAGATATGTCTTTGGGTTTTCAAGTTAGGTTCTGGATTATTTTGAGTATTAAATCGATAGTCAAATCTATCTTAGATCATGATCACACTAGGATAAGGGTAGCCAACATAGTCCATGTTGGCTTGAATGTAGTAACAACATGGAATGTAAATTTTGGTGTAATTCTATGATTAGTTAACTAGGGTTTTCAATTCTAGGATCACTAGTGTTAGGGACTAGGGTTTTAGGCTTGAAATTGTCAATTTTGATGGTTAATTGGATGTCACAATGATCAAACAACATTATAATACACTCACTAGCATAGTGACAGTGTGGATGTACTGTGCATGATGAGTTCTAGCCACTTTTAATAGAGGTTTGCAGGGTTTAGAGGTCCCTAGAATCTTCAACAAGGTTTTGGCATTAACAAAATGTGCTAAGAGGCCAATTTGGCATGTATTTTTCTTATTTTTGTGTTTTGAGAGGTGGACCACACTCAGACTACACTAGCCAACATTTTCCAAAGACTCCCTAGTGTATTCCTAATGTGATAATAGGTTTTGGTCTTCTTCTACTACATAATTCATCAATACAAGGTCGCTAAAGGTCCCAAAGAAGTTCTAAGGTCATAATACATCAGTCTAGAGGTTATTTCTTGGTTTTATTATTTTAGCTTGATCCAACTATTCTAGGACTACATTGGACAATGTAGTCAAGATCACCTCTAGTGTAGTATATAGTGGGAAATGGGATTTTACTTGTTTTGGGTTAGTTGTATGCTATTTCAAGGCTACCAAATGTTCTAGGATGAAGTTGATGCTAAACTATGTATATTTGAAGGATATTTTTAGTAATTAATGGTTACTTATTACTTAAGTACTAGTGAGTATACTAGCTAGCATAGTTGAGGCCTTCCCTAGCATAGTTCATGAAAGAAAATTTGGTTATGATGATTTTTGATAAGTTTCATGCAATTCCAGAGATGTTAGAGGTCTTGGTTAGGGTTTGGTATATAGAGGTATCATTCTAAAGTCAATTGGATTTTTGGTTAATTTTTGAAAACATCCTCATATTGTTGACTACACTGGCTAGTATAGTCAGGCTGCTGGTCAATGTAGTTACCCCAAATGATATGTTTTGGTATGGGTTTCTACCTACCTCATTACCTAGTTTTCATTAATGTCAACACTTGGTTTTCTATTTTTGGGATAAGGTTTCATGGCATGGATGGGTGGTTAGAAGGTTTTTTTAGATAGTAATTGGATTTTTCAATTCATTTCAAGGCTTCTAGATGTCTGAAATCTAGCATAGTCATCCTAGAAAACTAAAAATCCAAGTGTATTAGGATTTCCATTGGTTTTCTTTCTAGGCACCTAGTGGGACCCACCTTGAATTTAAATATTTTGATGCATTAGTATCCTACACACTTAGTGTAGTCCTACTTACCAATTATGATCATTATGTTTAGTGGACCTTGGGAGAGTGTTTTGGAAAACCAAGGTTTTCCAAAGGGATGCATAAGTTTGGGATTTGCTTTCAAGAAATAATTTTTGTAGAAATTAGTCTCTCTCCATCACTCTCAAGCCTTAGTGTGTTCAATTAGATCTCTATACATACTTCAACACATACCACTTTCATCCAAAACATAGTTGAGATTTTCTACACCAAGAGGCCAACATAGGTGCTTTAAAAGCTCCAGAAGATCCTGAATTTGGTTGTTTACTATGTTGGTGGCATCATGTCAAAGAGAAGAGCTTCCACCACCAGGAACCATACCCTATACAAGTTTGACACTACTTCCTAGAACCTCTCTGGTCTAACATGACCTGTGATAGCTAGAATCTCTGGACTATGACACCCAAGTATAGAAGTTCTAACCCTTTTGCATGGAATTTTCCTTTGAAACCTAGGTGTTCTCGGTTGTGGGGTTCTTTCGTTGGTTATTTTTAAATTATGTAAAACTACTATGTTGGATCTAGGCTATTTCAATGGGCTTCTGGTGTTTCTTAGATTGTGGGATTGGTATGTGTCGAATAGAAAAATTATTTATGCTATTTCTAGGCATTTTTCTATGGTTTGGGGTGAAAAAGAGACACCATTATTAGATTCCTTCATGTTTAAACGGTTTATATTTATTAATTTGTGTGGCCATAACATTTTAGTACTATTCTTAGTGGTCAAGTGTATTTTTAAAGCACCTAATTCTAACTTATGGTTAATTATTTATGAATTTTTCCGTAAGACAATGTAAAGTGGGTTTTTAGTTTTGGTTGTTTTCTACATAGTGTTATCATGTTGTTTATGTAAAAATGGTTAAGAATATTTCAATTCTAGGATTCTGGGTTTGTAGTATTTTGCTCAAGAATTCCAATGGCTATTGAATTATCAAATTTGAATGTGATGTTAATTTTTGGCAATCTTTTTCCTAAACTCAAGTGAAATGGGATTTTGCTATTACGATTTGGTTCATGTTAGTTTGGCTTCTTTTTATACAAAACTACTTAGGAATTTTTATTTTTTCTAATTTTAGAATTTTAGCTTATATTTTAAGGATTCTAAAATCTATGTAATCATTTAATTTGGTTTTGTGGTTAAATTTTTAATGGATTTTTAGTAAACTAGTGTCACAATGTTTTTTCTTGGTTGTTATAGTTTACCCTTGTGAAGATGGGTGTGTTGGCTCTTTAGAAAATTTTTCCAACCAATATTCTAGGGTCTTAGAGATGCTATAATATTTTGGAAAGGGTTTGGAAGTTTTTTTAGGTAGGTTAAAATTATTTAATATGTTTATGGTTTATTTACTAAAGACATTTTCTACAATTTAGTGTTGTTGTGAAGTTTTTGGTGAAATGTTGTCATCATTTTGGTTGGTTTTTTAAATTTTTTCTAAGCTTGGAACCTGTAATGACAGAAAACATCAGTCGTTGGAAATACTGAGCAAAAATCTGTGTACACAGTTCCAACCCTAGATCCGTACGAGGGCCATGCTAGAGAAAATGAATCTGAGGTGCCCTGAATGGTCTTGTCAATCAGGTAGGGACTTACTTACTCAGTAAACTTTTGTATGTAGAGTGATGTGTTTTTTCTTTTATTATGAAGTAATTTAATATTGTTAATCATAGAGGGAATTGAAAACGATGTAAAGAGTTTAAGATGATTGTAAAATATGTATTGACGGGACACGAGAGATCAGATTTAAGGAAAATGTGCAATCCCGAGATTTGGGATTTAACTCATAAGCTGAATATGCTGTATACAATGATCTAATGGTAGACTTTGCTTTTTCTTATACGAAGCATACACAAATAGCAAGAAAGCTATTCAAAGGTAAAGCACATAGAGGGTCGATCTACCTTGTTTTGGCCAAATATGGATGTAAGGAAGGTCAAACCCGGAGCAGAATGTCTATCAATCAACTGTTTTTGATTAATGAACTTTGCCAATTGCACTAGATGATTCCACTATCTACGATCTGCCTTTTTTTTCCTTTTTCAATCTTTGCCAAAAGTCACTAATGATCTCCAATGAGGAGGACAACCGCTCACCAAGAAGACTTGTTGCTCTTTAGGAATTTCTTGCCTACCTTTTTCTTTTATCAACTGGAGTATTTATAAGTTTAGGATCAAGGGAAAAAGCATGGTCTAGATGACACGTGTCCCGAACTTACAAGATACCGTTGACTTGATGGTTTTTTTATGTCCAAAACTTGTGACACCATGCTACATTATGCCTTGGAGTGTAATGCGTCACAAACCACTTTTGCTCAAACTATCTCATGATTATGCTTCAATACGCTAAAGAGCGTATTGTGATGTAAGGATTGCTGGTGTGTGTACTATACTGCCTCAGTCAACTTTATGCTGTGTTATGCTTATTTACGCTACGTAGCATGATGAAGCGTAAAGTAGTTAACTTTACGTTGTGTTACGCTTTTTTATGCTGTGTAGCGTAATGAAGCGTAAAGTAGTTAACTTTACGTTGCGTTATGCTTGTTTATGCCGCGTAGCGTAATGAAACGTAAAGTGACCGACTTACAAAAATAATTGAGATGTTGTCGCTATGCTTCTGCTAACTTTGATCAATTCCCTCGGGGCTTACTATGCTACACTATGTAATGTGGCATAATAAAAGCTTTGACTGAAGGACTTACTGGAATGCGCGACATGTTGTAGGCCATTGCTTAGGCCTTAAGCTTTTGCTGCATTTGTTGAAGTCCCAAATATTTACCAGCTCCATTGTTATGGTAGGCTACCTTTAAACATTTTGTTGTGTTACATGGAATTATGCTAAGAGACATGATGCTATGTTGTGTAATACAGCGTAATGAGCAAAAAGTTAGAATTTTTAGAGATCTTGAAAAGTTTGAAGGCTTGATGTTGTGCACCCCTTTGTCTCATTTTGTCTTCTAGATTTCTGCTTTGCACTATTCTATGTTGCAGATGTTCGCTTGAGTTTTGGAATTTTGATGGACTATTGAAGCCTCACAATTTCCACAGTGTTTCAATGGCCCCTCTTTGTTGATGTTTAGAGGGCTTGCCCGAAAGACATCAACAAAGAATACGAAACACCAGATAGGTAAAGGCACCAACAACATCCATCGATGGTTGCTCAAATGTCACTCTGTCAACCTGGAAGTGCAAAAGTGGGGAAAAGAACGATATGGGAGGGATTTCATAAAGGCAATCAGAAGGAGGTTCAGGGAAGGCTCAAGCATGTGAACATGGCACTTTCATAAATAAGTCATCAGGTGTCTTCTCGCAAGTGTATTTTGCAAGGAGTTAAGTTGTCATACTGAAGATGAAAGGGATTGCATGGACGAGTTGTGTTATGCCTGCATGGCCTGGATGAGTTGTTTTACATCCATTTTGCCAAGCCCTCTTTTTTTTTTTGCTCCACTAGGTGAGTTATGTTACGCAAGTTCATGGGCTTGATCAATATTTACATTTGGCTCTCATGAGGTGAGTTGCATTACTCCAGTTTATGGGCCTGATTGTAATACATGTGCGAAAAGCTTTTGTGCATGTTCACATTCTGTACAAACAAGAGAAAGCAGATGGAAGGAAGGAGAAGAGAAAGGGGAACAAGATGTTGAATTATGGGGAAGGCGAGGTCACACTCCTAAGTAGACAGGCTAACTTAAACAACCATCTCAAAACGGTATTGATACTTCATTGCTTCAGTGAACATACCTTTGAACGATGCCTTCGCGACAAGTGACCTGCAAACATAAAAGAAAATAGAGGACATCATTGATCATCTTAATCACTAGGGAGGTTTTTGAAATAAGTGCTGTCCAAAGTGAGAAGGAGCGGGTGGGCCGTGGAGAAGGAATCGTAGCAAGAGGTCAAGGTTCCAATGTTGATGCCACAACCTAGAAATTCACCATTGGTAGTCAGACTCATCACATCCAAATGGTTGTGCAAAGAACCAGTCAAATGAATCTGAGAGGCCAGAGTCTGGTGGTGATGATGAGTAGAGGCCTCCAAGGTTTTGGCTGATGAGAACTTCCTTGGGGCTCCAGAAGATGAAGCTGACCTCTAGGAGCTACAACTACAAAATGGTTGCCATAGTGGTATCTCAGAGGGGTCAGTAGGATGCCTTTCAACATGTCCAAGGAATCAGTAGGATGTCAACACGGTACCGACGTCAAGGTTGTCCAACATCCTACCCCTTTTGTCTAGTAGGGATGCTATGCAAGAATGTTCACGCTCGCTTGCTTAATGTGTTGGTAGTCGGTGGATCCTAGTTTTGAGTCCTGGTAGACTATTGTTGCTAGTTTTAAGTCCCAGCAGACCATGGTCCTAGTTTAGAGTCTGGGCGGACTAAGGGGTGCTAGTTTCACATCATAGCAGACGATGGCAGAGCTAGTTTATGGTCTCAACAAACCATGCTATGGGTGTTAGTTTTTTGTTGTGACCTAAGGAAAAGTCTGTGCTGGTTTTACATCTCAGCAAATGGATTCTTACCTTTGATAGTTTTATGTCATGGTGGACGATCATTGCCAGTTTAGTTTTGTGACAGATGCATGCAAGAAATGCCAGTTTTACGTCGTAGCAGACATGTACAACTTTGCCAGTTTGATGTCGTAGCAAACATTATATTACCTTTGCTAGTTTTACATCATAGTGGATGATTGTCACCTGATGTTAACATCGAATCCACAGCTAGATGTGGTACCACTTCAGGTACATGTGGTTCACTGGATTTGGTAGCTCATTGTTGTTGATATCTGCTAATTGGAATGCTCCATTGCTGTATGCACTGACAACCAAGAAAGGGCCCTCCCAATTTGCAGAGAATTTTCCTATTAGTTTAGGAATGGCCTTGAGAACTAAATATCCTTTCTTGATCGGTTGTTGATGTAAATTATACTAGTGCTTCTATCTCTGCTTATCCTGGTACTTCTCGATGATATCAAGCGTCTGTATTCATTTCTCCTCTACTAATTCTAAATCCATGATTCAAGACTCATCGTGTTAAGCCTCATTTATAACCATGGAGAGGACCATCCATAGTGAAGGAACCTATAATTCAAGAGGTAGCATCACCTCAGATCCATAGACTAGACTATAAGATGTCCTGTCTGTAGCTATTCTGCACATAGTACAATACACCCATAGCACATAGAGGATCTTTTCGTGCCATTGTTTTTTGTTACTACTGAGCATTTTCTTGAGTAAATTGATGATGACTTTTTTTGTTGCTTCCACTTGACCATTCCCTTGTAGGTAATAGGGTGAAGAAAAAGATTGCTTAATACCAAGGTTATCACAAAAATATTTGGTTTCTGTATTACTAAACTATGGCCCATTGTTGGTCATGATAGTCATCGGGAGCCCAAATCTAGTTACTATATTGTCTAAAATGAAATGGAAAACTTGCTGAGATGTGATCTTTCATAAGGGGATAGCCTCAATCCACTTCATGAAATACTCAATGGCGGTGATGATGAATCTATGTCCTGCATAAGATTTGGGTGCGATGGATCCTATGATGTCTAATCCCCATCGTTGGAATGGCCAAGTAATTTGAGTAGTGTGTAGCTCTATTGGCAACACATGTATAAGGTTTGTGTAACACTGGCATGTGCCACATGTCTTAACCTTGCTAAGGTAGTCTTTTTCCATGTATGGCCAATAATATCCTAAGCGTTGGATTTTAGTGGCCATGGCCCGTGGGGCTACGTGTCCTCCACACAGTCCTTCGTGGACTTCATTGACTATTCACTGTGCTTGGTATTTATTAACGCAAGTTAGCAATATCCCATCGAAAGAATGTCTACAGAGAGTACTATCTCCGATAATGATGTACTATCTAGCATGCTTGCGTATTGTGTCTTTCTGCACATGTGTTAGGTCATGTAGTGGTTTGCCATGCAGAAGGTAAGTTTTAATGTTGTCGTACCATTATGGCATTCTAAGTAGTTAGTGAAGATATTTGCATTGCCTGAATGACAGGGTCTGCACACTCTGTCATGAAAGCGGGCCAAGTGGTGAACAAATGTGGTGGTACATTTAATACCAGTGTAGCCAGTACATCAGCTAGAGTGTTGTCATTACAAGGCACATGTTGGATGTCGGTTGCTGTGAATTGCTTCAGGTGATCTTTAGCCATATCACAGTAGGGCTGTAAATGCATAGCCTTGCAGGCATAAACTCCTATGATTTGATTTATTATGAGCATTGAATCACCTTGAATTACCAAGTGTTGAATGTTAAGTTCTTTGGCTATTAATAATCCTCTGAGGATCCCCTCATACTCTACCACATTGTTCATACAGGGGAAGATCAGGTAGTAGGTGTATAGATGCACATCCTCAAGTGAGAGCGTAATAACCATGGTGGCACTACCACCTTTGGTGGTTGAAGCTTCGTCAAAATGAAACTTTGCTTTGAGGCGTATTAATACAGGGCTTAAACTATGTACATGTTCATCAGGAAATTCAGGCTCTATTGTTGCCTGATTGTTAATGGGTGATGTCACCAACTGGTCAGCTATCGCTTGGCCTTTCATAGAAGATTGGCCAATGTAGTGCAAGTTGAATTCTGCTATGATGGCTTTCCAGCGGGCTATTCTACTGCTCTCGTATAGGTTATTTGTAATGGCTCTTAGGATGTTATTCTTGTAAATTATGTTAACCTAGCTATGGAAAAGATAGTGTCTACATTTTTTGAGTGCAAACACCAATGCCAAAAAATTACACTCTACTTTATTGTACCTTGTTTCGTACGCACATAGAGCATGAATCAAGTAATAGATGGGCACTTCTGACCCATCACCTCTCTTTTGGTAGAGTAACATAGCTTTGGACATGTCTAAGCTTGTGAGGTAAATGTAGAATGGTTGATCCCTTTGTGGCAGGAAGACCGTTGGTAAGCATTGAAGCTCTTTCTTCAAACTATCAAATGCACGCTGACAATCATCAATCCACTCAAAATTAAACCCCTTTTTAATCAGGTGTTGCATAGGATGCAATTTATTTATTAATCTTGAAATGAACTGCCTAATAAATTGTAGTCGTCCTTGCAACCCACGTAGTTGTTTGAGGTTTGTAGGAGGCATTAACTCAACAATGGCTTTGACCTTGTCAGGGTCTACTCGGATGCCCATCTCTGATACTACAAACCCCAACATGTGTTTGGTTTTAACCCCAAATACACACTTCTTTGGGTTGAGTCATAGGTCGTATTTGGAACATTTTTTAAGAACTAACTCTAGGTCTTCTGAATGATCTTCTGACTTTATAGACTTGACGACTATATCGTTAACGTAATCGTTCAATCTTCCTAAGAGGTAATCACTAAAGATATATGTAATAGCTTGTTGATATGTTTCCCCAGCATTTTTTAAGCCGAAAGGCATCATGATATAATAGAAGATCCCCCAAGGCATCATGAATGTTGTGGTCAATTGGTGTTCTGGATTGATGCAAATTTGATTATAGCCTAAGAAACCATCCATAAAGGATAGAAGCGCATGCCCAGTGGTTGTATCTACTAATTGGTCAATACTCGGTAGTGGAAATTTGTCCTTAATCATGGTTTTGTTTAGATCTCGGAAGTCTATACAGATGCATACTATGATGTTAGAAACCCAGTCTAAGTAATCGACCATGTGGATAAAACCAACCTGGTACATCTTGGTGATTTCGTCACACACTGCTAGCACGATTTCCACCTTAATCTTTCATGCTTTTTGTTTAACCGCTTTAATGCACGAGCCTAAAATTATGTTATGTTGTATTAACCTCGGGTCTAATCCCGACATGTCTTCATATGACCACGCGAATACCACAACATTATTTTGGAGTACCTACGTTATATCACTTTGTGCCTTTTTGTCTAGTAGGGAACTAACCTTAAGGGTTTTGTTTTTTCCTTTGTGTGTAACCATTGGGACCTCGTTGAGAGGGTCCTCAATTACATCACCAGCTTCCAAGTCTAGCATTCGCATTAAGTGTTCTGGCCAGTCTGGAGATGTTTCTGATGCCGCTATGGTCACATCACAAAGGGAAAGGTCAGCTTCTACTAGCGTGTAATTAAACTGTCTAATGATTTCCCCATATGGGCCTATTAAGGCTAGGGGTGTAGATAAAGCTACGTCGATTTGCAAATTGTCCCACAAAATTGCCAAATACGGTAGTGGTTAGAACATAATGAGCTAAGTGTCATAAATGTTAGCATGTGACACTTGTCAGTAGGCTGAAAAGATGTAGCGTGGCATTGTCAAGTGTGTAGGACTAACTGAATTTTGAATACTGTGCACAGCCTGTAATTAATACGACTTGATTACGAGGTGATAAGGTGTATTAGTTTAGGGTCATTTCGGACCGTAAGTAATGCGATATCTGCAAAATTAATACCCTAATCTTCAGGTTTCATGTCACGCTAACACCAGTGATTTAGGAAAGTCCCTTTTTGATCAGGCATTGAGTCAGTTAGTTTTGAGCATTCGGTTTATAAGTAAGCGGTTCATGCTAAAAATAGGTTGTTAGATATCGCAAATTCAAATTTAGCTGTTGCAGAAGGAGAGGAGGAGCAAAGGATAATAGTCCAGTTTGTGAAGATTTACTGAGTTGCGATTATGATGCCAAAGGTCAGAGGGAAGAATGCCAAATTAGCAAAGATTGATGAGGTGTGGGGAAGCCTACAGTGTGCTTCACAAGCCATGGTCGAAGTTCGGGAGGTCACCCGACTGATTTGGTAAGCTGTCTCTCATTTGCTTGTGTTTTTGTTATTTTTGTTACAACGCACTAGTCACATCTATTTTGAACATGTATATTGTGTCAGGTGTTGCTATTTTTACGCAGGCCAAGCTATTATTGTCTCATGATGTTATTTCTGTTATTTGTATTATATTTTTTTGTAAATAAGGGTTTTGTACATAGACCTTGTGTTAAAATAAGGGTTTAAGTAGCGTATATCTCTATGCATAGCGTAATATTTTTGGTATTACACTTGAGGAATATGCAATATTTTTTTCATCGCCATTGTCAGAGACAGACCTTGTGCTATTGCAAAGGTTTGGACAATTTCGACTGCATGATTTAAGCAAAATCTGTAATTTTCATGAAGTGAAATCTAGTATTGGGTGATAGGTTTCTACATATGGATGGCTTATCTAACGGTAGTATATTTGTGTTTTGTACAGTATTATGTTAAAGCCCTTCTTAATTGTTTTGGACATAGTGGATGTTCTATGCTGTATAAGTGCTCCCGTGGCCAATGTTCCTCCCCCCCATGCTTGCATAAAGGGGGAGGCAGTATGGTTCTGAAGAGGTGCATGGGAGTTTCTACAATTTTTTCTTCGTAACTATAGAATAATCGTTTGGTCACATTTACCAGGTGATGTAGCTACAGCTATTCTAGAAACACTATTGGTTGGTTCTACGCAAGGTATTCTAACTTTCTTGACAGACAAAGCTATTGAAACTGGTCGAGCGCAAGACCGTGAACAAAGCACCAAAGGTTTGAGATGTTTGAGTTGGATCTGGGAGATTCCCAAGTTAAACTTTTATCATGCCTATAACACTTTGTTCATGGCTCGTCATGTTGCAACTTACTTTCAGAACCCACCTGGCATTGTGTATTATGCAGGTGGGTAAGTTATTTTGTTTTTCTTTTTTTTTTTTGCGGTCTTCTAATATGTTATCTATTATTTAAATTTGTATTGAGTGTAAGTTAGTAATGTGCTATCTTGTGTAATATAGGTTCCTTATCAACGACAGTGGCCTACTAGGCAACAACAGTACGTTATCTTTAACCAAAAGGGCCATAAAGGAATTGTCTTTAGTAATGTATGCGCCAATGTCATGGGGCAATTGGCCTTCAAGGTTTCAGAATATCCTACCCGCTATGCCGAGTTCCTCATAAACTATAAGAGACTTGGATGGTTGAATGAGGAATGGGCTCTGGACCCTCCCCTCACCATCGCAGATGTGCAAAGGAAAATCCCTCCATTTCCTTTGCCATTCAGGCCTGGTAAGCTTTGCCATAATGATTAACTACATGATACTATTAATTGAAAGGATGCGTAAAATTTTTTTACTGTATTGTTTTGTATTAATAGTCAAGGAGTCTCGAGAAATCACAAGTATGGTCTCTAGTCATGAGGAGAACACCCTCCTCTTCCGTTACTACGACATAAAGGAAGCACAACGGTGACTTGGCCATAGGGCGGCCCCAGCTGCGTTAGCCAATAACCCTTAGGAAGCGAGACTGATGGACCTATTTTTGGCTATAACCCTTGATGTCCTTGTGAGTGAAATGTTGACCCTAGTCAACTCCTTTAGTGAAGAGGCTAAACATTTTTGCACACGTGTGCATAACGTGCGTGTAAATTTTGATATCGACGCTCAGCTATTTACTGACCTTTTTGATGTCCCCTCCGATGGCCTTCCCATAGAGAAAAAGTCAAGGAGGAGCTTAAAATGCCAGGAAGAGTTGGAAGAGTGGCTGGGAGTCAAGAAGGAGACTAAGGGAATCCCTAGTGAAAGGATCGAGTTGGAGGTGGCCAAGACCATTTACCCCCTTTTTCGAGCTCGGGCCTTTCCCAAAATACTCTCACAAGGGAAGTTTCTCACCATAGAGTAGGCTTAGATCATGCAAGAGGTGATGGAGGAGGGAACCCAATTCGATTGGGCCAACTATTTCACTGAAGGCTTATGCACTAAAATGATTAGGCTCCTCCAGAGGCTTGAGTCCTGTTTCAACGTGCACTTTTCCTTCTTCATAGCTTGCCTTCGACGTTTTGCTGAGTTTCTAGTAGTCCAAAGGAATGGGGTCTGGGTGCAGTAGGACTGAGACCAAATATCCAAATCCTGGATTTCCCATATTTTCGGTACTACCTAGTCATAGGACCCTCTGAAAGGAATTGGGGAGTCATTTTCAATAATGACTAGGAATGTGGTGGCACCTTGAACACGGGGTCCAGGTAGTGTGGGTGGGGTACTCCCCTCTTACACTAGTGATGCGTCAAGGGGGAAGCACCTGGCAGCCGAGATAGATGACTCATCAGTGCAATGTAAGAAGCCTCATCTAACTAAGGTGCTTCTTGTGCTAGCAGGTGGCATAGGCAATAAGGTGCAAGTTATGTTTCAGAGGAGCAAACCTCCAGCTGGTAAGTAAGAGAATGTGATAATAGTTATGGTTGCTATTGTGTTGCGTAATCTATTCTAAACAAGATCGGTATTTTGAATTATTTGAGAACACTATGTAATAGGTAAGGGAAAGATCGTGGAACAACTAACCCTTGAAATAGGGGCTATAGTTTTACAGCATGAGGAAGGGGCCCTAGTTTTGGAAAAGGAGACCCCAGTTAACAAGAAGAGTGACACACAGGCTCTTGTGTGTGAAGAAAGAATAGAAGCAGAAGGTATCGATGCCCTTCAAACTGGAACAAGAAGAGGTAAATAATCTATTACTGTTTCTTGGAGATTCCATTAGTAGTTGAAATGTCTTTATTTTTTACTTAATTATGTAGTAGGTGACCAGGGTGAACCATCGTCGACTGTTGCGAGTCAAGTTTGGGGTCAATTCCCCGATAAATTCACCTTTATGGAAGGCATCATCGATGACATTATCAGTCACTTAGAATGTGTCAATCCTAGAGTTGGTACACTAATATTGTCATGTAACTATTTTGTTATACGATTACGCTATTTAATCATGCCTAATCTATTATTTGTCATTAGGAGCTTGCCTTTGATGGGACTCAATAGAGCCTATCGACTTGGACACCATCGAACCGCCATTGGAGGCGACCAACGTACCACATGGCATTTACGAAGAAATGTAAAAATGTGTCATACAGTTGACTCGCTCCTTGTGGGAATGTCAGAACATCAATCAAGACCTTTGGAAGAAACCGCAGAAGTTGGAGAAGGAGAGAGAGTCTCTAACTAGTTAGGTCGGAGACTTGAGGTCATAGAATGAATTCCTATAAGCTCAAGCAACGGATAATGGGAACTGGTGGATGGTTGTTATTGATTACGCTCACTACTGGACCATAGTCAGAAATAGCATTCAAATTAGCTCTAAGTTGATCAAGAAATGGATGCAAATGGACCTCCTGGCCTAGAAGAACTAGGACTAGAAGGATTTTTGCGCACGGGTTCAAGAGTGGGTGCAGACGCAGAAAGACCATAAACATTTGTAAAAGTGAGAAAGTATCGCTTATCACCAACATTATAGAGATTTTTCCATTGAAGCTCAGTCCTTGCGATTATTCCTTGACATCATTGGTGCTTCTAAGGATTTTGAGAAGTTCCAAGAACAAGTGGCAGTAAGCGCATCTCCAGAAAGAGAAATGACTCTTCCTAGGAGAGAGACTACCGTCCCTTCTTTCTTCCCCGAACCACCTCAATGGACCAGTGTGGAGAAGGAAAAGGTCAAGGCTAGAAGCAATTTGGGTGATAGGGTTTGGTCTGAGCTAACTGAAGACAAGATCATGCAACATCTATGGGTTAGCTTAGACCAAATTTCTTTTGCTACTAATGTAGGGCCATCCCGAGTAAGTTCTAGTGTTATTGAGTTTTTTTTATCTTACCCAGCTACAATGCCTTTGTTGATGTATATATCGTGTCTAACTGCAGGAGGTATGTGAAGAGGATCTTAAAAGGGATGAGACGGGTGTACAAGAAGTAGAGCATGACGGAGAAGGTCAATGCCCTGATGAGCAAACTCTTGTGGAAGAACCCTATGAAGAGGGCATCCCTCATGAAGGAATGCCTCATGGAAGGGATGGACCTTATGATAATGATTTTCTCGGCTTAGCAGCAGAATTAGGAGATACAGGACACAAAGACGATAGAGGGGATGTGTAACATGGTTACCCATGATTTTATTTATGGTTCAGCAAAACAGAAGACTATTTATGATTAACCATAAATTTCATACTGAGTTTAATGTTATTTTGTTGTTTTCATTTATGTGAAGCGTAGATAGAATTGGTGGTGTAAGCACTATGCGAAGGTACAGTTAGTGCAAGCGTAAAATAGAATTGTTAGTTTAAGGCCATTTCAGGCTGCTAAGTGATTCATGCATAAAATGTAGATGAAATTGTTAGTTTAAGGCCATTTCGGACCGCTAAGTGATTTTTGCGTAAAAACGTGTATGGGATTGTTAATTTAAGGCCATTTTGGGCCTCTAAGTGATTCTAGTGTAAAGTCATGAATAGAACTATTATTTTAAGGCCATTTTTGGCTGCTATATGATTCAAGCGTAAACGCAAATAGGGTTTCTATTTTAGGACCATTTTGGGCCTTCGCTAGTTTTAGGCCATTGCAGGCCTTCGCTAATTTTTAATAATGAAAGAAGACAACTGATAATAGTGTTAACATATGCTAAAATTACACACATAAAGCTAACAAGCGTATATAGAATAGCATAGTTGGTAGAAAGTATAAAGATATGCATAAATGTAACGAATAGAAACTGGAAAATGTAAATAGCATAACTAGTGGAAAGCATAAAGATGCACATAAATGTTTGAGCCATACAGTTCAACCGCTAACCCCATAGTTTTTTCTTGATAGCCTTCACATTTAGTGATGCATAAGGGTAGGGAGGTTTATGACTCAGCTCCTTCACATCACCATCCTCTCCTTGGAATGGTAGTTCAGCCCAAGCTAGGCTACCATCAATCGTTGTTTTCAAAAATTTGGACAGAGGATTGGTCTTCAAGAATTTCAATTTTCAAACCCTATTCTATCTCAATGTTGTTGATAGCCCGAGGGGTTATTTCATCACCATGTATCACCAGTTCTCCTCCTACATAAGGTAGATGGATCTCCTGGTGGATAGGTGATGACACTACCTTCAGTTGAGCTAACCAGGACCTCCCTAGGATCAAATTGAAGCTAGGCATCTCCTTGATAATAATAAATGTGGCATCTATGGGGAATTGGTCTCCCACCACAAAGTCGATGTGCACTATCCCTTTGACTTGCACTCATGCCTTGTTGAATGACTTTAGACACGATGTTATTGTAGGACTAATCTAATCAACTAGGCCTAGCTTATCCACTATAGGATAAGGGATGACATTAGTAGTCGTGATGTTGTCTACATACACCCTCTGAATCTGATGTTGGCCAACCCAGATGGTGATGAACATGGGCTCCATTGTCACCTGACCCTTTTCAAGGTCATCCTTAATGGATTTATTACAAAAGATCAACAGGGTGGATTTAGGTCCTTTAGTGACGGGGGAAAGCATGATAGAATGGATTGCTTCTTCTTCTGTTGGTAAGCTTTCGTCCACAGGTATGGATGTTAGCATACGAACCATGGCTTCATGATGTTTCTGGGACATCATGAGAAATTCATAGAGGCTCAACATTGTATTTTTATATTTCAAAGCCTACTTGACTTGCGTAAAGGTGTTAAGGAGGTCCCACCCATGATCTGATGACTTATCTCCATTTTCCTCTTCCATTCACCCCAAGAGGCGGATTTCTCAAGGTGGAGTGGCATCAGTTGGAGGGTTGTGTTTCTTTTTGCTAGGAGGAGATGATTGTGTCTTTGTAGCTTTATCTTGTCTAGGAAGTGTAGGCAAAGGTACAGAAGCAAGGGGTTTAGGATTGGCAAACCCCAACATAAAATGGTCCTTGGTTGTATGGGTTGTCACATCCTCTCTCCTTTTTTTGCTAGATGGAGATTGATGATTTTGTTTGGGGATTTTCCCCTACGTAAAAGGGATGGTTGGTGGTTTTTCCACCCTAAGGAAAAAGGGTGCCTTGGGAGTGGGCGTGGGTGTGGCTACGACTTTACCGTTAACTTGTGGTTGAGTAACGATTTGAGAAGGCGCTCGAAGATCAAAGGGTTGCTTTGAGGCACCACTAGTTGACGTGGAAGGACCTACCACCTGGTGTGAATGAGTAGGCACATGCAACACAAAGGGTTGCCTAGGTTGTACCTTGCCCTCACCGTTTGTACTCACTACATTGATGGTGTACTTTGTGTTGTTTGCGTTTAATGGGTCTTTGTAGACGTACATCGCTTGATTTTCTGGACATGTCAAGCTACTTCTGTCTAATATCAGGTTACTATTATCAATCATGCATTGAATATCATCTTTCAATGCCCAGCAGTAGTTTGTGTTGTGACGACACAACTGGTAGAAGTCACAGAAACAGTCTAGCCTGAAAGACTTAGGAACTGGTGGTTCATTAGGCAGAGCCAAAGAAGGGTTCTTTTGCAGTTCATAGTGATGTCTGTGACACTTCAGGGCTTTTTCAGATATCTTCTTGTTTTGAATATGACCAGCTCCCAATAGTTTCTTCAGAAGTTGTGAAGGCTTTACAGGCAGGGCTATATATTTTGAGCTATCCTTACACTCAAAGTTTGGCTTTGGTTGTGAGGATGTTCCAGGGGTAGCTGTTTCCTGGCCGGCGCTACTCACACTAGTTGTAGTTTCAGCAAGCGCTCCAGGTGCTTTCTTGTTGTTGTTTTTCTTCTTGTCACCCTTAGCCAGTGCGGCTATTGTCACTTTTGTAGCCTTTCCCTTGTCCTTACCCTTGCTATTTTTGTTCTTGTAGGCCACATATGTGGGGTCTTTGCTAGCCTCCGCCACATCTTAAATGATTTCTATGTACACAGTTTTAACCTCAGATCCATGTGAGGGCTGTGCTAGAGAAATGAATCCAAGGTGCCCTAAATGGTCTGGTCGATTAGATGGGGACTTACTTAATCAGTAAACTTGTCAACAATTATACGTCAAGATAACAATTTGATGCGAGAATACGTTGTCTATTTATGAGAAAAATGAGAAGATGATGAAAGAAATGTAAACTATGCAAAATGATTGTAAAATTCAATGTAAACAATACAAAGTGAATTAGGATCTAAAACATGCATGATCTCGAGATCCTGGATTCACTTTATTAATAAAAATGAAGAATACAATCGGGCTTACAAGCAGTCTTCAGTTTGGACGAAGTATCTGCCTCCAATAAGAAGTTACTTAGAGATTAAACAAGTAAAGGCTAATATACCTTGTTCACTAGCCAAGTATAGATTCAAGGGATTCAAGCTTGAAGCAAAGTGCTTGCTAGCTTGGAATCTCTGGTCAAGAGCTTCTCTCTATTCCTATTGATTTTCTTCTATCGCCAATGTCTCTTCAAGCTTTACTAGAATTGCTAAGTTTGCCAATCTACCTAGCCCTTCAGCATTGTTTACTAAGGTATTTATAAGATTAGGATCAAGAGAAGAACATGGTTTATATGATGTATGTCCTAGACCCACAAAATATCATTGACTTGATGTGTGATAGCTGAAACTTGCCACATTACGTTGCACTACACTCTAAAGCGTAGCGTAGCATAATCTTCCCTTGTCTTTTGTGTTGCAAACTATTTTATGGTAATGTTACATTGTGCCATATTGTGTTGCGTTATTCTACATTACGTTGCATATCATAATTTAGCATAATCATAACAAACCTTCAAAATTGAAGTGTGGTTGCTATGCATCCTTTATTTCTGTTCAGTTTTTTTGGGTACTATTATGCTAAACTGCATAATGTAGTGTAACAGACCCTTAGCCAAAAGTAATAAAACTTGCTAAGATGTGAAACATATTGCAAATCCTTGCTTGAACCTTAGGATTTGGCTAAACCCTTTAGATCTTGCAATTTCACGGTGTTTCAATGGCCCCTCTTTGTTGACATTTAGAGGGAATGCCTGAAGGACATCGATAAAGAATACGAAACACCGTAGAAGTGAAGGCATCAACATGTTCATCAGCAGTTTCTTAGATGTCACTCTATCAAACCTATAAATGCGAAGATGGAGGGCATAAGGAGTATAGGTAGGATCTTAAAGAAGGGAGAGGAATAAGGTTCGGGGAAGACTCAAGCATGTGAGTAGGAAACTTTCGCTAACATGTTGTTAGAAAACTTCTTAAGGGTGCTTTCCTGAGAAGTGACACTACTATACTGCACATGAAGGGATTTTCATGGGTGAGTTTTGTTACACCTGTGTGGCCTACACAAGTTGTGTTTCGTCCATTTTTTCTAACTTTACACATTTTTTTTTGCAAACTTGCACTCCATGAGGCGAGTTTTGTTACGCCAATTCATGGACTTGATGGTAATACATGCACAAAATACTTTTCTATATGTTCACATTCTGTACAAATAGAGGAAGGGGGTAAAGGTGATTGTAAGGATGAAGAAAGGAGAAAATGGGATAAGGTGTCTGATGGAGGGAAAGGTAGATTTGCACTCCCAAGTAGCCAAGCTAGTCCAAGCAACCACCTTAGAACACTATTGACACCTCACCCTCCTAGGGAATGCATTTTTGAACAACGTTATCATAGCAAGTGATCTACAAACACAACAGAGAATAGATAACCAAAATAATCATCCTAATCATGGGGGAGGTTGTTGAAACAAGTGCCTTCCAAAGCGAGAAGGAGAGAGCAGGCCATGGAGAAGGAACCAATCAGATTAGGATGATTAGCCAGACTCATCGTATCCAACCAGCCAGACTCATCGTATCCAACCGACTAGGCAGAGAACCAGTCAGATGAATCTACTAAGCCAAAGTCTGATGGTAACAATGGACAGAAGCCTCCCAGCTCATGGATGACTAGAGTTTCCTTGGGGTTTCGAATGACGAAGCTGACCCCAGGAGTTACAACTACGAAGTGGCTATCATAGCAGCATCTTTGAGGGGTCAATAGTATGCCCTTCGGCATATCCAAGGAATCAGTAGCATGCTGGTAGGGTAGTGACGTTGTGTCTATTCTAACATCCCACCCATTCCATCTAGTAGGGATGCTGTGTAAGAATAATCAGGCTTGCTTGCTTCATGTATTATTAGTTGGAAAATTCCTATTTTAAGTCCTAGTAGATCATCATTGCTGGTTTTAAGTCCCAACAGACCATGGTCTCAGTTTAAAGTCTGGGTAGACTACAATGTGCTAGTTGTATGTCATAGTCGATAGTGGAAGAGCTGATTTATGGTCCCAGTAGACCATGTTGTGGGTGTTAGTTTTGTGTCGTGACCCAGGGACAAGTCTGTGTTGGTTTAGTGTCTTAGCAGACAAATACTTACCTTGCTAGTTTTGTGTCATGGTGGACGGTCAATGATTTTTCTAGTTTAGCATCATGGTGGACACGTGCAAGAAGTGCTAGTTTTACATTGTAGTGGATGTGTACAACACTACCAATTTTACATCATAGCGGATGATTGTTACCTTGTGTTTGTGCTGAGCTAACGTCTAGATGTGGTAGTACTTTAGGTACGTGTCATTCACTAGGTTCGGTAGCTCGTTTCCATCAATATCTACTAACTTGGATGCTCCATTGTTGTATGCGCTAACAACTAGGAAAGGGCCTTTCCAATTTGCAAAGAATTTACCTACTGGTTCACGAATGGTCTTAAGAACTATATCTCCTTTCTTGATCTGTTGTTGATGCAGGTTGTGATGGTGCTTCTGTCTCCGCCTATCCTGATATCTTTTGATAGTGTTAAGCATCTGTATGTGTTTCTCCTCTACTGAGTCTAAATCCACGATCCTAGAATTGTTGTGTTGAGTCCTATTTATAATTGTGGAGAGGACCATCCGCAATGAGGAAACCTGTAGTTCCAAGGACAATACTTCTTCGGATCCATAGACTAGGCTATATGGCATCCTATCCATAGCTGTCCTGCACATCGTACGATACACCCATAGCACATAGAGGATTTTTTTGTGCCACCGTTTTTTGTTGCTGCTGAGCATCTTCTTCAACAAGTTGATGACCACTTTATTTGTTGCCTCTTCTTGACCATTCACTTGTGGGTAATAGGGTGAGGAGAAAGATTTCCTAAAGCCAAGGTTACTGTAGAAAGATTTGGTTTTGGCACTACTAAATTGTGGCCCATTGTCAATCACAATAGTCATAGGAAGCCCAAACCTAGTTACTATGTTGTCTAAGATGAAATGGAAAACTTGTTGGGATGTGATTTTCCATAGGGGAATAACCTCGACCCACTTCATGAAATACTTAGTGGCGGTGATAATGAAGCTATGTCCTATGGAAGATTTAGACTTAATAGGGCCTATGATGTCTTGCCCTCATCATTGGAATGACTAAGTGATCTGTGTAGTGTGTAACTCGATCGGTGACACATGTATTAAGTTTGTGTAACATTGGCATGTGTTACATGTCTTAACCTTGGTAAGGTAGTCTTTTTCCATGTATGGCCAACAATACCCTAAACGTCTGATTTTAGCAACCATGGCTTATGGGGATACGTGTTCTCCACACAACCCTTCATGGACTTTGCTAACTATTGTTTGCACTTGATTATTATTAATGTAGGTTAACAATACCCCATCAAAAGAGCGTCTACATAGAGGACCATCTCTGATGATGACGTATTGCCTAGCACACTTGCAGACTTGATGAGTGGCGAGGTACCCCTACACTCCACCATATGAAACGAGCGTACACGCGCGATCCGGTCGAACTCCGCAGACTAAATGCCTTAACTCCACAAGAAACACTTGGGGTTAATCGTTCGTTGTCTTCCCAGGCTTGCTTGTAAGTGTCATGGTGTATGGTTAAGCAAGTCTGAGGTATGTGATTTTTTTGGTATTTTTGGCTTATCTTCTATGCTACCAGGAGAAGGGTTGAGAAAAATAAACTAACTCTAACTAAGATCTAAGTCTAAATTAACTAGCGTCAACATCCGTTCCCACTTGCCGGACACACCCTGAACTATGCAACTGCAGCTTACCAAACGCTAATCGTTACTGGGATCGCCACACGTAACGCAAGTGCTCGAAGTGGTCGTACTGAGGCACCTATTTAGCCTACGTGTGATAAGCAGCTGATTCCTTAGCCAGCCATACACACCCCTGGGTGCTCGTAACTAAGTCGTACTTGTCACACGATCTAGCCTAGCAATGAGCAGCCGATTCCTCAACTAGCCGTACACATCAGACCCGGGAGTTACCAAGCGCAGAATCCTGGAATACGCTACTGGGTTACCAAGCATCCAATGCTCGTAATTGAGTCGTACTCATGCATTGCGTCAAGCAGCCGATTCCTTGACTAGCCGCACACGTCCGTAGACGCTCGTAATCAAGTCGTACTTGAACGCACTAGGAAAGCAGGAAATAAAGTAATAAATGAAACCACGTGCTGCAAGGTTTATCCAAACAAGTTCATCTTTATTGCCGTACACAACCTGGGTTCAGGTTACAAGCTGCTTGAATAAAGAGCCGTTCACTCTAGGACTCCTACTGCGGGCACATGGGGAAAAATTCTAACTCTGGAGTGATCAATCTGCCAGAGCTTCACTACACTAGCTAGGATTGGAAAATAAGGGGAGTGCTGTCTCTTATTTATAGAAATGGTGGCGCGACGCGATATCGCAGGCGAAGACGCGATATCGCGTCGGCCGCGATATCGCATACGCGATATTGCGGCCTAGTGTAAACCGTGTCTCATCATACCCCCATGACTGAATGAAAACTCGTCCTCGAGTTCCTTACAATAATATCAGGTAGGTATGGGATTATTAGGGGATATGGAACTAATGGGATGACATGTGAAGGGTCTTTATTACAAGACTTGACAAAAACTGGTGTTCATGATAACATGGGTGAACACCTTATTACAATGACATCAGGCCACAGTTGGCAGCTGAGAGAAAAGAGGAGAGAGAATAGAAGAGAAGAAAGAAGAAGAGTTTTGTTGCTGCCAACGCCTAGATTGCGCCTTTCGTTGTCCATCTGTAAGCGCATTATCAATTCCATTCCTTGCATGCTGCTTCAGCGCTGCTCCATTCCAATTGTCTGCTCCAGATCCATTCCATTGTTGTATGATTGCCATCTGCACACACAACACAAACAAATATTAGCAAGGGTAATTGAATCATTAAGTAAAGCATACCTTGCTTCGGTTTAGGCTCACTGGTTAAGTTGTGGTATGGCTGATATGGATCCGGGAAAATATAGATAATGACTACCGAAGGGATAGGGGTAAGGAAGAAAAAATGAAAAAATCTGGGGCTTAGGATAAAAATCGAAAAATCAGGCCCCGTACCCCCATGACTAATCGCGAACCTCCGGGAGCGTTAGAATGGAAAGAAAAAAGGAAGAGGAAGGATAGGTAAAAAAGGAACAACTATGGCATCGATAGAAAGGATGTCATGATGGAAATGAACAAAAATGTTAATTAATTACAAAACGTTAAGGAAAAGAAGTTAACTAATGTTCCAAATAGGAATGTCAGTGGGTCCTCCCCAAAGTAGGCTCATGCCCTTAATGCCCTGACAATCCCACATTCAAAGAGTCCGTGGGCTTGGGGAATGTCCTTTGGAAACAAGAGTTAAAGTCTTAACCGGAAGAATTTACCAAAAAGAAAACAAAGCATCAACTAAAGAATATACAATGAGACAACCGGCAATGAGGTGAACAATGGAGAGAAGGATGGGAAGAAGAGAAGCGGAATGGAATCCCAAGAACAAGGTGGTGTACAGCCCCTTGTGTGTTACATGATTAATGTGACTTGGCGAATCTCACTCCAACTCTGGGCTCAAACCAACCACTTCCAGTGACTTCGCATCAATGCAGTTGGTTAAATCATCCACTTGGGTAACAAGGATGCAACTTCGAGAAGCCACCACCATTCCGACGAAACACAGAGAGAAAGGGAAGCGAGAAGGGCCTTAGTTAGAGGGAACACTTTGGTTCCATAACCAATGCTTGCAGCCCACATTTATTCCGTCTAAGGGGCGTGCTTTGAATCCTCACTTTTAGCTTTTTAGCTTTTTCACTTTCTTTCTTTTTTTTTTCTTTTTTTTTTTTTTTTTTTTTTTTTTTTTGTTTTGTGTTTTTTTGCATGGGGACCACATTATGCGTAGACTTCTTTATTTTTATTGTCTCAGCTTCCGATTATTGGGTTACATTTGAACGGTAAGAAAACCCAAGACGAAAACATCCGAGCACGCAAGTGAAAGACCAACACAAGAGCATCAAGTTCCCTTGAAGTCACACCCGTTTCAAATCCTTGGGTCCGTCCTTAGTTTGAGAAATACCCAATCACAAGTTCATTAAAGTTCTTATTGGAAGGGAACTGTACATTTCCAAGCCAAGGGAAACCATAGACTTGATGGATGGATGGATGAAGTGATCTCATTGCCTGCCATATCAAAAGAACATACCTTAGCATCAACAATGTAACTTAAAGGTAAAAACCAAACATTAGTAATTAATGAAAAACAGTTCATCCCATCGGCCTGAACACTTATTGGGTGACGAATTTACATGATGGATGACACACACACACACACACACACAAAAAGATAGAAAAATATAATGATGTTGTAAAACAAAAACAAGAAAAGTTAAAGAAATTTGTAAAACAAAAATTAGAAAAGTTAAAGACATTGTAAAACAAAAATGTGAAAAAAAAAACCTTGTAAAATNACACTTTGGTTCCATAACCAATGCTTGCAGCCCACATTTATTCCGTCTAAGGGGTGTGCTTTGAATCCTCACTTTTAGCTTTTTAGCTTTTTCACTTTCTTTCTTTTTTTTTTCTTTTTTTTTGTTTTGTGTTTTTATGCATGGGGACCACACCATGCGAAGACTTCTTTATTTTTATTGTCTCAGCTTCCGATTATTGGGTTACATTTGAACGGTAAGAAAACCCAAGACGAAAACATCCGAGCACGCAAGTGAATGACCAACACAAGAGCANGGGGTGTCTACTACGTCTTGTGTGGTTGCTACATACAGGCATCTTTGTTGCAATGTTTCCTGGGCACACCTGTGACATGGAGACATTTCCTCCGTGTCATCACCCGATGAATCACTGTATGTGATGCATGGAACTATCCTCTTCTCGATCTTTCCACATATGTTTATCTTGGAGATTTCCAAGGAAAGATCACGGATCCTAAGGCATGCATCTACTGTGCTTAGCCATGCCCTTCCCATTATAATTGGGAAGTCCCCTTCATTGTTGTTAACATCGATCACTAGGAAATCTGCTGGGTAGGACCAACCACACACAGTGGTCATAACATCCTCCACCAGACCCAATGGAATGGCAATGGACTGGTCTGCCAGCTCCAGTTGAATGTTGCTCTTCTTAAGTTGGGGCAGGTTCCAGGCGTGATACATCTTTTGCGAAATTAAGTTGACTCCGGAACCTGAGTCAAGAAGAGCTCGATGTGGCACATTCCCTGCGATCTGCAATTGAATAAAGGGACTCCCAGGATCAGTTAGTTTCCTGGGAAGGTGGCCTACCTTGATCCAGTCAGTTACGATATGTGTTAGCATAACCGTATGTGTTACATTCCCTTGGACTGAAGGGTGCTCCGAAGTGTTAGTAGTTAGAGGCCTATACATATACCCATCCGCTTGTTGTTGCGAGAGCCTATCCAGGCTCCTAGTCCTAAAAAAGGATCTC
>MNCI01014748.1:2603-48433 GCA_015680685.1 Gnetum montanum | reverse complement strand
GAATGATGTGATGAAGGGGAAGAAGAAGGGGATCCATCACCATGGTGATGTTTCTCGCCTTCTCTTCGGCTGCTTCGGCCCCGATCGTTGTGACGATCAACAAATCCATCATTAGTGCGAGTGATTGTTCCTGCTGTGAACAGCTTGTGCTCACGGGGATCAGAGCCTGGAATGTGTATCATTGATCTAAGGCCCTGATGCCTAACCTCTTCACCAGAGTGAGGAGGAGGAACATCATTTTCTAAGAAACCCGTTGTGAGGGGTTCCTCGTCTCCTATTTCACTAATGACGTGGGAAACCTTGCCCTTCAGTAGTGAATGTTGGCTCTCCTTCCTTGCATCCCGAATACGTTGGGCATTCGTGGGTTGATAATCCCTCATGTCATAATCATCCAAAACGTATTCCACAATTAGTTCTTGTATGCCTGTCTGTGCTAAGGCACGAACAAGCATGGTAGGGCCGGCTCTATCAGGGGGTAACACGATGTTACCTTGCATGTCTCTCCACCGTAGTTGCTCATCTTGATGGAAAACAAAGGTAAAATCTGGCACATACTCATCGGGATGAGTATATGTGACCTTAGCCTGTTGAGGACATGGTTGATTTCGATTATGCGTATGATGCTGACTTTCTCCTGTATTGTCCTTAGGTGAGTTGATTTCGTGAGAAGAAGCCATTTCTATTGGTGTGCTAATTTCACCGTTATTTATTGTTCTTGATTAACTGATTAACCCTAAGGTTCGTTTTAAGCTCACAACGATGTGAGTGATATCCCTTATGTTAAATTGGCGAAAAAACACTTAGTCCCCGGCAACGGCGCCAATGATGAGTGGCGAGGTACCCCTACACTCCACCATACGAATACGAGCGTACACGCGCGATCCGGTCGAACTCCGCAGACTAAATGCCTTAACGCCACAAGAAACACTTGGGGTTAATCGTTCGTTGTCTTCCCAGGCTTGCTTGTATGTGTCACGGTGTATGGTTAAGCAAGTCTGAGGTATGTGATTTTTTTGGTATTTTCGGCTTATCTTCTATGCTACCAGGAGAAAGGGTTGAGAAAACTAAACTAACTCTAACTAAGATCTAAGTCTAAATTAACTAGCGTCAGCATCCGTTCCCACTTGCCGGACACACCCTGAACTATGCAACTGCAGCTTACCAAACGCTAATCGTTACTGGGATCGCCACACGTAACGCAAGTGCTCGAAGTGGTCGTACTGAGGCACCTATTTAGCCTACGTGTGATAAGCAGCTGATTCCTTAGCCAGCCGTACACACCCGTGGGTGCTTGTAACTAAGTCGTACTTGTCACAAGATCTAGCCTAGCAATGAGCAACCGATTCCTCAACTAGCCGTACACATCAAACCCGGGAGTTACCAAGCACAGAGTCCTGGAATATGCTACTGGGTTACCAAGCATCCAATGCTCGTAATTGAGTCGTACTCATGCATTGCGTCAAGCAGCCGATTCCTTGACTAGCCGTACACGTCTGTAGACGCTCGTAATCAAGTCATACTTGAACGCACTAGGAAAGCAGGAAATAAAGCAATAAATGAAACCACATGCTGCAAGGTTTATCCAAACAAGTTCGTCTTTATTGCTGTACACAACTTGGGTTCAGGTTACAAGCTGCTCGAATAAAGAGCCGTTCACTCTAGGACTCCTACTGCGGGCACATGGGGAAAAATTCTAACTCTGGAGTGATCAATCTGCCAGAGCTTCGCTACACTAGCCAGGATTGGAAAATAAGGGGAGTTCCGCCTCTTATTTATAGAAATGGCGGCGCGATGAGATATCGCGTACACGATATCGCAGGCGAAGATGCGATATCGCGTACGCGATATCGCGGCCTAGTGTAAACCGCGTCTCATCAAGACTGTATATTTTTATGCAGGTGTTAGCTCGTGCAGTGGTTCACCATACAGAAGTTAAGTCTTAATGTTGTCATACCATTCTGACATTCCTCCTATGCTTAATGAAGAGATTTTCACCACTTGAATGACAAGATTTATACATTCCATCATTAAAGTAAGCAAGGTGGCAAGCATATGTGGTGAAACATTTAAAGCTAGCTTGGCTAGTGCATTGGCAACTATGTTCTTATTACATGACACATGTTGGATATCAATCATCGTGAATTGTTGCAGAAGATCTTTAGCCATATCGTAGTAGGTCTGCAGATGCATAGCTTTGCAGGCGTACACCCTTGTGATTGGATTGATGATAAGCATCGAATCACCTCAGATTGCTAGATGTTGAACCTTGAGTTTTCTAGCTATTAATAGTCCCCTAAGGAGCGCCTTGTACTCTGCCACATTGTTCATACAGGGAAATGCTAGGTGGTAAGGCAATGGACGAACATCTTCAGGGGAGAGCAATGACGGCGGTAGCACTACCGCCTCTGGTGGACAAAGCTCCATCAAAATATAATGTGGCTTCGAGGCCTATTGACATGAGGCTTAAACTATGTACATGTTGATTAGGAAATTCTGGTTCTACCATAGCTTGATTGTTAATAGGAAATGTTACAATCTGGTCAGCTATGGCTTGACCCTTGGTGGATGATTGGCCAACATAATGTAAGGCAAACTTGGCTGTAATGGCCTTCTAACAAGCTATACTACTAATCTTGTACAAGTTTTTTGAGATGGCTTGAAAAACATTATTTTTGCAAATTATATTTACCTAGATGCGGAAAAGATAGTGTCTACATTTTCTGAGTGCAAAAAACAATGCCAAACAGTTACACTCTACTTCATCGTATCTGGTTTTGTACATAAATAGAGCATGACTTAGATAGTCGATAGGGGCTTCTGACCCATCATTCCCTTTTTGGCATAGTAATGCAACTATAGAAACATCTGAGCTTGCCAGGTAAATATAAAAAGGTTGATCTCTTTATCGCAGGAAAATCGTTGGTAAGTGTTGCAGCTCCTTCTTCAAGTTGTCAAATGAGTCATTGGTCCATTCGAAATTAACACCCTTATTAAGAAGATTTTGCATAGAATATAGTTCATCTATTAATTTCAAAATTAAATTCTTAATAAATTGTAGCCTACCCTATAACCCATGTAGTTCTTTGAGGTTTGTAGGAGGTGTTAGATTAATGATGGCTTTAACCTTGTCAGGGTCGACTCGGATGCCTGTCTTTGATACCACAAACCCTAACATGCATCCAATTTTGACTTCGAATACACATTTTTTTGGGTTGAGTCATAGGTCATGCTTGAGACATCATTTAAGGACTAACTCTAGGTCTTCTGAATGATCTTCCAACTTCTTAGATTTGACAGCTATGCAATCTACGTAGTCGTTCAATCTCTCTAAGAGGTAATCACTAAAGATGTATGTCATAGCGCATTGATAAGTTGCTCTGGTGTTTTTTAAACCAAAAGGCATCATGGTATAATATAAAGTTTCCTAGGGGGTCATGAAGGTCATAGTCAATTGATGCTCCATAACTTGTTTATAATTTGAAAAACCATCCATAAAGGATAGTAGGACGTCGCCAGCTTTTGTATCGATAAGTTGGTTGATACTCGGTAATGGGAAGTTGTCTTTAATTGTGGCCTTGTTTAGATCGTGGAAGTATATATAGATGTGTATTCCCCCCATTTACATAGATACAACTACAATATTCAACACTTAGTATGAATAATCGACTGCACGGATGGAACCAGCTTGATATAACTTAGTGATTTCATTACGCACTGCTAGTGCGATTTTAGGCTTAATCTTTCATGCCTTCTGTCTAACTGCCTTGATACTCGAGTCTAAAACTATGTTGTGTTGTATTATTCTTGGGTATAAACCCAACATGTCTCCATATGATCATACAAATACAACAACATTATTTTGGAGCACTTGCACTATGCCACTCTATGTCTGTTGGTCAAGGAGTGAACTAACCCTCAATGTTTTACTTTCTCCTTTGTGCGTAACCACAGGGACCTCTTTGAGAGGGTCCTCAGTTACATTGCCAGCCTCCAAGTCTAGGGTTCGGGCCATATGTTCTAGCCAATCTAGGAATATTTCCAATGTTACTATGGTTGCATCACAAAGGGAGGCATCAGTTCCTATCAGTGCATGGTTGAGCTATCTAATGGTTTCCCCATATGGGCCTGTTAGGGCTAGGGGTGCAAACAAAGCTGTGTCCATTTGTAAATTATCCTGAAAAAATACCAAAAATAGAGGCTTTTATATTATTTTTTTTGATCTATTGAAGGGATAAGATTTTTGTTTTCTTTTTTGTGTTTAGAGATGTGTGTTAAAGAAGTTGCTAGTTTAAGGTCTTAGCTGACCTTTACAAATATGCACAGTTTGTGAGAAAATAGCAAGCCAGGTTTCCTAGATGTTAGCATGTGACTTCTGTGAATTAAGATGAAAGATGTAACATGGTGTGCCTAGCATGTCAAAACAGTGAATTCAAAATTTTGTGCAAACCGTAGTTAATGCGACCGGATTATGAAGTGATAAGCTATGCATTAGTTTAGGGTCATTTCGGACTGCAGTCTATATGATATCTACAAGATTAATGCTCCGATCTTCTTGTTTCATGTCACACTGACATACTAGCGTTTTGGGAAAACTTTGCATTGATCAGGCATATAAAATAGTTAGTTTGAAACATTATGTTTATAAATCAGTGGTTTCTCCTCAAAATAGAGTATAGACGTCATGAGTTTGAATTTGGCTATAATAGAAAGGAAGTGGAAATAAGGCGTAAATAGATGATTTTGTGTAGGTTATTCGGTTGTAGCTATGACACCAAAGATTAGAGGAAAGAATGCTAAATTGGTGAAGATTGAAGAAGTGTAGGAGAGTTTACAGCGGGTTTCATAGGCTAGAGTTGAAACTCGAGAGGTTGCTCCACGCACCTAGTGAGTCATCTTTCATCCTCCTACATGATTATTATCTTTGTTGTGGCATTACAATCATTTCTATTTTGAAGATGTATATTACGTCGGGTGTTGATATTTTCTTCCATGGGCTAAGCTATTGTAGTTTGTGATATTACCCTTATTGTCCCTATTAGAGATGGACCTTGCGCTATTGCAAGGGTTTGGGTAACGTTGGGTAATACTGTACAAATGTAATGTATAATTGGAAGAGTCTAGATATTGTACCTATGTGTAGTGTAATTAGGGCTCTATTTTCTCTCCCATAATGGTTGCATGTTATGCTGGGGTAATACACAGTGTTTCCTTCATCGCCATTGTTAGGGACAGACCTTGAGCTGTTGCAAAGGCTTGGGTGGTTTTGGCAATGCGTCTACAACATAAAATATAATTTTTTTGGAGTTGAGAGAACCCTAGTGTTGCATGATAAATTTTTATGTCTAAATTATTTGTCTAATAGTAATGCATTTTATTGTAAAGGATTATGCAAAAGCCCATCCTAATCATTTTGGACATTGTGGGCATTCAATGCTGCTTACATATTCTTGTGGCCCACGTTCCTCCTCCTCATGCTAATGTAAAGGAGGAGGTAGTTTGATTCCAAAGAGGTGCATGGGTGTTCTTGCAGTTTTTGCTACGTAATTTCAGTGTAATCATTGGATCGCATCTACTAGCTGAGAAAACTGCCACCATTCTAGAGAAGCTACTGGTCGGGTCAACATAGAGCATCTTAGCATTTCTAGTAGATGATGCAATTAAAACTGTGTAGGTTCAAGACCATAAACAGAGTGCCAAGGGTTTGAGGTGTTTATCCTAGATCTAGGAGATGCCCAGGATTAACTGTTATCATGCCTACAACACTCTGTTCATGGCCCATCATCTTACGACTTACTTCTAGAATCCTCTTGGCATTGTGTATTACGTAGGCAGGTAAGTGTTTTCGTGGTGTTATAATATGTTAACTATTATCTGATTTTATGTCGAGGGTAAAGAGTTGCCTATATTCTATGGTGTAGATTCTTCGTCAATGACAATGGTCTCCAGGGTGATAATGATACATTATGTATGGATGAAAGGGCCATAAGGGAGATTACTTTCATTAGCAATGTATGGTCTGGTGCCATAGGATAACTAGCATTTGAAATCCCACATTATCCTAATTGCTATGTTGAATTCTTCACTAAGTGTAAAAGACTCGGGTGGTTGGATAGGGAGTGGACATTGGACCCTCCTCTCACCATCATGGACGTGCAAGAGAAAATCCCTCCATTTCCTTTACCATTTGAGCATGGTAAATCATGTTATGATGGTTGATTGTACAATGTTACAGGCTAGAAAAAATGTATAAATTTTTTTTATTTTGCTATATTATCTTAACTATTGTTTTACTTTGACAGTTAGGGAATCACGAGAGATCACGATTATGACCTTCGATCATCTAGCAAGCAGTCTCTTCTTTTGTTATGGTGATATAAAGGACATACAATGCTGGCTCAACAATAGCATAACCCTAATTATCTTAATTGATAACCTTCAGGAAGCTAGACTGATGGACCTATTTTTGGGCATAACCCCTGATGTTACTGTGGACGAAATGTTAACCCTAGTTAACTCCTTTAGGGAAGAAGCTGAGCATCTTTGCATATGCATGCGTAATGTGTGTGTGAATTTTAACATTGATGCTTAGCTATTCACCAATCTCTTTGGCGTTCCCTCAAATGACCTTCCTATAGAAAAAAAGTCAAAGAGGAGTTCTAAGCATGAGTAGGAGATAGAGGAGTGGCTAGGGGTTAAGAAGAAAGTGAAGGGAATCCTTGCTAACAAGATCCAGTTGGAGGTGTCCAATACTATTTATCCTCTCTTCTGAGCCTGGGCCTTCCCCAAGTTACTATCATAGGGAAGAGTCCTTACCATAGAGTAGGCTTAGGTTATGCGAGAGATCATGGAGGAGGGAACATGGTACAATTGGACCAGCTATTTTGCTGAAGGCCTAAGTGCTGAAATGGTCAAGCTTCACAAAAATCTTGAGTCCCATTTCAATGTGCATTTTGCTTTCTTCATAGCTTAGTTTTGGTGTTTTGCTAAATTTCTTGTAGTCCATAGGGATGAAGTCTGGGTGTAGCAAGATAGCAACCAGATTTCCAAACCCTAGATTTCTCAGATTTTCAGCACCACCCGGTCACAAGATCCTCCTGAAGGAATTAGGGAGTCATTTTTAGTAATGACTAAAAACCTAGAAACGCCTCTAGCACTGGGCCAAGATAGTGTGGGTGGGGCACTCCCTTCTTACATCGGCAATGCATCAAGGGGGAAGCACTTGGCAGATGAAATAGTGGATTCGTCAGTGTAGTAGAAGAAACCTCGTTTGACTGAGGAGCCTACCGATTTAGCAGGCATGACAGGAAAAAAGGTGAAGATCAAGTTTCAAAGGAATAATTCTCCATCAAGTAAGTAGAGAAATGTGTTAATGGTTATGCTACATATAGACATTGTTGCATCATGTAACATTTGTTAAAAAATAAGTGTAGTCCTATGTTGACTGATCATGTAGTGTAACAGAGAAAGAGAAGGTTGTGGAGTAGTTGACCCCTGAAACAAGGGCTATAGTTTTACGGTGTAGAGAAGGGGCCCAAGTCTTGGAAGAGGAGGCCCTGGTCAATAAAGTAGGTAGTGCACAGGCTCTTGTGCATGAAGAAAAAGTAGCAGTAGAGGATGTCAAAGTCCTTTCAGTTGGAACGAGAAAAGGTATGTGGTTTGTCACTTGATGAATTGTACTTTCGTTGAATGGTAAATTTTATGCTATTACTTCTGGAGGCTTTGATTTTTAAGTTATTCTAATATATTAGGTGCCTTTATGTCTAATTTATTTTGCATATTAGGTTATTAGGACATACCCTCATCGATAATGCCAACCGAACCTTGGGGCGAATTTCCTAATAAATTCGCTTTTATGGAGGGCATCATCAATGATATGATCAGTTGCTTAGAGTGAGTTGAACCTGGAGATGGTATGTTACTGTCATTACATGGAGTTGCATCTAACTACTATTTTTATGTTATTATGAGCTCACCTCATATGGGATCCGATAGAGCTGATTAACTTAGACACCACCGAACCCTCACCAAAAGTGACCACCATGCCACGCAACATTTACGACAAAATGCGTAAATGTTCTTTACACTCAACTCACTCCTTATGGGAATGTCAAAATGTTAATGAAAACCTCTAGAAGAGGCTATAGAAATTATAGAAAGAGAAGGAGGCCCTAGTCTATAGGGTTGGGGATTTGGCATCTCAGAATGAATTCTTGCAGGCCAAGGGGATGAATGATGGGGATTGGTGGACAACCATCATTGACTACATCCGTTATTGGATGGTTGTTAGGAACAATGTCCAAACCATCCTTGAGCTGATCAAGCAATGAATGCAAACAGATCTCCTAGTTTAGAAGAATTAGGATTGGAAGGACTTTAGCATGAGGGTCCAGGCATGGGGGCAGACACAAAAAGACCATAAACATGTATATAAGTGAGAAATTGTTTCCTACCATCAATAGTATAGGGATTCTCTTGTTGAAGCGTAGTCCCTTCAGCTATTCCTCGACATCATCAATGCTTCTGGAGCATACAAAAAGTTTCAGGAGCATGTGACAATAAGCGCCTCCCTAGAGAGAGAAATGACTCTTCCTGGTGGAAAGACTACTATTCCTTCCTTCTTCCGTGAACCACCCTGATGGACTTCTATGGAGAAGGGAAAGGTTAAGGTCGAAACTATTCTAGGATATGGGGTTTGGTGTGAGCTTACCAAGGACGAAATCATGCAACGTCTGTGGGTTGGCTTAGAACAAATCCCTTTTGCTATCGATGTAGGACCATCATAGGTAAATGGTAGGATTATTATGTCTTTGTTATACCTAGTTTTGATTATGATGTTAACATGTGTGTCATGTCTAATCTTAGGGACGACTTGAGGAGGATCCTTAGGAGGATGAACATAATGAAGATGATGGTCCTCATGAAGAGGATCTTCAAGAGGTAGAGAGTAACAAAGATGGTCAATTCTGTGGCAAGAAACCCTGTGAAGAAGAACCTCACAGAGAGGACCACCCTCACGAAGAGACACCACATGAAAAGGATGTCCCCTATGAAGATGATTTGCTTGAAGCAGAGGTGGAGCTAGATGACATGGATGATAGTGGCAACAAAGAAGATACGTAGCATGGTTATATTAGCCATTGTTTTATTGTAGTGAAGTGAAGCAAAAGACAATGTTTTCTTTGATGTACTTAATGCAAATTTTTTTATTTTAGTGCTCTTTTATTTTCATATGTGTAAAGAGTAAATGAAATTATAAGTTTTAGGCCATAACTAGTTTAAGCATGAGACATAAATGAAATTGCTAGTTTGAAGCCATTGTGGGTCGCTAACTAGTGCAAGCGTAAAGCATAAATGAAATTTCTAGTTTAAAGCCATTGCAGGAGGCTAAGTAGTTTAAGTGTAAAGCATAAATGAAATTTCTAGTTTAAAGCCATTGTGGGCTACTAAGTAGTTTAAGCGTAAAGCATAAATGAAATTGCTAGTTTAAAGCCATTGTGGGCCGCTAACTAGTGCAAGCGTAAAGCGTAAATGAAATTTCTAGTTTAAAGCCATTATGGGCTGCTAACTAGTGCAAGCATAAAGTGTAAATGAAATTGCTAGTTTAAAGCCATTGTGGGCTGCTAAGTATTTTAAGGCCACTTTAGTCGGGACCTGGTTATCGTAAGCATGAAGAGTAAATAAAAATTGCCAGTTTTAATCCATGGTAGAATGTTAATAGTTTTAAGGCCATTTTGGGCTGTGGCTAGTTTTAGGCCATTTCGAGCCTGGTAAGCATAAGGGCATAAATCCCATTTGCCAGTTTTAGGCCATACCAGGCTGTAACTAGTTTAACACCATTTTGGGCCATCACTAGTTTTAGGCTGTTTTGGGCCGTTGATAGTTTTAGGCCAGTTTGGGCCTTGTAAGTGTAAGGATAAGCGTAAAAATATAATGAGGACAACTAGTGGAAGAAGGAGCGTAAACTGTATAATAGTTAAACAATGTGGTTTAACATAGTAGGTCATGCCAATATTGTTTCTTTGTTAACTCAATAGTTGCTTCTTAATTGCTTTTATCCTTGGCGATGCGTAAGGATGCGGAGGTTTGTCACTCTATTCCCTCACGCCATCATCTTCCTCCTAGAATTGTAGTTCGGCCTACATTAAGCTATCATCAGCTACTATTTTGGCTTGTTCAAGTGTTGGGACTGGGGATTGGTCTTCAGGAATTTTGATTTCTAAAACCTATTCCGTTTCTATGTTATTGATAGCTTGAGGGATCATTTTGTCACCATGGATGATCACCTCCCCTCCTGCGTAAGGCAGATGGATCTCCTGATGGATGGATGATGAAATTGCCCTCAGTTGAGCTAACCAAGACCTCCCTAAGCTCAAGTTGAAGCCAGGCATCTCCTCGATGACAATAAATACTACATCTATGGGGAATTGATCCCCCACCATGAATTTGATGTGCACTGTCCCTTTGACTTGCACTCATGCCCTATTGAATGACTTTAAACATGACGTTCTTGTGGGAATGATTTGATTGATCAGGCCCAGCTTATCCACTATGGGATATGGGATGACATTAGTGGCTACCCTATCATCTATGTGCAGTCTCCGGATATGGTATTGGCCAACCCAGATGGTGATGAACATGGGCACCATTGTCACCTGGGCCTTCTCTAGGTCATCCTTAATGGATTCTTCTTGAGAGGTAAACAGGGAAGGTCAAGGTTTCTCAGTGGCGAGAGGAAGCAAGATGGAATGAATTGCTTCTTCATCCATAGGTATGGACGTTAGCATGCAAACCATGGATTCATGATGTTTCTGTGACATCATCAGTAATTCATAGAGGCATAACGTTGTATTTTTTTATTTTAGAGCCTATTTGACTTATGTAAAAGCATTGAGAAAATCCCACCCACAATCTGGCTGCTTGTCATCCTTTTCCTCTTCCATTCGCCCCAAGAGATGAATTTCTTAGGGAAGAATGGCTTTTGGCCAAGGGTTTCATTTCCTGGGCTAGGAGGAGATGGTTGAGTTTGTGTAGCCTCATCCTTTTTAGAAAGTGAGACCAGGGGCATGGACACAAGGGCCTTAGGCTTGGGAAACCCCTACGTAAGATGGTTCTTGGCTACATTAGCTGTCATACATCCTTCTCCTTTCTTGTTAAGTTGTGATTGGGCCATTGACTTGGAGATTTGCCCCTGCATAGAAGGGGTAGCTAATGGTTTTGGCACTCTGATGAAAAAGGGTGCCATAGGTGTGGGTCCGGGCTAGGCTGCAACTTGATCGATAGTGGGCTATTGAGCGATGGCCTGAGAAGGGACTCAGAGGACAAAATATTATCTTTGAGCACATTCATCGATGCTGATGGACCCACCATCTGGGATGGGTGAGGGGGCACTCGCAACAAAAAGGGTTTCTTTGGCTGTGCCTAGCCATCACCCTCCATATCTACAACATTGATAGTGTACCTTGCATTATTTGTGTTTAATAGGTCACGATACACATGCATGTCTTGGTTTTTTGGGCCTGCTGGACTACTACTATCTAGGATCAAATCACCTTGATTGATCATGCATTGAATGTCATCTTTCAATGCCCAGCAGTAATCTTTGTCGTGACCACACAACTGGTGGTAGTTAGAAAAATGGTCCAGCCTGAAATATTTAGGGACTGGCGGTTCATTAGGTAGACCCAAAGAAGGATTCTTAAGTAGCTCACAATGGCATCTATGGCACTTCAGGGCCTCCTTGGATACCTTCTTGTGTTGGATATGGCCAATTCCTAGTAGTTGCTTCAAAAGTTCTGAACACTTTACAGGTAGGGCCGTGTACTTTGAGTGATCTTTATGCTCAAATTTTGGCTTTGGCTATGAAAGTGCTTCAGGGGTAGGTGTTTCTTGGTTGGTGTTTTTTGATCTAGCCATAGGCTCAGCAGACACCACAAGTGCCTTTTTGTTGTTGTTCTTCTTCTTAGCACCTTCAGCTAGAGTAGCTACTGTCATCGTTGTAGCCTTGCCCTTGTTATGGGCACTTTTGTAGACCACATACACCAAGTATTTACTAGCCTCTGCCATATCTTAAATGCTCTTAGTCTAAGTGAAGGCTTGGCTAAGGGAGCAAGGAGTGATGTAGTACAACTTTGACTTAATGAAGTCATGAACTGCCCCCTTGAAGATGGCTAACAAATGAGCCTCTGTGATGGGTTCGTGAATTTTGTTCAAGGTTGTACTCCAACGTTATATAAACCTTTGGATTGGCTCAAGAAGATCTTGTTAGACTCCCATAAGTTGATCCAATGTGACTTCTAGTTTCAGGTTGTATTTGAAACGCATCACAAACTGAGTCAGCAGATCTTCCAAGGTTGAGATGGAAGAAATTGGAAGTGCACGATACCAATATAAAGCTTTACCTATTACAGACATAGAAAAGACATGGATTATAGTATGTGGCCGTTGTTTCAGTAATAAGGACTTTGATCTGAAGGTGACCAAGTGGGCATTGGGATCACCTTCCCCATTGTATTTTGTAAAATGAGGAAGTGGCATCCTAGGAGGCAACAACAAAATAGGGAGTATCAAGTTAATAGGATCATCATGGTAAAAATCCATTACTTGTATCATATCAGAACTGGTAGCCTTGAGGTGCTTGACCTCTTCGATAAGGGTCTGAATAAGCTAGAAGGCTTGGTTCAGACTTGTGGATGGAGCAGTTGGTTAAGGGATAGTAGGATGAGCAGTGCTTTGCGATGGGATTGGGGTAGCAGCATGACCTATGAACAATGTAATTGGAAATAACCCTATGGGCTATGCTGCCTGTGTCATCCACCACCTGGCAGGTGGTGCAGGCAGGGCTACAATGGTGGATCATACCATAGGGTATGCTACTTGCATAGTTGGTGGCACAAGCAATGACCCTATAGTTGAGTTTGCTACTTGCTAGACTTAATGTTGATGATAAGACATCTGCGTAGGATGTGCTACAAGGGATGACATATTTGGAGCCCACATGACTATAGTGGTGGGTCCAGTTATGTGCACGAGGATGAATGCAAGAATTACATGTGATTGCAAAATGGGCATTGTATTCACGTATGGTGATGTGGGTGTAGGTATGCAATGGAATGGACTGGCCAATTGTGACTATGGAGGAACAATCTGTAAAGAAATAGTAGTTGAGAGGGTAATTGGAGAGAAGAAATTTCATGGTTATGCATGCACCACATGGTCGGCGGTAGTCAGTGATAAAGACGTGGTGATCATAAATAATGGATTCACATAGGATGTTGTGGAAGGAGGAGCCATGACAAAGCTAGTGTGACTACCCCCCTCGGAGTGGGTGTCTAAATCTCACTGCCCATCGTGAGATGCATCATCATGGAACAACTCTTCTAGCTATTCTGGTGATGCCCTAGCCATTAATAGTTGGTATAGCATCCATTGTTGCTAGTCTGTTATATGTATTGAAGTGTTAGGTGAAAGAATGAATTCTTTCTTGTTACAATACAGGAATTCGTATTCGTGTTTCTCCTCAAGTTCCTAATGATACATGGGAAAATTCACTACAAGTTTAGCGCAAACAAAATTATAATGTTCCCTATGCTGAGCATGTCCCTTAGGCTCTTTATTTTGGAGCCTAAGGGATTGGCATGGTCGCATCGGACTGATCGACGGTTTGATAGTAGGGGTAACTTGCAGCATCCAAGGATTTTCAAGGTTAGCGGTGTCAACGATGGTTATTGGTGCAGCCATTCTCTACGTAATTTGAGAGTAATGACAACAAGGATGAATATCGCAAGAGCAAAAGATCACAAAGGAAAATGCAAAGTAAGGTGAAAATGGGCTTTCCACCCTACAGGATTCCAAAGGAATCATCGAAGTGACCAATTTGCATCACACAATTTCATAAACAACCTTGGAGGTATTATGTTCACATCGATCGGTAGTGAGTATAGACAGCTTACAAGATTAACTATGAAAAGTGGATTGGAGGCTCAAGCCCTCCTTCTAGTGCCAGAAAATTGTAACAACAAAAAACATTGGTTGCTGGAAACACCAAGGAGATTCTTGTGTACAAAGTTTTAACCTCGAATCCACAAGAGGGCTATGCTGGAGAAATGAATCTGAGGTGCCCTGAATAGTCTGGTCAATCAAACAGAGACTTACTTAATTAGTAAACTTGTCAACAATTATATGTCAAGATGACAATTTGATGTGAGAATATGTTGTCTATTTACGAGAAAAATGAGATCTATCACAAGATTGAGTTTTGAAGATGATGAAAGTGATGTAAAATATGCAAAATGATCATAAAATTCAATGTAAACAAGATGCAATGAATTAAGATCTAAAACATGCACGATCTCAAGATCCAGGATTCACTTTATAAATGAAAATGAAGAATACAATGGGGCTTATAAGCAGGCTTTGGTTTGGACGAAGTATCTGCTGCCAATAAGAAGTTACATAGAGATTAAATAAAAAAAGGTCAATCTACCTTGTTCACTAGCCAAATCTAGGATCAAGGGAGTCAGGCTTGAAGCAAAGTACTTGCTAGCTTGGAATCTCTAGTCAAGAGCTTCTCTTTGTTCCTATTGGTTTTCTTCTATCGCCAATGTCTCTTCAAGCTCTACTAGAATTTCTAAGTTTGCTAATCTACTAACTTGCCAATCTGCCCACCTGTTGAGAATTGTTTTTCATGGTATTTATAAGATTAGGATTAGGAAAAGAACATGTTTTAGATGATGCATGTCCCGAACCCACAAAATATCATTGACTTGATGCTCAATAGCTGAAACTTGTCACATTACGCTGCACTACACTCCGAAGCATAGCGTAGCATAATCTTCCCTTGTCTTTAGTGCTGCAAACTATCTTATGGTCATGTTGCACTATGCTATATTACGTTGTGTTGTGCCACATTATGCTGCATAGGATAATTTAGTGTAATCATAACGAACCTTCAAAATTGAAGTGTTGTCGTTGTGCATCCTTTATTTCTGTTCAATTTTTTTGGGGACTATTACGCTGAACTGCATAATGTAGCGTAACAGACCCTTAGTCAAAAGTAATAAAACTTGTTGAGATGCACAACATATTGTGAATCCTTGCCTGAACCTCGGGATTTGGTTGAACCCTTTAGATCTTGCAATGTCACGGTGTTTCAGGTACTCATTTTGATCATAAGGAGTTATCTCTTATCCAATTCAAGGTTGAGGAGGCTAAGGAAGCATATCCCTTGTTCTTCTTCTAAGGGTTCCCCAAGCTACTATCACAACGCATGGTCATGGGGGTTGAATAGGCATGAACCATGAGGAAGGTCCTTTTGGAGGTTGCTTGATTCAACTAGGCTAGTCACTCGGTTTCTAGGCTTCACAATGAAATTGTCAATCTTTGTGACAATGTCACAACAAAATGCCACATGCATTATGAATTTTTTACAACATATCTAAGGAGGTTGGTGGACTTGATGATTGGGAGGAAGGATAGAAAATGGGTAAGCTAGGATCCATTCCAACTCTCCAAGCCATGGATTAAAGATGTTCATCCCACTATGCAAGCTTAGAACTAGCTAGAGGACATTAGGGAGTTACTATCTATTACCACTAAGGGACTTAGTGGTAGGCATTGCATCTCCCTTAATAGCATGGTGATTGAGCCCCAAGTTGAGCATGGATATATTGATCATGTGAAGACATTGGAGGCTGAAGCTAAAGGTTTAGCTAGAGCCAAATTGAAGACAACCATGGTTGATAAGGAAACACTAGTCATTGAGCAATCCTTCAAGAAGAGGTTTGGGGTGAGACTTAACCCAACATGAAATGTGGTCATAGGTATGATTTAATTTGTTTTAATATCTTTACATTTGTTATTTTTTATGATATAGGACTATATGTTTATTATAAGGTAAGATATACTAAGTTATATCATGTTTTTTTCTTATTGTTATTGGAAGCAAATAACAAGAGTTAGCAGCTGAGGTAGTAGTACTAGAGGTTGTGCAAAGACACCTAAAGGAGGAGATCCTAAAATTGCATGAGGATGAGCAGTTTTCTAATGTTCCATTGGATGACTTTGAGGTCAAATTTGATCCTTCATAGCTACGTAAACCTTCCATCATCATTCAAGATGATGCTTCAAGTATGTATGCCTTTGTTTCATGTGTTTCGTGTCATGTTGCTTTAGTTTAAGCATGATCTTTAATGGTTTGTCGGTTATTATGCTTTCCTTAGCTATTGAGCCTTAGCCCATGACCTCTACCTCCATGTTACACATGAATCCATGGATGGAAACTTTGGAAAAGATGGAGTTCATAAGGTGGATAGCTAAGGACATGATTGATCGGTTGTACTAGGTTGCTCTCAATATGAGTGATCAATAAGTTTATCTTGTACTCTATGTTTTTTATCAATTATTTCATTACGTTTTTTCTCTTGGTCATTTGGCTAGTTAATATTTCTTTTATATTTTCTATGTTGTTTCAATACCTCAGCTTAGATGGGATCCTAACCATCCCATTGAGATTGATGCCTTACCTAGCCTACCATTAGACATAGAGAATATAACATACAAGTTATATGAAAGTGTCATTGATTGTGCATTTTCATGTTCCAAAACATCATGGAAAATTTAATGTGCCAATGAGTTCTTGTGTGAATAGGTTGTTACATTGGAAAAAGAGAATAAGAGGCTAGTTGGGTCTAATAGGGATCTCAAGAATTGTAAAGAATTCATGGAGGCCCAAGTGACTAACAAGAGTTATTTAAGAACCAAAGTGATTAAATGGATGTGATACTAGAATGCCATCCATGGAAAGGTGTTCCTTGCTAGGGAGGTTACTAAGAAAAAGTTGGAGATGGACTTGCTAGTTTGTAAGGCCAAGAAGTGAAGAGGCTACTATGCCTAGGTTCTTGTGGTCACTTTTAGATCCTAGTAGGTTGTGCAATTGTTTGCTAGTTTTAGGCCATGGTGGATTTCAAGTTCTAAAAGAAAATTTTTCTATTAATTCATTTTGTTTTAAAATTTTTATAAGTTTTTTTAGGTTTTAATGTTTTTATCATATTTTTATTGGTTATGTTCTAAGATAAAAAGGCATCAAATTAAATTATAAACAAGCATAAATCTTAGGCTACATCCATAGCAAAGGTTAAAACAATGTAAAAAAAAAAGTAAACCAACAATGCATAGCAAAAACAATGTAAACTAGGCTATGAAAGGTTATAAAAAAAATGGATATATGGTTACAAGTGCAAGGGTAAGAGAATCAAGGGGATACATCAATTATGCAAGTGTTTCCTAACCTTGGATAGATTAGGAAACTTGTACGACCTACATTGCATAATTTTGTATTCCCTGCTTCTTTTGCTTATAATGTTGAATGGAAGCTCTTCCCATGCAACATCTATGGAACCATAATTTTTAGTCTTATTTGCTTCTACTCCCTTAGGCTTCTTGAATTTGTGGTTGATAGTATCATTTTTTTGCTACCCTTGTTCAATGTCAACATTTTTAACCACCAAGGTAACCACACTACCATCATGGATGATGATTTCACCTCCCTTGTAAGGTAGGTGAATTTCTTAGTGGATGGGTGAGGAAACCACTCATAGTTGAGTTAACCAAGGCCTCAATAAGATAATGCTAAACCTTGGTGTTTCTTCTACCACTAAGAAATTGACTGTTCTGGGGAATTATCCCCTTCTACAAAATCTAAAGAAATCAAGCTTTTTATAGCTACTTGAGATTCATTGAAGGATTTGAGAGTAGTTTTTGTAGTATGTTGCATTTTCTTAGATAGGCCTAGATGTTTCAAAATGGTATAAGATATTATCTTTTTTGTGTCTCCGTTGTCAATGTGCACTCTATGCACCTTCTACTATCCTACCCAGATGATTATGAATAGGGAAGCCTTGGTTGTCTCATCATCTTGACGATTGGTTTTGACTTTGCTATCATGAAACAGTAGTGATGTTAACCATATTTCATTCTTTGGTGAAGAACTACCATCACTAAATTGATGGACTCTTCACTAGTAGGGATATCCTCACTAATAGTAATAGAGGTCAACATCTTAACTAATGCTTTGCGATGCATAGAAGAAGTCATCCCAAGATCATATAAGCTAAAAGAGATGTTTTCTTGTTTTATTGATACTTTGATTTGTTCTATTGAATTGAGGAACTATTTTTCATTTGTTGTATAATTTTTGTTATTAGGGTTCTTAATTTCTTCCATGCATCCCAAGATGTAAACTTCATGCTTTAAAGATTTTTTGACTTCTTTCCACTTCTTTTATGATTTGGGATCCTCTTGTGGTTGACTAGTTCATATTACTTGAGCATCAAAACTCATTAGAATAGATGAGATGGGAGTGGGATTTGATGGGCTTGAAACACCACAAAATTTTGAGTCTCAATTGCAAATTTGGCTATGTGTCAAAACTTTGGAACTTTGCCTAAATTTTTTTAAGTGTTGGGTGTAGTTAGCTCCAACTACTAGATTTGCAAATTTTTTTCTAAGTGTCAAAATGATGGAACTTTCTACAAATTTGTCTAAGTGTCAAAACTTCACAAATTCTTCTAAGTATTAGTGCTACACTTCCCAGTGTATCATGCATTAAGGCCTATTTTGTAAAATTTTTTAAGTGTTAGTAGTATTCACATGACAGTTCTCTAAGTGTTCTACTATGCTCTCACTCTACTTGCTATGCTCTAAAGTGTAGCCAGTCTAGCACACACTTCCATGGCTAGTTTGCCTAAGTGCCAAGCTAGAAGTTGTCAAAATTACTTGTGATGGATGAAATAGTTTAGCAAATTTTCTATCTCATTGGTTGCTACACTCTCTAGTGACAAGTTTTGCCTAAGTGTTAAGCTAGAAGTTATCAAGCTAGCTCAACATGGAAGAGGCATTTGGTATATTTTCTAACTCTTGAGGCTACCCCTCCTGCTATGCTCCAGAGTGTAGCCAATGTAGCAAGAATAAGGATTAAAATCTTCACTAGATTCTTCTAGGTATCCCTACCACACCCTATCCCTAGGGAGCATCCTATGTCCCACATGTAATAAGGGATGAGCATAGTAGCCAACATCCCCTATCCTGCACGTAATAGGGAACTAGCATAGCAACCAGTGTCCCATGTCCCACACATAATAGGGGATGAGCATAGTGGTTAGCATTCCGTGTCCCACATGTAACATGGAACAAGCATAGAAACTAGTGTTAGAATTTTCTTTTTGAACCTTTTCTAGTCACTTTAGAACCTAGAAAATTTTCTAAATTTTTCTATGGTCCCACCTATCGTAGTACCACATGGCACCTTATTCACATTTTGGGCAAACCCTAGCCCTATAAATATGCCTGGGCCCTAATGTTTCAAGGGGTTGGCTTCCATTTTTTACTAGTGGGGTAGTTGGAACTTTCATTTGGCATTTAGCACTTTGGCATCTTGACATTGAGCTCCATGGGTGAATGAGATCCAAAGCACACCACATTGGTAGAGAGAAAGCCTTGCACAAGATGGTACACCATGATCTCATTGCAACCTTGCATCACATGGTAGATTTCAGTCCCATTGAAACCCTACAAAACATTGCATGGTACACTATCATGACCAACCTAGCAGACATATTTTATCATAGCAAGCACCACACTTCATGGCCTAACACCACTAAAACTATGACTATGCTACCACTACACTTGTTATACACTATGTACCTTTTGAGATCCTTTTGAAATTAGATACACTTTCCCTTTTTGAATGGTGCACTTCTATTCTTAAATTATATTACATTTCTCAACCATTTCTCTTTGGTATTTAGTGTAATAGTTACATTTTCCTTGCTTTTTCATACATATTTGCACATTTACATCACTATTCTTAGGCCAGGACACCTTGCTATGCTCTAGCTTAGTTGGACCCGATACCTGTGAGTAATAAAGTATAAACCCTTCTCACACATGATTGTTTTAACACCATGTAAATCCTTGTTTGATGAACAAGACTATTTAGGGCATCTCATTTTTGTTTCCTAGCATGGCCCTCGCACAGATTCAGGGTTAGGTTGTATGCCCGTAGACCTCTCAGTGTTCTAGCCACTGACATTTTTGAACATCCTAGTTTTTGGAGCTAGAAGGAGGGCCTCACCATTTCATTTTTTGTTTTTTCAATTGGCACTTAGCCAAAACTCTATGTGCTCTAGAGAGTGTAATAAGTTTTTAGAGCATAGCAAGCATGGCAATCTCTAGTGTAGCAAGTGTAGCACCAAAGCTAGCCATTTTCAACAACTTTCATACTTAGCATTTTTTTCTACATTTTCATACTTAGCCAAATTTTCTATAGTTTTACACTTAGTCAATCTTTTTCAGTTTCCATACTTAGCCATGTTTCTACATTTTTACATAGCCATTTTTCTACATTTTTATACATAGACATTTTTCTGCATTTTTTAACTTAGCCATTTTTCTGCTACCAGTGACTTAGTCGTTTTTTTGTAGCTTTCAGAGTTAGCTATTTTTTTCAAATAACAACTCTCATAACCCAACTCGTGAACATAAATATAGATCAACCTTTCATGTTAGTGTTTAACACATTTGACACTAGGATCCATCCAAAGTGTGTTGCACTAAGCCATGAATAATACAATTTTGTTTATGCCAAAATCCAAGTAGGATTACTAATGGATCACCTCAACCTAGAGGGAAAACAAGATTATGAATGAGTCCATTGGGATAGATAGGAGTACAACCCCTCCTTGTTCAACAAATCCCACTCATAGATTCTTACCACTAGCTGTTGTTCCAACTCATTCATGCAAACAAGCATGATGTAAGGAAAACCTACTAGGAAGCCTCACAAGAGGAAGGAGATGAGTTTGATGTCTACTTTGAACACTAGATCTCCGTCTACATCATCTTTCAACAACCACTTCCTACTATGGCCCATCCTCAGTTTGGTTCACCTATCCTCTTTAAGATGGTGACCATGCCAATTCAGCCTTCCTTGCAAACAACTGCTACATTTGCCCAACTCTATGCTCACATAGGGGCCACCTCCCAACCCTAGATAACTTAGACATCCTACATCTCACTTGTCTCATTAGCATTCATAGTGTCCATCCAACCCACTCATGTGTGGCCCACCTTAGTCACCACACTCATCCCTTAGCTAACACATCAACTAAACTCATCTGCTATGATGTTAAATTGGCAAACTCTAAAACCAACAATCTGACCCTATGTTGTACACCCAATGCAAATCCAAAAGTTGTAACTAGCTAGCACATTCCCAATCTTGGATTAGGCATTCTAGCTAATCTAAGGCTTGACAAACGAGATAAACCAACTCAAGGCTACCTCCTCCAACACTGTCAAGGTGGTGGACTTCTACCAAAATGATCCCATAAGTCCTATGGTATCACCTCTAACTCTCCTAACTAGGGTCTAGCTACCTCAACTCACCAAGTACAATGGTGAAGGAGATCTCAACATACACTTGGTTACATTTTGGTCCAAGTGGCTACTCCTTCAAGCCTGGCCACATGTCATCATGTGTATGTTCCCCATGTCACTCATTGATAAGGCCTTAGACTAGTACTATATGCTACCTAGGACCTCAATCTCCTTCTTGGAGGACCTTCTTGGCTAGTTCTTGACACAATTTAGGTACAACCTAAAGCCTGAAGTAACCCTTGATGAGCTCATGCAAGTCAAACAAGGGCCCTTAGAGCTCATGTGAAAATTCCTCTAATGTTGGAATGCCACATGAATACCTAGAAGAGATGCACCTACTGATCATCTTCAATGGTGCAGTCAATGACTTCATCAAGTCCAAACTGTATTACCTAGTGCCAAAGTCTCTCAACCAAGCCTTTGCCCAAATGAAAGGTATAGAGGAAGTAGTGCAAGCTAGCAATGACCCAACCTATGTGGTGTACAAAAACCAACATGTGTGCAAGAAAAATGCAATAGTGGAAACAATGGCCACAAGTGCAAAAGTAATTGACTGAGGCCTGACAACTAAGCAACTTAAGGCCCTAGCTCACAAAGTTACCAATGTTGGTACTAACTCACCTAGACCAACAAGGGCCATCCCAAGGCTTGAATTTGAGTGCAAGGATTGCTCAAAGTAGACACCACTATCGATGGAATCCTTTGAACTACTAGAGTAACTCTTAAAAGTAGGGAAAATCCAACATAAACAAGTACTAGAAATTGCCTATCATAAACATGATAGGTACTATGAACTAATGATGAATACTACCTTAATAGTACCAAATGAGCCCTTAGTCCCACAACACTTCTATCATTACCACTAGTTGTCTAGTCATAGTATGGACAACTATCATGCTTTGCAGGATGACCTACAAAGGATGATAGAATGGGGCCAATTAGTTCTTGTTGTAGGAAGCCAATCCAATGCAGATGACACCCCCTATATCATAAACTCCATTAGCATAGGTGGAAAGTCCAAACCTATGTAACAACCTTTTGTAAGTTGTGTGCCTTCTAACAAGGCAAGGATCCCCTTGGCCAACATAAGCAAGAGGCCTTCCTTTGTTATCAAGGTACCAGCTCAAGCACCCACAACATCCTTTATGGTCAAGGTTCGACAGAAATCATTTGTTAAGATGTTAAACTAGCATGATGAAACAACAACAACTACTAAGAAACCTTTTGTCATCAAGTTGCCATAATAAGTTGGTCCTACAACAACTCCTAAACCACCATTTGTCATAAGGGTGTCACAATGTGATGGCCCCTCACCTACTCGAAGCCCAACAGTGGGCAACATCTCAATCTCTCCTCCTTCAAAGGTTGACCTCACTAGCAACCCAAGTAGGCCTATCAAATGGCAATGCAAGAGGATGAACAAGTGCCTTGAAACCCCCATGGTCAAAGGAAAGTACATGACCAATAAGAAACAACTAAATGTTGGAACCCCTACCCCAAAGCAAGCTAAGCAACACAAGCCCAAGTCCCCTTCATGAGAGATCCATCTCTCAAGTTGCATGGAGGAAGTTAAGGCTAACATAATAGCTAATGATAAAGACTTTGTAGCTATAGTAGCCTAGGTGAAACAAATGCTCAAGCAAAAGAACACAATGTTGAGCTTGTATGACTTGGTCATGACCTCATCTACTCACCACCAATCCTTGGCCCAAATTTTGGCCTCCATTCTTGTTATATAGGACATCCTTGTAGATGATACATCCATCTATGCTATAATGTTGCCTACTACACCATAGGAATCAAGTTCAACATCCTTAGCATTTCATGATGATGCAATTAAGACCAACCCTGAATGAGGGGAGGTCACTATAGCTCCACTATCCATTAGAATATGTGTTGGGTAGTGTAACATTTGCAGAATGCATGTTGATGATGGTGCAACAACAAATGTATTACGATACTCTATCATCGATAAGCTAGGCTTGGTAGATAAAATCAGGCCAACCAAAACTCCTGTCTAAAATTCTTCATGGTAGGAGACCAATTCCCCACTAGTGCAGATTTCACTATCATAGAGAAGATGTCAAGCTTCAATGTAATCTTGGGCAAGACTTAGCTAGCTCAACTATAGGCCATCTACTCTCCCATCAACCAAGAAGTCCACCTTCCATATGAAGGTGGTCAAGTTATCATCCATGGTGATAACATCCCCCCTTCAGCTATCCACAACATAGACATGAAGCAAGTGTCAAAGGTGCGGTTTCTTAGTGATACACATGTGGCAACCAATACAACACCTAAGGCTAACACACCCGAATGAGTGGTTGAAGCCAATAACCTCCTAGATGACCCTAAGCCTTCCATGTTCCCTAATTCACACCTGGTTAGGAAGAAACTATATTACCAAGACTTTTCCTTAGCCAAAAATGTGCTAAGCACTTACTTACCCCTTTCATCCATAGGCCATGCATTTTTGGTTTTTTCTTTTATTGCATTTGTTCATGCATTTACATTTCACCTACTTACATAGTTTACACATTGCTTTTCTTTGTTTACACATTTCTACTTTGTTTATATGTCCATCCACTTAGCTTATTCATTACATTTGAAAAACACCAAAAACACATAAAAATAAAAAAAACATAAAACTATAGAAGCACATGGTCTAAAAAGACCTTAAACTACCAATGGCCCGAAATGACCCAAAACTAGCAACACTCACTGGCGTCAAAAGGCCTTAAACTAGCCCACGACCTGGAATGTCTCAAAACTATCATTTTTTTCATTCCTTTCCTTTCATTAATGCATTTTAACTCTATTTAAAATAGGTTTTTCTTGATGTTATTTTTCTAGTTGATTTTTGCAATATCTTGTAGGCACACAGCATGACTACGAATGTAGCATTGCACCTCACACAAACAAGGTAAGTACCCACATGTATGATGGAAAAAACCAGCATAAATAGTCTACTATGACTATAAACTAGCACAGATAGTCTATTATGACTATAAACTAGCATAGATAATCTACTATGACTATAAACTAACATTGATATTCCATGACTATAAACTAGCACAAATAGTCTAGTATGACTATAATTTGGTATAGATAATCCACTATGACTATAAACTATCACAAATAGTTATCTATGACTATAAACTAGCACAAACAATTTGCTATGACGATAAACTAGCACAAAAAATTCTCTATGACTATAAACTAGCACAAATCGTCCACTATGACTATAAACTAGCATAAATGGTCCACTATGACTATAAACTAGCATAGACGGTTTTCTATGACTATAAATTGGTACAGATAATTTTCTATGACTATAAACTGGCACAGACAATCTGCTATGACTATAAACTAGCATATCATGATTTGCCAGGATCTTAAACTGGGTTCATGATTTGCCAAGACTTTAAACTAGCATGTTGGTAATCTATTGGAGCACCTTCTATTGGTGAAACCCTTTGGGGCTCTTGTAGAATCATCACCTTCCACCATTCTATTGATATTTTGGAGCACATGCCATCAGTGTAGTATTTGGAGCACTCGTAGCATCATCACTCTATCACTTTCACTAGCTTGTTGAGCACTTGCAACTAGTGTAGAATTTGACACATTTGCAAAATCTTCACATCTAGTACTTACAACATATTCACATCTAGCATTTCCACTTGCATTTCATGTTGTCTAATTTTCTTGTCTTCTCGAAGTTGTGTTTGTAGGATGAAGCCTCAAAGGTAGTCATGCAAAGATGCATCTCATCGTAGTGGCAAGTAATCACATCGCTTTGATGTGCATGATTAGACTAGTTAAGCCACTTAAGAGTGTACATCCCCCTCATCCCATTATAGCATATGCACATCCAATCCTTCATTCCAATAACCTCTCATCCCTTTCATACTCATGATTTCACATCCCTCTAATACATAATGCACCGTGATGCATATGGCATTCCCTTCACATCAACCGTTGAACCCAAGCTATACGTAACAAAACTCATCCCTTGGGGAGCCTCTATTGGCTAGTTAAGAACCAAGTGGATGTAATGTAGCTCATCTTGGTGAGGAAACACCTATTCTAAAGATGCAATGTGACTACATTAAAACAAAGCCCATCTACTGGATGGCCTAAACCTTGCAGCTAGCAATCAGTAGTAAGATGAACCCAACAAGGGTTTGCCTCATAGCAAAATAAAGAAGGAAAAGAAAAAAAAAAGAAAAAAAAAGTAAAAAAAAATATAAAAAAAATAGAAAAAGAAAAGAATAATGGAGAAAAAAACATCCCCAACCAAATTGAAAGCGTTGCAGTTTCACAATTAGCCTAGACTTGGATCAACTTTGGCTCTCTCATGAATACTTCAATGAGAGGTCAACATTTTAGGGACAAGCCACTTCATGCCATGGTCACTATCAGCCTTGATAACTTAACATCTTTCATTAAGATAAAATATTTTCATTTTATTTCTTCTACTTGCATTTCATCTCCCTAGTACATTACCTACATACTTTGCCCCAACATATGTTTATCCACAACACTCTTGAGCATGGTGAAATGATAGCTGATCTAGTACCAACAAGTGATGTTGGTGCCACATTTGCTATGGCACTTTGCAATTCTTTGTTGATGTCTTTTGAGTCACTACTCTAGAAATCAAAAAAGAGGGGCCATTGAAACACCACAAAATTTTGGGTCTCAATCTCTTGATTACAAATTTGGCTAAGTGTCAAAATAGTGGCTAAGTTTTGAGTGTAGTTAGCTCCAACTACTAGATTTGTAAATTGTTTTCTAAGTGTTAGAATAATGGCACTTTCTCCAAATTTTTCTAGGTGTCAAAACTTGGCAAATTTTTCTAAGTGTTGGTGCTACACTCCCTAGCGTAGCCAACATAGCATGTGTCAAGGCATGTTTTACAAAATTTTTCAAGTGTCAACAACAGTTGCATGAAAATTTCTCTAAGTGTTCTACTATGCTCTCAGTCTACCTATATGCTCTAGAGCGTAGCTAGTGTAACATACACTTCCATGGTCAATTTGCCCAAGTGCCAAGCCAGAAGTTATCAAGATTGCTTGGGATGGATGAAATAGTTCAAAAACATTTCTATCTCCTTGATTCCCATGCTCTGCTATGCTCTTAGGCATAGCCAATATAGCACAATTTTAGTGAAAATTTTTTCCTAAGTGTCAAGCTAGCTCAACATGAAAGATGCATTTGAAAAATTTTCTAACTTCTGAGGCTACCCCTCCTACTATGGTCTAGAGCATAACCAACATAGTAAGAACAAGGATTATAGTCTTCACCAAATTCTTCTAAGTGTACTTGTTATTCCCTATCCCTAGGGATCATCCTGTGTCCTTCACATAACAAGGGATGAGCATAGTAGCTAGCATTCCATGTCCTATATGTAATAGGGGATGGGCATAGTAGCCAGCATCCAATGTCTTGCACATAATAGGGGATGAATGTAGAGGTCAATGTTCCATGTCCCACATGTAACATGGGACAAGCATAGCAGCTAGAGTTAGAATTTTTTTTGAACTTTTTCTAGTCACCTCTAAACATAGAAATTTTTTTGAGATTTTCTTATGGTCCAACCTACCACACTACCACATGGCACTTAATCCACATTTTGGACTAACCCTAGCCCTAGAAATACCCTTGCACCCTAATGTTTCAAGGGGTTGGCTTCCATTTTTTACCAGTTGGGTAGCTAGCACTTTCATTTGGCATTTGACGCTTTGGCATCTTGGCACTTAGCTCCATGGGTGAATGAGACCCAAAGCACACCACACCGATAGAGAGGCAACCTTGCACCACATGGTACACTACAACCCTGTTGCAAACCTACATTGCAAGGTATACCATAGCCCCATTGTAGCCCTATAGAACATCACATAGTACACCACGGCGACCAACCTTGTAGGCATAGTTCATCATAGCTCGCACTAGACTTCATAGCTCAACACCACTGAGATGGTGACTACACTCCCACTACTCCTATTGTACACTGTGTACCTTTTGAGATCCTTTTGGAATTAGCTATGCTTCCCCTTTTGGGGTAATGCACTTCTATTCTTAAATTTTATGGCATTTCTCAAGAATTTATCTTTGGTATTTATCATAACACTTATATTTTCCTTGCTTTCTCATACATATTTTCACATTTACATCACTATTTATAGGCTAGGACACCTTGCTATGCTCTAGGTTAGTCGAACCTGATGCCCACACATAACATAGTATAAAACCATCTCATACATGATTGTTTTAACATTATTTAAGTCCCTATCTAATTGAAAAGACTATTCAAGGTACCTCATTTCTATTTCCCAGTACAGCCCTTGCATGGATTCAAGGTTAGGCTGTATGCCCATGAAGCTCTCAGTGTTCCATCCATCGACATTTTCAGAAGTCATAGAACCCACTTCCTTCCATGCATTTGCTTGTTTATTTTTGTTGTTCTTTGGCTTTGGAATGGACTTCTTACATTGTTTATTTGGTGATTTTTTGTTGTTGTTTGTTGGTTGTAAAGAAGAAATTACGTTGGCCACTATAAGAGGATGCTTATCAGTTGTAGGAGTAGGTCTAGTCTTGGTTTCCATGAGAGTGGGCATCCTAATCATAGAAGGATCCTTGGAAGATGTTGGTGATGGTATTCTTATAAACAAAGGGGGCCTTGAGCTAGTTGAAGCTAAAGGACCCTTGTCATTGCTAGGAGGTACTCGTATCATGAACAGTTCCTACATAGCTCTAGCATTCTTGGTTACATTGAATGCCACTATAATGTATGAACTATTATTGTTGTTTAAAAAATCCTTGTAGACCTACATGGATCCTTATCTATCTTCTTTTTTAGGTCATCCTTAAGCACTACGTAAAAGTCTCTGTTAAGACTTGTCAGTTGATGGTAGTGGCAAAAATGGTCAAGTTTGAAGTATTTAGGTACTAGAGGTCATCCTTGGTTATAAGAGTGGGGTTCTTGGCTATCTCACATAATCTATCATACCTTTAATGGAAATTCTTGATCATCTATTTGTACTAAATTCTCCCACTCTTTAATAGTTAATCAAGGAGTTTTGATGTCTTCAATGATAACCTAGTATACTTCAACCGATCCTTACATTTAAAATTAGACCTCAAAGTAATTGATGCATAGGCACAAGACATTGAAGGTTGATTTTTTTCAATAGGGAGCTTAGGTTGATTGGTCTTAGGCCCTTGTGTGATCATTTTATCGTTGTCCTTGATCACTATGAACATGGTTGTTTTTCCTTCCCCTCTCATTATTCTTTCATGCATGTTGGTTCTTAAATGTCATGCAGTTAGGATCATTGGTAGCCTTAGCCCCATCCTCTATGTTGTTAGTCTAGGAAAAGGCCTTGTTAAATGCCTATGAAACAAGGTAATATAGTTTTAACATAATGAAGTTGTTAACTACCCTTTTGAAGATAGTGATAAGGTGTGTTTTAGATATCAGTTTTGGAATCTTGTTAAGGAGAGCATTCCATTGTTGTATGAATTTTTGTACTGGCTCAAGGGGTCCCTCCTTGACCTTCATTAATTGATTAAGGATCATATTGGATTTTGAGTTGTATTTCAAATGGTTAACAAACTAGGAAATTAAGTCTTCCAATGAGGATATGGATCCTTTTGGTAGTGCATGGTACCAATCCAAGGCTTTTCTAGTTAGGGACATAGGGAAGATTTGCATGATGGTATGTGCCCATGCTTGCAATAATGAGCACTTATAATGAAAGGTTATGAGGTGGGCATTGGAGTCACCTTTACTATTGTAATTGGTAAATTATGAAATGGGGATGCTTTGTGGAAGAGTTATTGGTGGGATAGTAGGATTAATAAAATCATCTTGGTAGAAGTCCATTATCTTCATAGTCTAGCTTGTGGAATCTTTGAGCTTCAGTAACTCTTCTTTCAAGTCCTAGATCATTTGGAATGCTTGATCTAGTCTTTGGGGCATTTCCATGTGTTTTGGTATTTGTATGAAGGCTATAGTATTAACTGAGAGGCTTGTGACATCACAATGGATTGTGGTATAGAAGGGAGAGGCTAGGTCATGGTGGTAATAGATGGACTAAACAAAGGGAAGGATGTTTGTGCTTGGATTTGTGGTACAAATGCAACAAATTTTTTTTCTATCCTTTGGATTGCTAGTGGTCCCATTGTGGGATGCACTAGTATAGAAAATGGATGTGTGTTGATGAGAAAAATTGGTGAGGATCATGCAAAATGAGACTACATGGAAAGAGACATGGATTAAAATAAAGAGGTTATTTGAGGCATAGACTATGCTTGATGGATTACTATAACTAGTGTTGGCCCAAACATGCTTAGGTATAAAAGAGATGATAGTTGATATGCATGTCCTATAAAAGACATAGGCAAGGCCGAAGTAACTATGGTATTTTAAGAGGCAAATTATTGAAGTGGATCCCTTATGAAGGTTTCTAGTTTTGGCTCTACCTTGAACTCATTATGTTCCTCATGCTAGCTCTTCATGCTCAATTTTGCATCTTGCTCATCCATCTCAGTTAATTGAGAAATTATGCATGCATGGGTATTGTTCAATGATATTTTATCATAGAGAAAGGATATGTTCTCCTTTCCTTTATGATGGATTAATCCATACTCTGGCTTGGCTTTCACCTTCATGAGAGGAAGGAGTAATCCAACTTGGATTTCTAGGTAGATATAGCTGTAATGCTCTTCATTAACCATAGAAAAATCTAGTCTTTACCCTCATAACCTAAGTGATTGTCTACATTTGGGTATAGTAGGATCTCTAAGATCAAAGATCCTCACTTCATCCTAGTTGGATGTCATTGTTGGTTATGTCAATGGGCAAAATGGTGGTCTTACCAAAAGACATTGCAAAAAATGTTGATTGTGAGATTTTCCTATTTTTAGTAAAACTTTTAGAAAGTGGAATTATCCCAATAGTGTAGTTGGCTATAAATGAAAACAACTATTGAAAGTGTTACTATAGTGTAGATGGTGTACACCATCCTTTGGAAAATGCTATTGAGGTTTTAAAGTTGGTGATACCAACTAGGCTAGGTAGGATCTATGCTATGGAGTATGCAATAGATCCTAGTATTTTCTAGCCAACTACACTAAAGTAGATGGTGGAATATGGGCTTTTACTTAGGAATACCAAATAGAAAATTTTCTACCCAAAGGATGTACATTAATTTTGAAAATAAAATCTAAAAAGTTTTGTTTTTCTCCTAGGACTACATTGAAGTCCTAGAAGTAACTACGATGGCTTCCCATTGTAGAATTTCATCATAGAGGTGATGGATTTTTGAAATGGCCTATACTAGTGTTTAGGTTCCAAATGTAGGTTTTAGAAAGGAAAAAATTATAGTTATTTTAGTTGACTATGTTGGGTCCAAGAATCCAATAACTATTGTTTAAATGTAGTGCAAACCCAAATCACCCACCACAACTCTGTTAGGTATGTTGGATGGGAAGTGAGCTAAAAATGCTAGTTTTAATGTAAGAAATTGTTGGTTTTAAAGGTTAAAATGGCAAAAAAGTTATTAAAATGTTGAAAATAGGATTTAATTAAGAATTCAGGCGGAGTCCCTCCTTATATTATTAGAAATTTTAGCTCTAGAAAATTTAGTTATTGGAAAACCAAAAATCCCAAGCTACAACAACCTAACCCTAAATCACCTCTAAAAATAGGATTCAAGGTATCCTTGATGATCTTGTCAATCACCTAAGGACTTATGAAATGTAAATAGAAATGAAATTAGGAATAGAATTGTAGATTCAAACTAAAACAAATTATCATAAAATTAGACTTGAAAATAAATATACACTACAACTGAACTGAAAATTTTATTGGATAAAATTGTAATGTTCAAGAAGTATAGATGGTATGATCAAAGCATATGAAGTTGGCTTGAATGGAGATTAATGTCTATTGGAGATAGCAAGATATGATTTGCAATCAATCTCCATAGTCTAGGTTCTTCCAAGTTCCAATATCTTACAACTCCTTGCTAGTTTCTATTTAAGTTTGCAACTTTGACTGCATAGCACAGAATTTTGTTCTAGTTGGACTATAATAAGAGTATCATGTGCTTAGAATAGATGCCAAATGGGATGCAAACATGGTCAAGGTTGCAAAACAAGGCTATGGGTTGCATAAATTCAGGTTTGAGATTGCTCAAACTTACTGTAGTGTGTAACCTGAATATGATGTTTAAATTGGGGTTTTATAGGCTTTTAGGTTTCTCATTTAATGCTACAAATTATTTCCATGATTACTGATAGGTTGGTGTCTATTTGTAGGTTTAACAACTAGGATTTCTAGTGTAGTTGATCATTTCTGGTAAGTTTTGATGCACCAAGATCATCAAAATTCATCCACATAGTAAAAATAGTAACTAGACTTTTGTGACTATGTTGACCTTAACCTTGACTATGCTAGCCTTTAGAGACTACATTGACATCTATTGGAATCTACTAACATCATGGTGACTATGGTAGCCAAACTACATTTTCTGGAGATCCATGTTAACTACACTTGCCATGGTTCCATCACTAAAAAATTGTTATGACTACACTAGCTATTGTTGGGAAAAGTGAAAATCCAATAATACCAATGTTGTTCTTATAGCTACGTTGGGTTCTTTGGTGAATACACTATGAGTTGTTAAGAAAAATAAAAAATCAACATCATCTACACTAGGAGTAGATAGCTTCAACGTAGTTGAGGCTATACCTCTATAAAGACCCATGAAAATGAAAATTTTGATAGTCACCAAGGTACCTTTTACCTTCCCAAGCCCATATATAGAAATAATAGCACATTTTGAAATTGGAAAGTAAGACATTTATTAGGCCGAATATGTTAAAATATGCAAGATTGTAGCTCATGGGCTACTTATCTTACATTTACAATAAGATCTTGTCTCAAGTTGGATGGTGAAGGTTACAAGTTGCAACATGTGTTTTGTTGATAGTGTTTCAAAAAATATCCTTCTTGATATACTCTGCTAAAATCTTCACTTAATCATAAGAAAAGGAAGACAAGATATATTTTTATGGAAGTGCATGTAGATTATTGTTATTACTTATAATAAAGAGAATGTAATCTCATTTGTTCAGATAGTTAGAGTGATATGACATATCATAATCTTGAAGAAGATATTTTCAATATTTATTAAAGTGTTTCATTTAGTTTTGTATGCTTCATATAAATACTGCACATTTATTCTTGGAATTGTATTTAGAACTTATTGAAACATTAGCTAGCTTAATTTCTATGCTAGGAATGCTAAAATCTTCTACAAGTATTTTTACTAAATTGGAGATTTGGATGTCTCTTATCTTGACTATACAATTATTCTATTAATCATTTAAAAATAGGTAAATTTCTCCTGCTTATCATTCTTCACTATTAGTTAATATAACCCAAAGTAGGAACTTCTTCATCTCATTCTTAAGTTCAAGTGAGATTGATTTGAGAAAAATAAGAAAGTTAAGCTTGATAAATATATTAATTTTTATTTTATTATTTCATTGGTTCTTATTAAAGGATTATAAAAGGCTAATATTAATGTAATTTTGAGATTCTTCTTCTTGCATTCAGGACCATGATTATACTGGTTGTATTGATTGAATTTCTAACTTCTTAGGTCTCTTAGGTGCATGTTATAGAACTTTGGATTTGACAGACTATTATTTTTAGTGGATGAGTAGTGAGAATACACTATTTCCAACCATACAATCCACAAGAATTGCAAGAGACTATGTTGTAGTCCATGGATCAAACTAGTAGAGCATATAGGTAGATAAATCTAAGATTGCAAGTTACTATTTTCACTTCATTTAGTAGTAATTTTATAATATATAATATAGTTCAAGATGAGGTGTATGATTATGAAATTGTTTATAACTTAATAAAACTAATTAAAAATTAATTAATTTATTTATTAAAATAACAAATGATAAAGGTAAATTTTAATGTAGCTTAGGATGATGGGTGCTGATTTTCTAGACTGTAAAGCATATTTTAAACTAGCTGAACCATTGCTAGGATTACCAAGAAACATGCTACTAGGTGTACCTAGCAATATCATTATTGGATTATCAAATAGTTATATGTTACACTAAAAAATAATCATATTTATTCTACTAAATTACTACCTTGTGTAGAATGTAAATGTTAGGCTAATTATAGAGGAAAGTAAATTACATTAAAACTAAATTCTATGATAAGTAAAAGTATGATAATTAATTTGAATTAATTTCAATGCTATTGTTAGCCATGAATTATGTCTAGATATAATGCCACTTGAATAGGACTCTAGACAATCAACTTAGATTCTTGTTGTAGGCACTTTCTAACTAGTACAAGAATTGAAAAATTAAACTCTAAGAGCTAGCTATGTTATGACCAACTAGTTTGTAAATATGATACATGAAGCATATTTATAGACACTTATAGTAATTACTAAATTGAATTTATGATACAATAGCTGAAAAATGTAATTTTCATCATTCCTAAGATAATGGTGATAGCAATGTTTCTTGATACAACATTAGCTTAGCCTTAAGATTCCTAGCATATGCTATTTAATCATACCTCTATGAGTTACTGAAAACTAATCATTAATCCATACAAATTTGATGAAATTTAATTACAAAAATTATGGATTGTTTAGGACTAGATTAATTATTATTTAAAAATACTTGAGTGTCAAATTAAAAAATTTATTTAAGTGAATGCATTACAATGGCAACACGATGATTGGCTAGACATAAAAAATTTTACAAAATTGTAAATAATATCCAAAACTTATTAATAGAAGATCTTCAATTTATATCATGTGGTGGTGGTTCTTCTCTTGGTTCCTCTTTTATTGATTTTTCCCTATTATGTAGAATTCCTAAAAGGTTACTTTGTACTTTTTCTAATCTATCTGTGGATCCCCCATAGTTTAGGCAAAATTGGCTAATTCTTCTACCATTATAACCTTCTATAGATACAAAAACTATAAATACATTTTATTTTCATGGATAAGTCAAGAAAAAAATATGATGTACTTTTGCTATTGATAGTCTAGCATCCTTCTTGTAATGTTCTCAGCCACATCCCTTTGATTGTTAAATATGACACTTAGAACCTCTAACTCAAAATTGAAAACATATAATTTCTTCTTTTCTTGGTCATGGAGTTAGGTTCAAAGGAGATAACATGATCATAAGCTGCTTCTTTATCTTAGTTCTAGGCTGGTGAATTATTATAGTATTTTACAACATTCTCATTTATGTTCTATCTCTTTGTGTCTTTCCTCCCTTTCTTGTAAAGGATCTTTAGCATTAGGAACTTGTTTAGAGACAATCTATAATCATCAATGGATTAATGTTAGTTTTTGATAACATTTACCTAGAGTTTTAACCCTTTTTTGGATCCTCGATTACATTATAATTTAAAAGCATCTAAGTCTTAATATGTTTATGGAATAATGTTCCTAATGTTTTAGGATATATTGAATAATTAAAATATTAATTAATTTAGTAAATTTTTTATTATTAGTTACCATAGTGATGAGTAGCGAGGTACCCCTATGCCCAACCATATGAATCACAAGCATTCACATGTGATTCGATCGAATTTCATAGACTTCAAGTTCCTACATATATTGCTTCCATGATGTAAAATCTAATCGTGATGATCAGTGTCTTTCCAACTACACTTGTGGAAATTAGTTGTATCGTTAAGTGTAATTGAGGCACATGATTTTTACTATTTATATTTTATTTGCCTATGATTAACAACAAGTTGAAACTCAATTTATGAACCACTTTAACTAATAAAATTGCTAATTAATAACTACTTGAACATAAGTATTCAATTCCACTTTCTATGCACATCCTAAACATGTATAACACTACTAGGTTACCAAACGTTAAGCATTGTTGGGATTACCAAGCATCATGCACATGCTTGAAGCATTCATACTTATGTACTTAATTAATTGTTATTTAGTATAGCTATATTACTTTAGCAAAATTAGTTAGTAGTATTAAATGAAATTGCACAAAACATTAAATTTATGAATAAAGTATTTAAGCTAGCCAATGTGCTACAAGGTTTGATTAGAAAGATCATCTTTATTGTTGCACACAATGCTGTGCCTAGGTACAACAATGCTCAAATAAAGATCTGTATACTCAATGACTTCTACTATGGGAACTTTCAAAAATATTCTAACTTATGAGAAAATAAACTATAAGAACTTTGCTATTGTATGACAAAAACTTTTGCAAGTCATGTGCCCAAGTGCTATATCTATAGGCCAGCACATACCCCATGATATCGAATATCTGACATGGCTTCTTGGGCCCCAATATCAAGTACCTGATATTAGGGCTTTGATATTAGATATTGAATGTTAGAGCTAGGCCAAATATGATTCATCATACCCCCATGACTTAATGAAAATTTTTCCTCAAGTCAACAAAATGAGAAACAAGTCCCTTACAAAATATTGGGAAGGTATGGGATTATTCACTAACATGCAAACTAACTTAGATGGAATAGATAGACTCTAAGTGTCCAAGTATATGGATTTATAATATTTTACAAAATTGGATGTTCATGATAATAGAATTGAACACCTTGGACAACACTGACATCCAACTCCTCTAGTAGCTAAAGAGGAAGGAAGAAGATTCAACAATCATGAAGGGTCCTCATTGCATGGTGCTACTATATTTTTCCTAGTGAAGATAGTCTTGCTTCTAGTCCATGCTTCCCACTGCAATCACAACAAAATCATGAATTATTTTATAATGTGTAACATATAGCTTTTAGGTAGCTTTTCTTGTTGGTAGTTACACTTGGCTAGGTTGTGATTATGGTAGATTGATTCCTTTAATAGTGTTAGCAGGAAGACTAAAAAATAGGGTGAAATAGATAAGCAGTCCATTATTAAATTCTGAAAAGTCAAACATGATGAAATTCTTGAATAGGGTTAAATAATTCACAACAATAAAAAGATGATTTCAATGAAAAACATTGTGAAGATACACACAATTGAATGTCATTGATGGAGCATGCAAAAGGATTTGATTGTGAGAATGTCTAAGGATAAAGAACTTAACTAATCCAACCAAAAGGTATGCAAGTGGATCCTTCCCAAAGTAGGCACATGTCCTTTGTTCCCTTGAATAATCTCAAATTTAGGAGTCTATGGATCCCATGGTTGATCAATGGTTATGGAATGTTAGGTATGAAAACTTGAAGGAAACTATCAAATAATTTCAACACATCAAACCAAGACATTGAATAAGAACATGAAACTAGTAATGAGGTGAGGCATGGAAGGCATAGATGGATGAGAGAGAGGGTGGAATGGAGTTCTTGATTAAGGTCACATGGAGTCTCTTGTGAATTTCATGGTTAAATGACCTAATAAAATCCATCCTTAGTCTAGACCAAAACAAACCTTCACATCGCAACACTAAGACTAGTCCATCCCCTTGAGACATAAGAGTGCTCCCATTAAAAAATCACCATTCCTTATTTAATAAGAAAATAGAAGCAAGAAGTAATAGAGGGCCTTAGTTATAGGGGACCTTTAGGCATGCGTAACATTTCTTTCTAGTTCCATAACTAGTGCTTGTAGCCCATTTATTTTGTTGAAGGTTTGTGCTTTGAATTCCCATGATATTTTTGGGTGAAAACCACACCATCCAAAGACTTGTTCAACTTCCTATTATTGGTGGACACAAAATGGTAGGAAATCCATGAAAACACACATGCACCCGAGTAAGAAGAAAGGCAAAAAGAGTACTAAGTCCCCTTGAATTTGCATCATGTTAAAACCTTTGAATCCTTTTCAACTGCAAAAACTACCAAGGTCACAAGTTCGTTAAAGTTTTATTAATGAAAAAGGGACCTCATACTTCTAGAACATGGAAAATTATAGAGTTTGTGGATGGGTGGACGTTGTGGATTTATTGCCTATTTCATGAAAATGAAACCATGTCCTAGTTATCAGTAACAAAATTCAAAGCTAGAATCCAAACACCAATAATCAAATAACTAGATAGCACATGTCCACATCAAATAAATCACACTGTACCTAGTTGGTAATAAGGCATGTTATTATTAAAACACAATAAGAAAATCACACCAAAATAAAGAAAATTATACAGAAAATTGGAAAATATTTAAGAAAAATAAAATGTACTAACAATGCTGTAAAAAAAATTGGAGAAAATTAATAACATATAAAACGATATAAGAGAAAGAAGGTGTAAAATAAAAGGTTGTAAAAATAACAAGGTGTAAAACAAAAAGATGAAAAAATGAGAAGTCACTTATATAGTTAGCATGGATGGCCATCTCCACCATGACTAAGTTGAAAGGAGGAGATTAGAAAGATTGAGCATGGTTGTTCATCTAATGAGGCATTTATTACACTATCTTACTCAGGCTCATGGAAAGGTTTGACTTGTTGTGTGTTGACTAGCTACTTATTTTTTCGGCTTTCAAGTTTTTAGATCAACATAACCCTAGAAGAAAAAGTTTTGTAAATGATATAAGATCCTTTCCACAATGTCTAGAACTTAGTTTGTTGAGGTACATGTGTAGGGTTCTAGTATAGGACCTTATCTCCTGGTTGAAAATTGACTTTCCTAATTCTAAGGTTATGGTGATTTTTGTTAAATGCCTTCTATAACTCATTAGATGATAGGGCCACCAATCAATTATCATTTAGTAGGTTGAGATTCATTAATCTTTCTTTTTATGCCATACTTAAGTCTAGGTCAAGGTCGTAGGTTGTTGATAATGTACGAAGCTCAAATTGAATAGGTAGAGTTGGTAATTTTTGATATACCAACTCATAGGAAGAGTAGCCTATAAGGAATCTCCACATTGAGTGGTAGGCCCAAAGGGCATCATTGAGTTTTGTGCCCTAGTCTCTCCTATATTTGCTAACAATTCTCATTATGATATTTGTGATTTCAGTATTGGTAACCTTAGCTTGACCATTGGCTTAGGGTGGTAGGATCTTGTTAGTTTATGTTCAAACCCCAAGCATTGCATAAGATTTCAAAAGGNAGACATTGTGGAAAGGATCTTATATCATTTACAAAACTTTTTCTTCTAGGGTTATGTTGATCTAAAAACTTGAAAGCCGAAAAAATAAGTAGCTAGTCAACACACAACAAGTCAAACCTTTCCATGAGCCTGAGTAAGATAGTGTAATAAATGCCTCATTAGATGAACAACCATGCTCAATCTTTCTNAATTTGACATGGACATGATGGAACCTATGATTTTAATGGCCTAGATGTTGAAGGGTTTTAGTGGTTGAATCCACTGCTGAGGTCTCTCCATTCTAGTAGCCATTTCACCATCTCATTGGTAGTGTTCACAAGAGTGGACAAATTTGTGAGCATCCCTAAAAACTATTGGCCAATAATACCCTACCATTAGGAGTTTAATGACCATGCATCTTTCAACATAGTGGTCCCCACAAGGACCCTCATGAGCATCCTAGTAAACACATAGTTGATCAGCATTAGGGACATACCAACAAACTAGGGTATCAATGCACACCTAATAGAGGTGTTTGTTGATCGCTATGAAGTGTTTCACCTAGTGAAGAAACTGTTGTTTCTTTTGGTGGTCCAACGCTTATGGCATCTCTTGAATGAGAAGATAGGTGAGAATGCCATCATACTATTTAGGCTTAATGGAAAATTATTTAGTTATATCCCTAGTAAAAATAAGTTCATCAAGAAATAGATTAGATAGTGGGCTTTCCTTTTCTTTGATGTCCCATTGGAACTGAGATAAGTGGATAGCGTGACATTATTAGTTCCCTTATGATCTAATATCATAAGATCAAATTCCTATAAGATTACTAGCCACTGTATAAGACAAGGGCTCACTACTGGCTTATTCATCAAGAAGCAAATTGCATTATAGTCAATGTGGACAAATAATTAATATTCAAGAACATAGTACTTGAACCTATCTAAATTAAAAACCACTACCATAAATTATTTTTATATTGTGGTGTAGTTCAATTGTGCATTCTTGTTGTTCAACTACATAAGCATAGCCCCCAAGGCATAATTTGATGCATCCATCATAACATAAAATGGTCTAAACTAGTTGGGTGCCCATAGAATTAGAATCTCTACAATTTTTTCCTTTAGCTATTGGAATGATTTTTTATATTTATTAGTCCAAAAAAATGCAACATATTTCTTTTTTAACTCTACTAATGATTTTGCAATTTAGAGAAATTTTCTATGAATTGCCAGTAGTAGCTAGTGTGTCCAAGAAATGACCAGACATCTTTTATAGTCTTTGGTTGATAGGGAATTCCTTGGATGACCCTTATTTTTTTAAAGGTATTCTCAATTCTTTGTTGTGAGATTTTGTGCCCTAATACAATGCCCTCCTAGACCATGAGATGACTCTTCTACCAATTGAGCTATAGATTTGCTTCCACATATCTTTTGAGTACTTGCTCAAGGCAATCTAGGGCTTACTCAAATGTAGCTCCATAGGTGAAGAAGTCATCCATAAAGACTTCCAGTCCACTATTGATTTACTACTAAAATATTCTTAAGACGAGGCATTGGAAAGTGGTAGGAGCATTTCACAAATCAAAATGCATCTTGTGATATGCAAATATCCCTTAGGCACTCATGAATGTTTTTTTGACTTGGTCCTCTAATGTGATTTGAATTTGGTTATAGCCAGTATAATCATCCAGAAAACTATAATAGAAATTCCCAAATATGGTATTCAACACATAATTAATGAATGATAATGGAAAATGATCCTTGAATGTTACCATATTTAATAGCCAAAAATTGATGTAGACCCCCCACTTACCACCTTTCTTTGGTACAATCACAAATAAACTAACCCACTCACTATCTATGATGGGATAGATAAACCCTATCTTGAGGAGTTGTTTGATTTCCTCTTTGATGATCTACTTTAATTTGAGGTTCAATTTCCTTTGAAGCTACCTCTTTAGCTTCATGGCTACGTTAGTGTAGAGATGATGGTGGAATATTCTAGGAACAATCCTTGTGAGTTTAGGATATGACCAAGCAAAGGTTGTTGACCATATTTATCAACTACATTCAACAATATCCTAAATATTTGCATTGATTATTACTAGCTTTCCATTTTTTAAGAATGCATATTCCATAATGGTAGGTAGATTTTTTAACTCAAGGGGCTCTCATGTAAAATTTTTAGAAATTTCCAACTCTCCCCAATAGGTATCATCATTTACATTATTAGAGAGTTGGTGATGAACTTGTTCTAGTTCATCCATGCCTACAACATAAGTGCATGTGAGGCTATTAGTAGGTTCCATGAAAATTATGTTACTTTAAGGATTAGTAGTCAACCACAAGGTGCCCTCTTGTTTTATGGTTATTGCATACAAACATCTTTGAATGTCTACTTCAGGTTCACACTACCTACATGTGGAAATAGATGTTTGTTTCATGACCCAGAGTCTCTACATGTAATTGCACCCTATATCACTATGCATGATGCATGGAACTCGCTTTTTCTTGATCTTTTTGAATGCATTCTCCTTAAAAATTTCTAGGGAAAGATCTTTGATGTCCATTCTTGAATCAACAATTCTTAGCCATGCCTTTCCCATGATGATTGGAAATTCCCCTTTATAGTTATTAACATTGATTACTAGGAAATTAGCAAGATAAGACCACCCATAGACTATGACCACAATATTTTCCACTAGCTCTAATGGAATAATAATGGACTAGTTTACTAATTTTAATAGGATATTGCTCTTTTTGAGGGGTGATGGGTTCTAGGTAATATACATCTTATGAAAAATCAAGTTTACATTGGAACCTAAATCAAGAAGAGATTTACATGGATCATTACCAACAATTTGTAAATAAATAAGAGGACTTCCAAGATCAACTAATTTCCTGGGAAGGTTACTAGCCTAGATCCAATCATATATGGCATGAGTGAGTATAATAGTATGGATTCTAGGTGGAATTTGATTTGAAGGGGATTCGAAGGAATTAAATGTAGAGGGAGATGGAGAAGTAGAATTGCAAACCACATGTATATGTGAGGGTTTAGGTGGGCTAGTATTAGAACCACAGGTATTTTTTGTGATCTACTATTAGAACCACTCGGTTGATGAACCAGTTATAGATTGATGACCCTGGTAGCATTACATTACTATGGTTGGACTAGAAGTTCATCCTGCATAGATGGAGTAGGTGGTAGCTATGTTGAGGATGGAGGAATAGTTGCAAGAATAGGAGGAGCATAAGGATAAAAAGTGGTATCCCTTCTTAAATCTGGAAAATAAGTTTGATAATATTCAAGAGGATAGTAGTGATGTTGGAAAGGAGAAACTTGACTAGAAGAGTCATGTGGAGATAAGGGTTTCTAAATGTAATACCCATATGAATCTAGTTGTCTGTATGAGTATTGTTGCCTTGGTGGTGGTAGTTCCCATGACTATGGTTGCTGCCACTATTGATACTAGTATGATTGTGGTGGAATTGCACTTGGATAATATTTTTGTTGCTAATGGAATAGCCTAGGATTTCCTTAAGGATAAGGTAATCTTTTGAGTGCTTTCCTTTTTACTAGTCATGGATTCATAACATACACGCTAGACTCTTAAAAAGTGTGACATAATAGGGAAACATCCCTTAGGATGTTCATATTGGTAGATGTCACATCCATTATCATCATCTAATTTAATTTCCACAACTTCCTCTACTACAAAAATCTTGTCCATACCCCCTTTGAGTAGTATATTTATCATCTTTTTACATCTTATAGTCATGATTACTACTTTGTTCTTTGGACCTTGTAGAAATTTTTAAAACATCTTGAAATATTCTAACCATAGAGTTCCATAACTGATCTACCTTAGCTAAAATTTCAAAGGTAAATTTTTTAACTAACAAGATTTTCTAGTTCATCACCTCATCAAGTGATGATTCCTCCTCATTGTCACAAAATTTGACCTCCCTCTCATGAATGGAAGGATCATAGTTATATTCTTCTACACTTTCACATTTCCTCAACTCTTCTTCTTCTTTTGCTACTTTCTTGATCAATTGTTGGATCATATGGGCTCTTAGTTCTAATAAGCACCCTTGAGCATAGACTCTAACAGTTCTCCTCGCTTGTAATTAGAGCCCATCTATGATATGATGAAATTGCTCCTATTGAGAATAACCATGACTAGGACATCTATGCAATAGAGAATAGTATTAGTCCATGATGACATCCAAGGATTCATGTGTCCCTTATTTCCATGCTTGGATCTACCTCCTCAAGTTAAACACTCAGGAGTATATTTGATATTGGTCATTATACTCCATCATCTGATGCATTCTAGTTCTTAAAATTGATACTAGTTTTTTTCTTCTTTAATGAGTGTCTTGGGAAATAACATAAGATTTTGCTAGTCATTTTCTATATTTTTCAAAGCACACGCATCATGAAAATCCTGAAGATGATTCTATGGATCTAAGTTATATCCCCCTTCAAACCTAGGGATATTGTTCATGTCTAGCCTCTTGATCCAACTATTCGTAATGTGCCTTGTAAGAATTCTCACTACCTCTACAATGTTTAGCATGCTTTTGGTAGTGAGAAAAGGCTCATTGAGGTCAAGATTATGGTGCCTATGATGCCCTTTGCTACCCCTTCTTTCATGGTGATAGATCTCACTTGAATATCCACACCCTAGGTCTTGACTTGCCTGATGGTCCCTATGATCATCTCAGTAGCATCAGTCACCTCCATCATGATCGTGTCTCTTGTAGTTATGTTCAAATCTATAAGAAGAAGATGATGATGATGAAGATAAAGAGGATGGAGGACTAATATCATTATGGTACCTACCACCCCCTCTTTGGTGGTCATGGTCATAATCTTGTTGCTTACTCACATTCCTCCCATGACATTCCTTCTTGGATTCCCCTTGGTCATGGGATCTGATCTTGCTAGAGCTAGGATTATGGATCATGGATTGCAAGTTCTAGTTTTGACATCCTTCACCAAAGTCAAAGAGAGGAGCTTCTCTAAATTGAAAACCCCTAGAGAAGGATTCTCCATCATCTTTTTGATATCTTAGGAATGGGAAATCATTGGAAAACTTCACCTTCATAGACTTGTAGTATTTCTCTCATTCTCGATCCCCTGGATGTTGTGCATAAGTGGAATGATAATCCCTGGCATCACTATCTTGCATAAAATATTTAACATGAAGCCACTGAATGCCCAACTGCAAAATAGGTTTTTGGAGCATCACAAGAATGGATCAATAAGGTAGAAACACAATGTTGCTCTCCATGTCTTGCCAAAGAAGTAGTTCATCCTGGTGTAGGACAAAGGTGAAATTGGGTACGTATTCATTAGGATGGACATATACCACTTTGTATTGTTGGGGCACCTACTCATTTACTTCGGCAAAATTGACCCAAGAATCATTCATATGAGAAGAAGACATCTTGTATTAGAAAATAAGAAATGCAATGTGCTTCTTAAAATTGTTGTAGTTAATTTATTATATGATATGACTTTAGGGTTTGTTTGAATAATCTTAAATAATTTTTCACTAAGTCCTAGATAGCACACGTAACAAACAAAAGGTCCCTAGCAATGGTGCCAATGATGAGTGATGAGGTAACCCTACACCCAACCACATGAATTACAAGCATTCATGTGTAATTTGGTTGAATTTTGTAGACATTAAGTTTTGATATACACTAGTTCCAGGATGTGAAATCTAATTGTGATGATTGTTGTCTTCTCAACTACACTTGTGGACCTTAGTTGTATGGTTAAGTGTAATTGAGGTACATAATTTTTATTATTTTATATTTTATTTACCTAAAATTAATAACAAGTTGAAACTCAATTTATGAACCACTTTAACTAATCTAAGTGCCAATTAATAGCTAACTACCCTAACATAAGTATCTAGTCCCACTTTCCATGCACATCTTAAACATGTATAACACTACTAGATTACCAAATGTTATGAATTAATGGGATTCCCAAGCATCATGTGCATGCTCGAAGTGATCATACTTATGTGCTTACTTAACTATTATTTAATCTAGCTAGCTTACTTTAGCTTAATTACTTGGTAGTATTAAATGAAATTACACAAAACATTAAATGCATGAATAAAATATTTAAGCTGGCCAAGGTGCTACAAGGCTTGATTAGAAAGCTCATCTTTATTATGGAAAATATTCTCATATTGAAGTACAACAATGCTTAAATAAATATCCATACACTCAATGACTCCTATTGTGGGCACTTTGGAAAATAGTCTAACTCTAGACAAAAGAAACTACAAGAGCTCTACTATGCTATGACACAAAAATTATGCAAACTATGTGCCTAAAAGCTATATTTATAGACCAATACACATCCCATGATATTGGATATTTGACATAATTTCTTGAGCCTTGATATCAAGTATCTAATATTAGGACTCTGATATAGGAGCTAGGCCAAATATGATTCATCACTTAGTAATTAAAAATTGTTTGTTGGAAAAAATTTTAAAATTTGCATTGTAAGGATTTTCATATGAAAAGGTCAAGTCTAGGATGAAACACCACAAAAATATTTTTAAGTGTTACGCCCAGCGTCCACGCCCAGCGTTCACGCCCAGCGTCTACGCCCAGCGTCTATGCCCAACGTCTACGCCCAGCGTTCACGCCCAGCGTCTACGACCAGCGTTCACGCCCAGCGTCTACGCCCAGCGTTCTACGCCCGGCTTCTCGGCGTACACGCTCGACGACAGGATCTCCAATGGCAACATGAAGATTACACCAAAGAGCAAGGATTGAAGCAAGTGGACATCCGTCAGTCTCTACGCCCGGCGTCTACGCCCGGCGTATACGCCCAGCGTGTACGCCCAGAATACACGCCAGCTTGAAAAAGTCTACGCCCAGCGTCTACGCCCAGCGTTCACGCCCAGCGTACACGCTGTTTTGTAATGTATGCACCCAGCGTGTACCGAGTTTCTAAATTGTAACGCCCGGTCCGTACGCCACGTGTCTCCCCATCCGCTTTTCCCGGTAACCCTTCCCCTATAAATAGCCCAGTTTTCCACGTTTACGCCCTCGGCGAAAACTTATGAGAGCTGACCCAGAGCAATTACGCTGCGGAAACGCTCGCACGCTCACGCTTACGCCGGAAGCCCCTGCATGCTGCACGCTGAGCACAATCCGTGTTTCGCCCACCGCATCCACCAGCTACATCCCCCTTGTCCACCGGGGCTTTACGTCCGCCTTGTGTCCTTACACAACTACGTCAGACCGGTGCACAA
>MNCI01014739.1:0-14060 GCA_015680685.1 Gnetum montanum | reverse complement strand
GAGTATACAACTTGAAGTGGGGGTTTCTTATCAACATGAATGAAAGAAACGTCATTCCAACACACGAAAGCATAACTTACAAGATGATGATGAACCCCTACTGGCCACTACAAGCTTGAAGCAAATATAGGAGGTTGTTCGAATCTCATGTAGGCATCGTAAAAAGAGCCTTCTAGCCAAGCTCGATTTAAAGAACTTTCCTACTTTTGAAGGAGGTTATGACTTAGATCCGCAACAAAATTTATTAGCCTTCTATGATGCTTGCACATGGAACAACACTAATAATGGCTAGCAAAAACTTAAGCTCTTCCCAATGACAGTCGTTGGCCAAGCAAAAGTATGGTATAGATTGCTAAATCAAATTCAATATGACACTGGTCAATAATGGTAGAAGTCTTTAACGAAAAATATCAAACCTACACAAGAGTATTAGCCTTGAGGAGACAAATCCAAGGGTGGAAACAAGCACAACATGAACCCTTAGACATGGCCTTAGAAAGATATTATGCACTATTAAACAATTGTCCAGGCCATGGGTTTTCCAAGGAAAGGCTAATATATCATATTATTGATGGGCTACATAATGAAACAAGAGAGACCTTAGGCATGTATTCCCAAGGTCAACTATATGAAATATGAATCCATCAAGTCAAAGAGCTTATTAAGTGGGTAACAAAAGAAGAAGGAGAACTGGCTAGATGCGAGAGTGTTGAAAAACATCAACAAACCCAGAATTTCAACTTAACGAAGGTCCATGATCATAAACAGGAGAGATCAACCAATCTCAAGGCGGAAACATCATCTTTTCCAATACAATAATCACTAGAAGAAGTCGAGACAAAGATCAATTAGATGTTGGAATGGACATATCAAAAGTATGGAGAATTTATCAACAACATTGGGGATAGAGTTTTGACAACCCAAGAAGTAGGACAAAAAATTCGACATTCGGAAAAGAAGAATGAAGGGAATAAGTGCTCAACTGCCAATCATACGTATGAATGCAACATATGCCTGTACAATCACCCCAAGGGCCAATGCCCAATATTGTTACATCTACATGAGCATTGGGGAAACATGTTACATCCTAAATTCATTCAGAGATACTGTGTTCGATCACAGTGGAAAAAATCCCAGTCGTGGGGGAGACCACCCTTAGACTGGAGACACCCTTCATATTATCCGAATCCAAATGCTTATCTAGTTCAACATCTTGTTTCTCCAACTAGGCCACCGCACTTTATCTCACCACAATACTATTCTCCACAATACTATCAGCCCATGTCTTCAACCCAACCACCACCTTGTGCACCTTATACTCCTCCTAACTTTCAACATTCTCAAATTTTCCCTCCTTCTACATTGCCACAAACTATTCCTAAGGTGTCTGTGCCACCGCAACAACCCACGAACAACACTTGTGCTACTATTACCAACAGCAGTGAGAAACCTCCTCAACACCCAAAGCGCCCCTTCTTTAAACACAACCGTAAGAAGGGACAACATAATTCTGAGGCCACTTCATCCTCCAACTCAGCACAAGTCCCACACTATGGTGCACCCTCATCTTCGAACCCAATGCCTCATGTTACTTCATCAGGGCCACCAACTAACACTCCAACAACCATACAGCCTAATGAACACAACCATGGGAGGCATCATCCCAATCCTTGCATACCATCTAACGGTCCTAAATATCATAGCGGGTCAACTTGTTATCCGGGAACTACATCATATAAATTTCCCCACTATGCTCATTATAATCAAGTGTGTGAACCCTGAGGGGATAAGTATGACCGAGCCTCAATATTTTCAACATACAAGGATCCTCATCTTCCATTTATTAATCCTTGCCATACTCAATCATTTAGTTATGGGGGATATCCCCCATTTCAATAAAAAGCAGGATTAATAACCACCTTTTATTTTCTTTGATTTTACAACTTTTTGTTTTCCAGTTTTTCATTTTTCAACTTTTTGTTTTATATTTTCATATTTTTGGTGTTTTTGTGTTTTTTTCTTTTTATGTTTTTTGTCAGTAATCTCATCTATGAATAAAACACTCATGTGGATCATTGGTTGAGGTGTGTTTTATGTTATTAAGTCTCAAGTGAGAAATTATGTGGATAGTGAGCCCATTACACCCACTCATCCACTCTACAAATAAGAGATTCTATTCAAGGGTACAGTGATATTCTTGACATTTTAAAAATTAAAAATTAATTTTGTGTTCATTGTACCCCGAATGAAGAAGGATGGACCAAGAGGGAATGATTAGGTGTGACATCAAGGGGATTTTCGGATTCTCTCTGGTGATGTCTATGGGAGTTGTCATGCAATGTGGTTGTACTAAGATCCTTGTAGATTTAACAAAAAATGGGACTAAAAGTAATCAAACTAGCACTCAAAAATTCAAATGTTGTTCTAGGGGGTCCCACTGGAAATACATGCATCCATGCTTGAAGGTTGGTAGCTTCTTTGGATTCACTAAATAAAGAAAAAAAAAACAAAAGAAAAAAAAACAAAGTTCCACAAAACAAAAATCACTCCTCCCTTGCACAAAACACCAAGTGAGCATACACCTTGTTGTTATGGTACTTTCATAGTTCATCATGGGATGACATAATGCGATGTCATTGATTAGAGGAATGAACTTGGTCTTGATCTTGGAACGATGGGTTAATGACATGTTAATCATGCTTTACCCGCAGGATTCACTATGCCCTAGGTTAGTTACCTCATATCCTAATCTCTATGATCCCTTTCTATAGTTCATCTCATCTCACTGTTCTTGTAATTGTAGCTTGTGTCCCGTGTAACATAGAATTCTCATCTCATTCTAGTGATAATTACATGTGTGTGTTTTGTGGAGTTAGTCTAGATTACATTTAACACTTTTAGTGCCCACGGACACTTTAAGTGTGGGTACACAAGGGCATTATAGGTTGGAACCTACTTTAGGGAGGACCCACTTGTATAATCTTTTGTAATCTTAACTTATGACATAGCTCACACACACTATTTCTCACCCTTAGCATAATTTTTCAATTGATTTTCTTTCCCTACTATTATCCCTCTCAATTTCAACATTCCGATGTACCATTACATACCCTTTTTCTTATCACCCAAGGTTTTATTGATGAAATCCACACTGTCATCATTAATGGTGTCTCTTGAATTCATGAAATTTCCCTAGAACATCTTGCTCCTATCTAATGTCCTCAATTTCCAACGTTAATTTCAAAATAACCCTTAAAAAATTTGGTATTTTCATGGTGTCTCATGTCACTAGGGATGTGATATCGCGTATGCGATATTGTGTCGGACAAGATATCACGTACGCGATATCGCATCCTTGCCACCTATAAATAGGACCCCTCGCAACACTTAGCGTCATTTTGTCATTCACATGAAGGAAGTTTCTGAAATTTTTCTTTGCGACTTACGATTGTATGACCCTTGCTTTTTTCACTATATCTCGCTCGCTGGTACTTCGATTTTCATTTTTTCTAAACATACTTGAACCTGGAGTGTTCAGCTTAGTCGTGGGGGAGGGATACTTGCTGAAAAGTTCCTAACTTTTATGAAATTTATCATTGCCCAAGGACATCATCTAGGGTAATTAACTCTAAAACTTAGAATAATTGTTCCTAAAAATCATTTAACCGTTAGGTATACCGGGAAACTAAAATGGCAACCACCTACATCACAGGACTCAGTATTACAAACTTTTGGGCACTATCACACGTGATAACATAAGATCATTAATAAAGGCAAGTAGTAAGATATAACTTGACTTCAAAAACAACCTTACTAACACTTGGCCTGTGTGATTGCAGATGGCCCCGAAACGTGGACAATAGGAGGGTCCTGCTCATGGTGGAAAGAAACGATCTCAGAGTGGTGGAAGACAAGATCCTGCCGAAAAACATGTAGAACAGGAGGAGCAATCATTCAACATTCATCAAGATGAACCTCCTACCAGACAGTTCGGGCAGGCAGAAGGAGGAACTGCTGCAACACCTAAACCGGGACAACAACTCACGTTGCCCCAATATTGTGTTCAAGCTATCCATGAGAAATCCACATTCGCTATAGTGATTGTGGAGTTGAACTTTGAATCATTCGCAGAGTTTTCTCCTAAGGTCGTTAGGGATCACCTCAAAGGGTCTCCCTGATGGCCTATCCTCTTTGGAAGCAGTGCCTGGTACCTAGGAGAGATGTACCAATTTTGGCACAATAGGGAGGAAGGCACCACTGTTAATATTTGTGGTGTGAAAATTGACTTCCTTACGCAAGCCATTTTGGAAGTGTTAAACCTTCCAAATATAGGGCCCCAGGTTGGTCGGTTATCCACTTGTTCAGACCCCAATGTGCGAAAAAATTGGTTGGAGAAGGCTTATGGTAGAGATAAAGCATTTGGTGAATTGACAATGGAAGAGAGGGTTTACTTTAAAATTAGGACATATCACCTCTTCCCCACAAAGGGCTTAAAAAGGATATCAACGTATGCAGGTAGAGGATGTGCAGTGTTGATGGGAAAGGTTAACGCTAACCTACCCCATCTATATTTGATAGAGATCCTGAGGTGGTTCGAAGAACAAAAGATGGGGAAGCTGGCACTACCTTTCCCTTGTCTTATCAAAAAGCTTTGCTAACGTGCTGGTATTTAGGGATACACCAATGACATCCTCCGAAAAGCCCAAACTGCTTCATATGTTGAATTGCTAAAGGTGCTAGCTCCTAGAAAAAGCACTGGCGAGGAGTTGGGACTAGAACAAGAAGAAGAACATATGGATGGACCTAGTCAATCTCCAGCCATGGGTCCCAACCAACAACAAGAAGTAGGGCCTAGCATAGGCTAGGATCAGTCGCCACCGCCACAAGATTACAGATCGTCAATGAGCCATTTGAGGGCCATCACTGAGATAGTCAGTTGGGGAAGTTATGATGACGCAAACCTCTTCTGCATCATTGATGATGCCATTCAGCTTATGGTTTCATTGGATCGCACAAGGGGAGAAGTATCCATTCAAATAGGAGAAGGTGAGAGTAGATGGTCACAACAGATCTTAGGAAACGCAGCATGTTTCTAGGTGCAGTTAGAGGCTGGTGAAGGGGCCATTGTGGTGGTCATGCAACACTAGAATGTCATGGGAGCTATAGAAGTGATCTCTAACCACATCAAAGAATCATTCAACGTACCTATTGTGCCACTGGTAGATCTTACAAGAGCACGAGATGCCCAAACCTTAGCCGGAACCTCAATGACTCCTGTGGAACATGAGGATGCACTTGATCGATTGCTTCAAATAGGACAAGTAATGATGTCCCTATTTGACATCCCTCAGGATGTTACAGAAATTCAATCAAACCTTATTTCCACAAAGGAGAAGCTGGTCTTAATATAGGTAAGGGTTGAGCATGCTGAAGTTGATGTGTAGAAACTACAAGAGTAGCTCATGGCCTTACAAGCAGCATAGTGGGACCCTCTGCAATTTGTTCCCACAGACCAGCTAGAAAACTTTAGAACTGAGTAGCTAACCAAATTAATCGTAGAGAATAAAAAGGTGGCTAAAGAAAAAGAGAAGGTTGTTTGGGATGCCTCCAAATCACAAGTGCAAACCCATGTGCATCTTAAGGTACTCAAGGCCTTACAAGAAGAAAACAAGTAGCTGGTTGCAAACAATCTTTGGTTGACCACTGTAGAAAAGAAAAAGAACATTCTCAATGAACACTTTCATCAATTATGAGAAAAATTCATCTGGGTCAACTGAGATGTAAGTCGTTTAGCCAAAGAAAATTGAACCCTCTCGATGAAGAAGGTACGCGCCATTTGTCAAAAGTCAGCGATTGAGATAAGCGTGTGGCAGAATGAGGCTAAACGACATGAGAACCCAAAGTAGCACTTCTGGGATTAGGTGGGGATGTAAAAACAAATCCTAGAGAAGGAGATCCATATGGCCAAGGCCCAAATCAACACTATCAATGCTTAGCACACTAATTGGTAGGCCGTATTGGACACATATGCCTTCGTCCACCAAGTGGAAGTTAAGAACCGGGACCTGCAAATTCAGGACTTGACAGAGTACATGGAGTTGGTAAACCCTAGATATGCCAACCTTTCCATGTTAACATTAGGGCCCCCTAGAACAGAGCTTGAGTAACAGCTAGCTTCCACCCACATCAAATATGAAGCAGAATTTGCAGAGTGCAAGAAGCTGTTAGAAAAACTAGAAGTCACAAATTTTGAACTTGAGGTGGTAAAATCCAGCTACCAAGGACAGAAAGATGTCACAAATAACTTGGCTCAATGGCTAATGGACCTTCACAAATACAAGAACAAATCCAGAGCCTATGAGGAGGAACGACAGGTGTTTGCGGCTTGGTATGTCAAGGCCAACTAAATGTTCCTGCAACTAACCTATTTGTGGAAGGTGCTGACTCTATCAAACATTGGAACATTAGCATGGATGGCACAAGGCCCTTAGACTAAAGAGGAAAAGCTCCAGGCCATACTTTAGCATCATCAAACCTCAAAACCTGAAGTGCACGACAAAGGAAAGGAACCAATGGAGGAGCCACCGCCACCAGGAACTACATGAGTTTCAAATTTTTATAGTTGTAACATATTATGTGTGTTGTGTCTTTATTTTTTTTCTTTCCACATTGAGGCATCATCCCATTTCTTTTTCTATCCAATAATCCCATACCTATCCATTGTGTAATCACTGTAACTTGAGGACAAGTTTTTATTCAGTCGTGGGGGTATGATGGGACACGATATCGCATGGGCTGCAATATCGCATACGTGATATCGTAGCTTGTTGCCAGTTCTATAAATAAGAGGTGGCTCTACCTTGTTTCAATAGTTAGGAGTTATATTGTAGCTAAACTCTTGTAGTTTGATCCCTCCAGAGATAGATCATTTTCTAGTGTCTGCCTGCAGTGTGGTGAATGTAATTGTATGACATCCTTTATTCGAGTGTGATGTACTTGGACACGCACATGACCAGAAATAAAGATTGAGATTACTTCATCATTGCAGCATTCACTTTGTTATTTATTTATTTAATTAATTGTTATTTATTTCTTTCTTAGTTAATCTCTCTTACCCTTATTTCATGTTAAATGCGGAATGAGTACGACTTAATCACGAGCATTTAAGTGTGACTACTTGGTACCCAGTAGCGTACCTAGGCCATGTGCTTGGTAATCCTAGTGGTAGTCATGCACAAGGTCCAAGATGCGTATGGATGATTAAGGAATGGATTCTCATCACACTTAGGCTAGATTATATTCTCTTATCCTTTCTCCTAGATTAGTTAGTATTACTTTCTTTCCATTTCCTTTAGGAGTAGCATTAGATTAGGAACACATCATACAACTCACTCTGGACTAAACCATATGTGACAAAGATAATACTAGTCTAGGTGGGAAGATACTGAACTGCGACCTAAGGATAACTGTCTGGGTGCCACAACTAGTTTTTCTGCGGAGTTCGACTAGATCGCACGTGAAAACACTTGTATTCATATGGTTGAGTGTAGGGGTATCTCGCCACTCATCAGGTGGCCTCTATTTGTGCTATCATGCAGCTTGGTTGTACTAAGATCCTTATAGATGTAACAAAACATGGGAGTAAGAGTTCTGATAAAGAAACTTAATAAAGAAACTCAATTATTTTCTTGAGGATTCCACTAGAAAGACATGCACTCATGCTTGAAGGTTGGTGGCTTCTCCAAATTTCCATTGAGAAAGATAAAGAACAAAAGTGGCTAGAAGAAGAAAAAAAAGAAAAGAAAGAAGAAAATAAATAAAGAAAAGATCAAGAAAAACATGTCGTAGACAAATTCACATTACTCTTCCCTTGTGAAAAATGTCAAGTGATCGTACACCTTGCTGTCATGATGCTCTTATGGTTGTCTATCATTAGGATGAAATAATGCAATGTCATTGATTAGGAGTATGGACTTGGTTTTGATCTTGGAACAAAAGGTTGATGATACCTTAATCATGCATAACACTTTGGATTCATTGTGCCTAGGGTAAGTTACCCCCCATCCCAATCTTTGCAATCCCTTCTACAAGTCCTTTCATCTTACGGTCCAAGTATTTCTAACTTGTGTCTTGTGTGGCATAGCATTCATACCTCATTGCAGTGGTATTTCACATGTGTTTTGTTGCACAGGTGTGAATTTCATTTAATCCTTCTAGTGCCTACGAACATTTTAAGGTGTGGTTACGTGAGGGCATGATAGGTTGGAACTTACTTTGGGGAGGACCCACTTGCATGACTTTTGTAATTTGTACTTGTTGCACACCACCACATCATATTATACCCTTCAAGTATTGCATTGTTGAATTTATTCTTTCCTTTAGCATTATTTCAACCCAATGTTCCTTTACACCACTACATGTCCTTTTTCCTCACCCTATTCAAGAAATTCATTGTATAATCCACTTCATTACACTTTTGGACCCTTAATTTCCACTTAACATTACTCAAGATCTTTCAAATCTACCTCTAATCCTTCATTTTAGGTCGTGAAACCTTGAAACTAATAAATTTTACTAAGTACCCTATTCTTAATAGGATGCGATATTGGGTACGTAGTATCGAGTCCCATGCGATATCAGGTATGCGCTATCATGTATGCAATATCATGTCTATAAAACCTATATATATGAATCCCCCCATGTGCGTAGAAGTCATTTTCAACTATTGATGCGAGGGGAGTTCTTGCAATTTTCTTTTACGATTTTTCATGCTTTGTGCACCTACCATTTAATTGTCAATATCTTGCTCATTAATGCTATGATTTCCCTTCTGATCGAACCTACTTAAATCTAGAGTGTTTAAATCAATCACGGGGGAGGGGTACGGTAAAATTTGTGCATAACTTTTTCAAAATTTACTATCACTTGAAGGATATCATAGAGGTAAGAAATATTAAGAAATGTTAAGAACTCATGCCAAATTAATTTTCTTCCTTCACCCAAATCATGTAAATTATTATTAGAGTCACTTGATCAAATTGGGCCCAACATTAAAACTTTTAGAGGGATTTCCTAGAGAAATTTAAAACTTTGAAATCACATGAAGCAAGAATTCAAAATTTATTAAAAGCAATGAGTAAGGTATAAGATAATTAAAATTTGTTAAATGAACTTACTAACAATTGATTTCAATGTGATTACAGATGGTCCCTAAACGAGGACAATAGGGAGGACCCTCTCAAGGTGCAGCCAAATGTCCAAGGAGAGGTAGAGGCCAAGGACCTCCTGTAGAACATGCAGAATAGGAGGCACAATCATTTAGCATCCATCAAGAAACCCCTATTACTGCACAATCTGGTCAAGTAGAAGGTGGAGAAGGCAGGGCACATGAACAAGGAAAACATCTCATGTTATCCTCAGAATGTGTCCAGGCCATTCGAGAAAGGTCCACATCTGTTGCAATGATCGTGGAACTTAATTTTGGACCTTTCATTGAATTCACCCTTGAGCTAGTCAAAAATCACCTCAAGGGATCTCCACTATGGCCTATCCTCTCGGAAAGTGAAGAATGGTATTTGGGGGAAACTTATCAATTTTTGCATAATAAAAAGGAAGGCACTACTGCCAAAATTTATGGAATTCTAGTTAATTTCTCTACAAAGGCCATTGTGGAAGTTCTGAATCTTTCAAATACAGGGCCCAAAGTTACTCATCTGTCCACCTGCTCCGATGCTGTTGTAAAAAAAGTATGGTTAAAGAGGATGTATGGCAAAGAAGATAAAACATATGGAGAATTGACCCTTGAAGAGAGAATTTATTTCAAAATTGGCACCTATCACATCTTCCCAATGAATGGGCTAAGCGCAATCTTGATGGGCAAGGTTGATGCCAATTTTCCTCATTTGTATCTAATAGAAATATTGAGGTGGTTTGAAGAATGCAAGACATGAAAGTTTGCATTTCCCTTTCCATGTCTGATTAAGAAGTTGTGCTGGCATGTTGGAATTCTGGGGTACACTAATAATGTCCTCAGAAAGGCTCAAAATGCTTCATATGCCGAATTCCTAAAGCCACCAATAGTAAGAAAAGATGTTGGTGAGACACTAGATCTTGAACAGGAGAAGACGATTAGGCCCACTGCACCTCAAATAGTGGGGCCTAGCCAACTTTTAGACATGAGGCTCAGTCAACAACAAGAAGTTGGGCCTAGCACATAGCCCACGGGTCAACAGGACCATCTGCCATCGCCACCTCAAGATTACTGATTATCAATTAGCCATCTTAGGGCCATTGCAGAAATGGTCAGTTGGGGAAGTCGTGATGAGGCTAATCTCTTCAAGGTTATCAATGATGCCATAAAACTCACCATCTCAATCGATCATGCAAGGGGTGAGGTCTTGATACAAATAGGAGGAGGGGAGTCACATTGGTTACAACAGATTTATGGGAATGCTGCATCATTTCAAGTATAATTGGAAATTGGTGAAGGTGTTATAGTAGTGTTCATGCAACACCAGGATGCAGTTGGAGAGTAGAAGTGATCATGGACCACATCAAAGAGTTGTTTAACACCTCTATTATACCACCGATGAATCTCACATGAGCACATGATGCTCAAGTTCTAGTCAGTACCTTGATGACTCCTACAGAACATGAGGATGCTCTGGATCATTTGTTACAAATAGGATAATAAATGACATCCTTGTTTGACATCCCCCAAGATGTCACAATAGAACAATAAGAACTTATTTCCATGAAGGGAAAGCTAGTTATGGCTAAGATTAGGGCCAAACATGTAGAAGATGAGTTGAGAAGACTCTAGGAGAAGTTGATTGCCCTACAGGCTGCACAGCAGGATCCATCCCAACTTATTCCAATTGATCAACAAGAATTATTTAGGATAGAGTAACTAAATAAATTATTAGAGGAGAATAAAAGGGTATTAATGGAAAAGGAGAAGACAGATTGGGATGCTTCAAAATCACAAGCTCAAACATATGCACATGCAGAAGCACTTAAAGCCTTATAGGGAGAAAATAAACTCCTTGTTGCTAACAATCTTCATTTAACAACAATTGAAAAATAAAAGAATGTTCTCAAGAAAAGTTTTTAGCAAATGTGAGAACAACTAATAAGCATCAACCAAGACATCAATTGTTTAGCTAGAGAGAACAAGATCCTCTTAATGGAGGAGGTACATGCCATTTGTGAGAAGACGACCATTGAAATAAGCATGTGGCAAAATGAAGCTAAGTGACATGAAAAATTGAAGAAGCATTTTTGGGTTAGGTGGGGATGTATAAGGAGATCATTGGAAAAGAGATCCATATGGCTAAGGCCCACATCAACTCTTTCAGTGTTCAAAACACTAATTGGTGAGCCATATTGAACACTTACACCTTTGCCCACCAAGTAGAATTAAAGGGCAAGGACCTGTAGATCTAGGAGCTTATAGAATATATAGAGTTGGAAAACCTGCGATATGCCAACTTGGCCATGTTAATAGTGGGACACCTGAGGACTAAGCTCAAAAAACAGGTAGCTACCACCTATGTCAAATATGAAACAGAGTTTGTTGAACACAAAAAGACACTGCAAAAATTGGAGGTAGCAAATTTTGAATTAGAGGTGGTAAAATCTAGCTACCAACGTTAAAAGGATGTTGTAGTAGATTTGGCTTGATGACTCATGGATTATCAAGAATTTAGAGATAAAGCAAAAGCCTACGAGGAGGAACGACAGCTTTTTGCAACATGGTATGTCAAAGCTAATCAGATGTTCCGACAACTACCTTGTCCATGGGAGTTACCAACTCTATCAAAAATTGGAACATCAGTATGCATGGCACATGATTTTTGAACAGAGGAAGAAAAGATTTAGGCACTCCTTTAGAAGTATACATTTCCAAGGTTTGGATCATAGGATAAGGGGAAGAATTCCATGGAGGAGCCACCACCATTAGGAACCACATGAGTTCTAAATAATTTTGTATTTTGTATTTTGTGTTGGTGTTCCAATTTTGTTTTATCTAGTCCCACACTATAGCATGAAATAATTCATAGTTAGTTCATAATTCCATACCTATTCATTATGTAATCAAATGAACTTGTTTCTCATTTTGCTTGAGTCGAGGACAAGTTTTATTCAGTTGTGGGGGTATGCTGAATTGCGGGCTACTAGGCCCTGATATTGGGTATGTGATATCATAGCCTGAGTATGATATTATATACATGATATTGTGATTCTTGTGTCAGCTTATAAATATAGCACTTAGGTGCACGAGATGGAAGTCATTAGTTAGTCATTAAGAGTTGAGAGTCCTTTTTGTTAATTTTTAGTTCTTTTCCCAAGTGCATGCCTGTAGTGTGATGTTTGTAATTGTACGAAACCTTTGTTTGAGTGTGATGTACTTGGACATGCATGCAATCGGCAATAAAGATTGAGATTACTTCATCATTGTAGCATTCACTTAGTTTTTAATTGTTTAATTGTTAATTGTTAATTGTTGTTTTCTTAGTTGATATTTCTTTTATCATCATTTACTATTCTTATTGTTTTCATGTGGAATGAGTGTGTCTTAATCATGAACATTTAAGTGTAACTACATGGTAACCCAGTTGCGTATCTAGTAGTCCTTTCAGTAATGTGTGCTTGGTAATTCCAGAAGTAGTACATGAAGTCCAAGATCTGTATGGATGATTAAGGATAGATGCTCATCGTATTTAGGTTAGCTTATATTTTTCTTCCTATTGCTTATTAGTTTACTCAAGTGTTTCTCATTATCTTTAGGAGTAGCATAGTATTAGAAATCATATTATACACCTCACTCTGGACTAAATCATATGTGACAAAGCAAATACTAGTCTAGGTGGGAAGACAATGAATTGCAATCAATGTATAACTATCTAGGTGCCACAACTAGTCTATCTGCAGAGTTCAACCAGATCACACATACATGCTTGTATTCATATGGTTGAGCGTAGGGATATATCACCNTCAACATTCCATAGGCGATGATTCTCTATGATCAGAATCTCATTCTCCTAGCACATTTGTGCCAAGTCCTTTTGGATGTTGTACATTGTGGCATTGGCCAAGGATTGGTCAAAGATTACCATCTCCTTTACGTCCTCAACCTTTTTGAGCTTGTCTTAAAGCTATTTGAAATCTTCATCATGTGTTAATGCTAAATTGAGAAATGCGGGATTAATGAGACATGCCCTTAATTCAACAACCTTCATAGCTAAGTGTTGGTTTTGTGCCATGGCTATTGAAGTCTATCCCTTCATTATGATGCATTTGCCCCTCACTTCAAGAAACTCTAACAATGTTGTAGTGATTGTATCCAAAAGGTTAAAGACATATAGAATTAGTTACCTAGTTCCCACCAATCAATCTAGCAATTCCTCATGCTAGGCTATGCTCAATCTACTGCTGAGAGTTCTTGCAGACATTTGCACATTTGTAAGTGTAGAAATGTCTAGTACAGATTCCATAGGTGCATCATGGATCTTAGCAATTTTGTTAGCAACTAATTTTTCCACAGTCTATTGCCCACGCTGCTACATTGATAAAACAGTTTCCTCCTCGCCCTCCTCCAAATGCATCAAAAAGGTAGTGACATTCCCAGAGATTTCTGGGGCTTTTTGCTATTGAGATAGAGATACCATTACCTTTCAAGTGCTAGGATTTGAGATCATGGACATTTTCATTCTTTGTACTGAGCAAATTAACCCACCTCCTTCCATCTGACTTATTTTTTGGGATACTTCATTGAGGTGGCTCATTGTTCGTCTATACATAGATGGGTTACCACCACTCATTACTACTTGCTACTCTTCTTATTGCAAGAGTTTCTCTTGGAGTTCATGCATATGTTCAATGGTAGTGCTGGTCTCCAACGTTGTTTGTGAGTGGGTGGTGGAGGTGGTCGTTGCTAATCCTCTTCTTGAATGACTTGGATGGGCATCTTATCCTTCATTATTTCTGCTTAAGAGACGGTTGGAGCATGTCGAATGGTAGCATTTGTATAGTGGGTTATACCTTCCCTCTTGCATAAT
>MNCI01014738.1:420903-431253 GCA_015680685.1 Gnetum montanum | reverse complement strand
AAGGCGGAGCGCAGACCAAGACCCTCCACAAACATTTCTAACTGTCGCTTCTCAATAGACACTTCTTTTAGCGACTTCTTGTACTGGTGCTTGTGGTTCTTCTCATCTTGCCCCCATTTGCGTACTTTGGAGGCGAAAGCCTTCCAATCCTGGCATTTGGTGTTCAGCAAATCAATTTGGGCCCTGCGCTCTCCTAGTCTCCGTATTAGCCCTGCATGGCGATTGAGTAGATCCCAATACCTTGTATAGGTGACCTCGGAGGTCCGCCAAGAGCGATCATTGTTTAATCTAGCCGCGGCGAACTCATATCGGGCCTTTAGATCGTCACGTTCCGTTGACAATGCAGAATTCTCCTTCTCTTTCGCCTGAATTTGGACCACAATTGTTCAATGGAGCGCCTACACGTCCATACCGCTTTGACATTGTGAACGAAGCCCTCTGCTACCTCTTCATAAACAGGTCTGGGCACTTGTTCAACTTCGGGGGAAAGTGTAGGTAAAGTCTCCATATTGACAGGCTCAGATGGATCCCACCTCAGTTGGGCACCTGTCCACAGGAAGACAAACGTTACAACGAACAGAATTGAGCATCAAACTTTAACATAGGAAAAATCTTTGGATGCACCCATACCTATGTCAGGATTGATCCCTTCGATCCACTCGACAACCTCTTCGGCCACCCCAGCTACGAAATCCCTTTTACTTGGCATTTCCATCCAAGTAAAAGGTCCATCGGTGCGCGAGGCGCTAACCTTTGGAGGCACTTCGGGGGGGATCTCTGGCTCCTTTTCTGGGATGTTCTCACTCTCCTCTGAGTCAAAACGAAACAAAATTTTTCACAAATGAGGTAATCTAGGAACATATTAGGCTATGCAACTAGGTAGAGAGACATACCGTTCCCTCTGATCTCCTCCTGCGTCGGAGGGTCTCCAAGATCAGGATTCCCCGTAAGAAAGCTGCTGAGCATGTCCTCAGTTTCCGCTTGGTCATCCAGGGGTACGGTACCTCCAGTTCCGTTTGTTCCCTCCCCCAGCAATTCAGTTCCTCCCGCCAGGTCGGTCAGCTCCTCGTCCTCTGGTATGGTCTGTAAATCGTGTCTCTTGACTGCTGAATACAAAACAAATGAAGTCAGTTGTATACAATCAGTAACCGTTAAAACTATTTGTAAGATAAGTAAAATAAAAATAAGAGGTTTACCAGGAATCTTAAATCGAATCCGTTTTACTCTTGGCTGCTCAATCTCACTAGTCCCCTCAGCCGTGCTGTCATGCTTCCCCAACTTGGATTTTGCTTTGCCTATTGTTTTCTTGACCACCCGCTCCGCCTTCTTTGCAATATAGGGTACTTCATCAGGTTCTAACCTTATACTGTCGCGTGTGTGAAGCAAGGGGCCAGACGATCCACCCGTTGTGATCGTAAGGGATTCATCAATCCCCTCGGGGGCATCTTGGGACTTGGCTGTGTCAAACAAGCGGTTCACCCAGGGGTGGGTTAACTGGTACCTATCACGCAAAACAAATTTGTTTTCCCCATGAACCACCAAAAATTCGGCCAGGCGACGAATATAGCCGGTGAAGAAAGCAAAGGTAAAATGGGACTGCGCCTCTATGTTCGAATGCAGCCGCTCTATCTCTTTGGTCATTCCTGATAACAAAAATTCCGCCCAGTTGTAGCGTACGCCAGCCTCTAGAACAGTGCGCATGACTCGCACTGCTTCAACCCAAAGACTCTTGACTTGCGACAGAGTCTTCGGAAACAAACGCACTCTAAATAGGTGGTAAAGTTCGTTGACTTCCTCAACCTTCGTTCTCCCCTGCATTGGGAATCCTTTGGCACCCTTCATCACCCCTAGCCAATCCTCTAAGTCGCGGATCATGTCAATTTCTTTATGCGTCCTGTCTGTAACAACTTTTACGCCACTTGTAGGTACGCCAAACAAATCCGCAAAAAATTGGGCTGATAGTTCAAAAACTACTTTAACACCCCTAATACGGGTGCTATAGCAGGAGACTGATCTATCAAATGAATCCACAATCCCGATCATCTCCGCTATAGACACATTTGGGCTAGGGGCCACAAAAAGTGCCATGAGGCCGGCATGTTCCAAGCAGGCAACAATAGATGGCGAAGCTTTCTTCCGTAACCACTTCTGGGCGGCACTGGTTTCGCCGAATTTCATTGAAAGAGTAGTTTCAGTCCTCCCGGTCATAACGGAATCCCCACCGGAGGTGGTACCAGCTGTAAAGGCAAACCCAAAACCTTCATATTAGTTTGACACTTGGCAGTTGACCAAACTAAACACGACGTCTAGGAAACATTGCCACTTACTTTCAGTGTTAGACTTTGAGGTCTCGCCCAGATCAGAAGCAGATTGGAAAATTGGCCCATTAGGGGCCCAGTCGGAATGCAACCAGCCACGCGCAGTACATTGTGCAAACGCCTTTGAAAATCTCTTGGGGAAGTTCCTCATGGCGTCCCTAGTGTGGGCCAAAATGGTCCCGCGAAGGGTGGGACCCGCCATGAACACTTCCATAGCCGTACGCGCCAATCCAATCCCATCGTCGCCTGCGTAGGCCCCATATGGCGTTACTTTCGGCCTGTNTCGGACCACCGGGGGGAACACCCTCGGCGACAAGCGGCCCTTCATCGATGTCCTCCATAAACATCCTGACGCCTTCCGTTGCGCCGGGTAACATGGCCTCAATAATACTCCATGCCACATCCTCGCCTAGGTGAGACCAAACCACGACATTGAAATGGTCTAGCAAGAAGGCCAAAAATCCACAAGCCTCATCCCGGAACCAAACCCCATTGTGCTCAACGACCAAATTCGGGGTCGGGTCACCACCCTCCAAAGGACCAAACCATGTCAGAACCCCAACTAACTCAATCACTAGAAGGGGAGGTTCAATATCTCTGCAAATCATTGAAACAACACCAAAGATCAATACGGGAAACTTCATTTTGGAAATTAGACATTTGCAGAAAATTTTTCTAAGTTATGCTCGGCGTATACGCTGGGCGTAGAGACAAACAGTTACGCTCGGTGTATACGCTGGGCGTACGAAAACAGTTACGCTCGGCGTATACGCTGGGCGTACGCAAATAGTTTCGCTCGGCGTATACGCCGGGCGTGCGAAAACAGTTACGCTCGGCGTATACGCCGGGCGTGCGAAAACAGTTACGCTTGGCATATACGCTGGGCGTAGAAACACCGCATACCAAAAACTATCTATGCCGTGCATAATACCAAAATTTACGCCGAACACGCTGTGAAATCTCCGACTTACGCCCGGCGTATACGCTGTGGAAACCCTCAGCGTATACGCCGAGCGTAGACCATCTATGCTAGACCGTCTACGCTACAAAACAGACGTTAGAAATCAACGAAAATAGGGTCAAAGGCCTACCTGCCAGAAGATCCGGGCCATGCGGGGACGCTCGGGCGGGGTAGGCATTGCAGCATCGCCTCACTCTCCTCCGTGAACGTCAGTTCAGGTCCTTTCTGTCCTCGGCCCTCTAGTTCTTTGCCTCTGCCCATCTCGGCGTCTACGCTGTGGCTTGCGTGCGGCGTAAACAGAAGTTTTCTCAAAGCGTAAACAGAAGTTTTCTCTCGGCGTCTACGCTGGGGTTCTCTCGGCGTCTACGCTGGGGTTTTTCTCTCGGCGTCTACGCTGGGGTTTCGTTCGGTGTCTACACTGGGGTTACGCTCTCGGTTTACGCTCACGCTCGAAAAGTCAAATGACAAAATGATGCCCCTGCTCCCCTTTTATAGCACGTTTACGCTTACGTTGACGCTGACGCTGATGCCGCCACCGCCGCTGCCTCTGCTTTTCCATTTTTCTTGCTTTTTGCCTCGTTTTTCGTGCTTTTTCGAATTCGCTTGGAATTTTGAAAAAAAGATATAAAATTTACACACATAAACCACACAAAACACAAATTTCGACATTAAACTGCCGTTCGTTGCCCGGTAAGGCATTAAACTGCCGTTCGTTGCCCAGTAAGGCATTAAACTGCCGTTCTACTGTCACGTTAACTCATTTTCATGCATGTACACTAAAGATTGCTGAAAGACCTAAAACGACCTCCGCTATTTTACCAGGCTCTCCATTTATTGACAGGAACTTGCCTAATGGATTGCAAGCGCTTAACCAAGCCGTTGGTCATTGATGGACCATACGGCGTGGTTGAAAGGAATATCGATGTGAATCTCGTCTATGCGAGCTCATCAGCAAATGACGCAACAATAGCTTCAACACAGCAAACGGTCGACGAATATGAGGGAATGACAAAGTCCCTCGACATTGAAGCCGAAAACATTACTGAAGATCCCCTAGCCGAAACTCCCATCACCATGCCCGATGGGGAAATTAAGATTCTAAAGTTAAGTGCGTTGCTAGAACCACGTCTAGCTAAAGATATCGAAAATATACTTAGGGACAATATCAAAGCATTTGCGTGGTCTTATACAGACATGCCCGGATTAGACCCCCGTATCGTCCAGCACAACATCATCCTTGATCCAAAACTAAGGCCAGTAAAACAAAAAGCACGAAAGGTCAAACCCGAGGTGGCATTAGCAGTTCGTAGTGAGATCACCAAGCTCTACCAAGCTGGTTTCATCAGGGCTGTTGATTACGCCGAATGGGTATCGAACATGGTTATAGTCCCAAAGAAGAATGAAAGTATTCGCCTGTGTATTGACTTCCGGGACCTTAACGTAGCAACCATAAAGGATGACTTCCCCTTACCTAGCATTGATCAACTAGTTGACTCAACCGCTGGGCACGCCTTGTTATCCTTTATGGATGGGTTCTCGGGATATAACCAGATACGCATTAATCCGGAACACCAGCTCTGAACTACTTTCATGACACCTTGGCGAACCTTTTGTTACACAATGATGCCTTTTGGTCTCAAAAATGCTGGGGCCACGTATCAAAGGGCGATGACATATATTTTCAGCGATTACATCTTACACTCGCTCAATGATTATGTAGATGACATAGTGGTTAAATCAAAATCGTCAGAACAACACGTACAGGATCTCGACCTAGTACTAAAACGTTGTCTAAAATACGAACTAAGGCTTAACCCAAAGAAATGCGTCTTCGGCGTCAAAACGGGTAAAATGCTTGGATTTGTAGCATCAGAGGCAGGGATACGGGTAGACCCCGATAAGGTTAAGGTCATTACAAACCTAAAACCACCTAGCAACCTAACCGAACTTCGAGGGCTACAGGGTCGGTTACAGTTCATCAGGAGGTTCATAGAAAATTTGATGGGAAAACTCACGCCTATGAACCACCTACTACGCAAAAATGTTCATTTTAAATGGACCCCGCAGTGCCAAGAAGCATTTGACAACGTTAAAAGGGCACTCGCTCGGCTACCCACTGTATTCCCACCCAAAAACGACAGGTCGTTTTACATCTACCTGGCCACATCAGAATCATCAATTGCATCCATGCTGTGCCAGAAACGAGATGACAGAACTGAAGTCCCTGTATACTATCTGAGCCATGCATTGGTTGCCCACGAAAAAAGATACAACGATGTAGAGAAGTCATGTTTAACTTTGGTTTTCTCTTTAAAGAAATGGCGACATTATCTGTTCCAAAATTAAGTTAACATAATTTGCAAAGATAATGTACTCAGAGCTATAACTGGAAACATCTACGAATCCAGCAGGATAGCCCGTTGGAAGGCAATCATAGCTGAGTTTGACCTTCACTACGTGGCACAACCGTCAATAAAAGGTCAAGCCATAGCAAATCAAATGACCACGTCGCCGACACATGATCCAGGCACAATAGAACCCGAATTCCCAGACGAAAACGTAAATGCAATAGATACGGTACCAGATGACTATGATGCGATTCTGAACTTCGATGGAGCATCCACCTCTCGAGGAGGGAGTGTCGCCACCGTAATCACATACCCCTCTGGAGAAATTAAACCTTTCGCCTATCGCTTCAACTTTCACTGTACTAACAACGTAGCAGAGTATGAAAGTCTCCTCAGAGGCCTCGCGGCCGCACTAGCTTCGGACATTACACGGCTTGTAGTCAGAGGGGACTCGCAACTAGTCGTAAACCAAGTCATAGACGTCTATACATGTAAAGCGCAACACCTACAACCATACTGTGATTTTGCCAAACACCTACTTAAACAATTCAAAAATGTTGATGTCCAACATATCTCTAGGAATGACAATACCATAGCAGACGCGTTAGCAACCTTGGCATTAAACATATCCCCTGACATGTTTCACGCACTGCCAGGCTCCGTAACCAGTTGTGCTGAGCCCATAACCAACACTCTCGACATGCTACCAATCGCATCTGTCAGTACAACACACGCTAACGAATGGTACGACGACGTAAAGGAATACCTTCTGCGCGGCGAAACGCCACAACATTTAACCAACGCAGAAAAGGATGCAGTACGCAAACGTTCTAAACAATACACACTAATAGGGGATACATTGTGTCGCCGATCCTACGAAGGCATACTGCTGACATGCGTCAATAGTACCGAAGCCCAAACAATTGTCGAACAGGTGCACGACGGAATATGCGGGGGACACATTGCACCAAAGGCAATGGCAACCAAAATAAGACACTTAGGCTACTATTGGCCACACATGGAATACGATTGTCTGTCCAAGGTTAAAACATGTAGTACTTGTCAAAAACACAGTAATCTAATCCATGTACCACCAAATGAGTTGCATACAGCGCAAATCACATGGCCCTTCTAGAAGTGGGGATTGGACCTTATAGGCCCAATAACACCCACATCTTCTGCCGAGCATGGTTTCATCATAACAGCCACCGAGTATTTCACGAAATGGGTAGAAGCTGCGCCCCTTCGAAAAACTACTTCCAAACACGTGTGCCACTTCATTCTCGAGAACATTGTGACCTGTTTTGGCATTCCCATGACAATCATCATTGACAATGGGCCACAATTTAGCAGTGCCGAGACCAAAACGTTTTGTGATAGTCTAGGGATCAAACATTCATTTTCATCCCCTTACTATCCTCAAAGCAATGGGCAGGCGGAAGCGACAAATAAAACAATCATCACAGTGCTTAAAAAAATGCTTACCCAAAGTAAACGAAGATGGCACCAACAACTGGTGTATGCATTGTGGGCATATCGTACTACACATCGGACTTCGACAGGTAAGACTCCATACAGTCTTGTTTATGGTTCAGAAGCTGTTTTGCCTTTAGAATTACAGGTACCGTCCTTAAGGATCACGCTTTCCGGACTCCTCGACGACGAGCAAAACAACGATCTACGCATCATTGACCTGGACTCAGTGGAGGAGGAGCGCATGCGCGCACTCGATCAGATCGAATGGTACCAGAAACAACAACAGCAACGACATCGACATAACATCCATAAGCGCCCCATCAAAGAAGGAGACCTTGTGCTTAAAGCTGTTCGTGAACACCCCGATAAATTCTCAGTCAACTAGGAAGGACCTTATCTGGTCATCAAAGCATTTGACAATGGGGCATTCAAGCTAACTGACATGGACGGAAAAGAGTTTGCAAATCCAACCAATCACTTATTCCTAAAACCGTTCTACACATGAATTCGAACTCAGGTACAGAATAGTTCTGGAATCATGACTATAAACTGATACCACAGAATAGTCTTGGAATCCTAACTATAAACTGATACCACAGCATAGTCCTGGAATCATGACTATAAACTGATACCACAGAATAGTCCTGGAATCATGACTATAAACTGATACCACAGAATAGTCCTGGAATCATGACTTTAAACTGATACCACAGAATAGTCCTGGAATTATGACTGTAAACTGATACCACAGAACAGTCCTGGGTTATGACTTTAAATTAACACCACGAAGTCCGCTAAGACTATAAACTAGCTCGCCTCTTCATGGTCCGCTAAGACTCAAAACTGGCAACATTCATGTATCAGAATCCTTGCATCCCTCATCAGCATCGTCGACATTCACATTCAATACTCAGAATCGCCCTAATATCTTGTTCACCTGCAACTATTTAAGTCTAAACTCATTAATTCACACATGGTTTTCTTGTCTCTTTGGAGTTGTGTTTGTAGGATGACGCTCGGAAGTTCTCGTACGAGAGTGCGTTTCATCATAGACAGCAAGATGAGGTGATGTCCATGTTGTCCACCTGGCAAGACTAAATCGAACCGTTAACCCGCACATTCCCATTCCCCGAAAACCCACCATCTGTTTACCAAACTATTGCACACTGCGAAACGTTACAGCAGTCGCAACACACAGAACACAATATTCGCGCATGAGTACAAGGACAAAAAAAAAGCGGGACCCTTGGCACTTCCCATATAAGCCCCAGGCGGGAAGGTATTGGTCTTGAAAATGCGTACTCATGTCAAAAATAGTCAAGAAACATCCTCTCGCATGGCTTTGGCTCTTCGCTAACAGTTTCCCCAAAGAAGGGAGCTGTTCCTTCAAAGAATGCAAAACATCACCCCATGGCTTTGGTAGTGACAACCGATTCTCTTGAAAAATTACCAAGAGCACTGTTCCGCCAAAGGATGCACATCACATGCTTGAATTCCGAGTCTGCCAAAAGATGGCTATTGACAAGGACCGGCATGCCGCACACCTGAGCATCCCGTTTTTCTAGCATGATTCCTTGGGCAGCCACCGACCCCCACGATCCCTTCCCTCCTGCCAGTTATCAATCTTGCCTTTTCAATCCCATTCACCACTGAACACGGTACGATGATGTCTGGTCAAGTGGCAAAGGACAAAGCTTCTATCAAGCTGCTTGTGGTGTTTTGCGCTTCTTTGTCGACGCTTCTCGGGTCGATTCCTCCAAGCGTCAACAAAGAGGGGTCAATGAAACACCACAAAAATTTTGAGTTTAGCATTTGTCTGATAAGAAACAGATCCCCGTAACCTACAGACAATCTTGGCCACATTTGAGGCCATACAGTGCAACTCTGAGAATCGAAACACCTGGTTTTTACCAAGTGTTGCGCCAGCGTCTACGCCTGGCATCTACGCCCAGCGTACACGCCCAGCACTCCAGCGTATACGCCCAACACTCCAGCGTATACGCCCAGCATATACACTCGGCTCTCCGGCGTACACGCCCAGGTACGGCAGATGTACACGCTCGACAACAGGATCTCCAATGGCAGCATGAAGATTACACCAAAGAGCAAGGATTGAAGCAAGTGGACATCCTTCGGCGTATACGCCCAACATTCACCAGCGTATACGCCCAATGTATACGCCTGACGTCCAGCATCCATCAGCGTATACGCCAGCGTCCATCCAAGTCCACGCCCAGCGTATACGCCGGCCTGTTGTAGCGTATACGCCCAGCGTATACCGAGTTTCTAAGTTGTAACGCCCGGTCTATATGCCACGTGTCTCCCAGTCCGATTTTCCCGGTAACCCTACCCCTATAAATAGCCCAGTTTTCTGCATTTACCAGGTCGGCAAAAATTTTACCAGAGCAGAGCCAGAGCTATTACGCTGCAGAAACCCCCTTACGCTTATGCTTACGCTGGAAGTCCTCTACGCTGAGCACAATCCGAGCTCCGCCTACCGTGTCAGCCGGCTGCATCCCTCCGTCCACCGGGGCTTTACGTCCGCCTTGTGTCCCTACACAACTGCTTTAGACCAGTGCACAACATTTTAACTCTGTAATCCACTGTTTACGCTTGTTGCAAGTTCTTTTACAGTTTTACGTCAATTTGGCCCACGCTTTGTTTACGCCCATTTACGTTCACGCTCCGTTTGCGCCCGCATACGCCCACTGTTTGCACCGTTTATGTTTGCTTACGCCTTACATTTATTTACGTTGTTTACGCTGTCCACGCCTGTATACGCTTACGCTGTGCTTATATTTGTTTACGCTGTTTACGCCCGACCCTGTTTACGTCCCTTACGCTTACGCTCTGTCAACGCCTATTTCACTGTTTACGCTCCGTTTACGCATAACCCAGCGTGTAACGCTTCGGCGGCGCTCAGGGAAATCCTTGTCTGATCCGCGTGCGGACCACCCAAGGTACCCTACCTTCGTGCATTCCAGCACGCCCTCAGGCGAAGGTGGGATCATCTGCACTCGACCTACGATCCCGCGGTCTTTGTTTTCCTTTCCAGCCGGGGACTGAAGATTTCAGGCGGTACAGGACCCATCATTATAATTTTCAGGCATGATCACACAATAATAACAGATCTTTAATTAAGGCAAGTAGTAAGGTATAACTTGATTTCCTAAACAACCTTACTAATGTTGGCCTGTGTGATTGCAGATGGCCCCGAAACGCTCCCAGCAGAAGAGTCCGACTCAAG
>MNCI01014738.1:366447-417450 GCA_015680685.1 Gnetum montanum | reverse complement strand
TCTTTTCCATTGTCTTCAGGAGTAGCGTAGATTAGGAAACACATCATACACCTCATCTAGACTAAACCATACATGACATATGCAAAACTAGTCTAGATGGGAAGACAGCGAACTGCGACCTAAGGCTAACTATCTAGGTGCCACAACTAGTCCATCTGTGGAGTTTGACCGGATCGCGCGTGCGACGCTCGTTTCGTATGGTTGAGTGTAGGGGTACCTTGTCACTCATCAGTAGTTATCAGTTACAAACCTCTAACCTAGTATTTGCCATACCCACAACCTAGCCAAGGTGCTTCATATTGAGGCAAGGTATCAATTACATTATATCTTATCTATCCTTGCTAATTCGTGATTGTGTTGTGTGTACAGATGGTGATCACATGAACAATGGACTGGGATAAGAGGGAGCACTCAGGATGGATTGGAGCTAGAGCATTTACGTAAGGAACAAGCTTGATCATGTGGCCATGGATGAACAAGGGTGTGTACATTTTTGACATCGGCAGCAACGCGCCTCATTTTCTTTTCTCTCTCTCTTCAAGCTATCAAATGAGGATTTGTATGTTATCTATGTACAGTGTTCACCACAATGGATATGAAGACCAATGCTGTAATATGTTTGTCGATCTATTCACTGGGCACTCTGAGTCTATCATTACATGTCACTGTTAGTTATCGTTCAATCAATAATCCCATACCTTTCCAATATTTTGTAAGGAACTCAAGGATGAGTTTTCATTTAATTGTGGGGGTATGATGAGTCACGATATGCAACCCTCGATATCGGATGCCTGATATCGAACCCTCGATATTGGATACACAATATCGAAGATGCCAAAGCGATATCAGACATGCGATATTAGAACTTGTCTCGTCACCTATAAATTAGAGATGAGGGCACTTGATGTTGTAGTTAGTTTCTTAGCCCTTAGCTGAACTCTTGCAATTTTTCCTTCCAAAAGTTAGAATTATTTTTGAGTGTCTGCATTAGGAGTCATAAAGTGAATGGATCTTTATTTGAGCATTGTGTACCTGAGCACACCTTGTGTCCAGAAATGAAGACAAACTTTGTGATAAATCTTGCAACATTCAGAATAGCTTAATTATTTCATTGAAATGTTATTTACTATTATTTGCTACTATCATTAGTTAATTAAAGTTATTTATATTGAATTGTTAATTATCAATGAGTTAGCACACTTAGTACGACCACTTCGAGCATATGTGGAACACTTGGTAACCTAGGAACGACTAGCATATGGTAATTCTAGTAGTGTTACACTAGTTCAGGATGTGTCTGGCAAGTGGGAACGGATGCTGGTGTTAGGACTAGTTAGAACATAGTTGATTAGTTAAATCAAATTATTTACTCAATTATTTCCTTTCTCCATTTTAAGTACCAGGAACATAAAACATAAAAAAACATAAAAATCATATACCTCAAGTTTACTTAACCATAGAATTATGCCTTACAAGTAAGCTTGGGAAGAGAACAATCACATAACCCATCCTTGTTCTGTGTAAGCGCATAAGCACTTAATCCTTGGAGTTCGACTGGATCACGTGTGAACGCTCGTATTCATATGGTTGGGTGTGGGGGTACCTCGCCACTCATTAGAGGTAAATGTAAAATATTTCATAGCATTTAGTAATGAAGCTCCTTTCATTTTCAGTGGTCTCTTTTGATATGCATTGGTAAGGGATGTGTATGCTTCTGGTTCCTCATCTCCATCCACAACTAGTATAACTCTTTTATAGATATCTCTAGATACATTTATAGTATCAAATGTTTTGCTACATACAACTAATGGAAGTTCATATAATATATGACAAACCTCCATAGCAACAATGTCTCTATTAGTTGTGGTGTCCATCATGAGTCTTTTGTATGCATCCATTGGATTTTCCTCTAGGTTTCGAGATTCTACAATACGAAGTAACAAATCATGAAAGAAGCTTGACTTCTTTTTGGATTTTGCTGCATATTTTACAATATACTTAATAAAAACATATTTGTCAAGCACTGGTCAAAAGTCTATGTTTGCTCTCCATGTTTGAAGAATCATTTTATTATGAACATTCAATTTCGAATCATTTCAATGTGGCTCATAAGTAACATGATTTTTATTTTGTGGATCTTGAAAGAGTTTTGATTGAGCTTGTAATGGCCATGGAATATTATACCTAGTGAAAAATTAAATTCATATAGTTTTTTTCTAGATCAAATGCATTCATGATGTAATAATCAATGTATTTAGAGAAATATAATTCTACTTGCAAACTTACACATTATTTTGGATTCTTAAACACGCTCCTCTCTTACACTGTATGACACTAAACAAAATTTAAAAGATCATCATAATCAATACCAAGATCCATGAATTGCAACTATCAACTTTCAATCTTGCATGGATGCCTAGGATTACTAACATGGTGCATCTACAAATGAAATAATTGTATAATTTTAATGATTTTTTAAAATTAATTCAAAAATATTTTAAAATTTAAAATAAATGAAATAGAAGTTCACAAATTCCAAATAACTTACATCATTGGATTTTCCATCTTGATTGAATCTACTATTCCATGTTGTCACGTCCCCATTTCCAAATGATGTTATTGCATAACAAAGATGGTGCCTCTTCATAACAAATGTTATTGTTATCTTAACAAGACCCAAAAAGGGTAGTTATAATTGAGACCTAAAAGTGTGCATTATAATAATGGACATGTCTCTTGAGGTAACCTTTGCAGGTTTGACCTAAAGCATTTATACTCGGGCTTAGAGGTCGTGCTAGGCATGGAGTGGTGAAGTTGGTATAGGCAAGTCATGAGAGTTGGGCGAAGTGGGACAAGAAGTGGACTGGCCATACCTTTTGGCTAGTAATAGGCCTAATCATGGTGGCAATGCTAGATTGTCTTTAAGAAATAGATGCCGAAGGAAGAAAACCCCAAGGAACACTCTTAGAGCATGATCCAGATACACTATTCTATATCAATAAAGCTTGTTATTTCTCTCATGCGTAATGTTAAATATTACATATATTTAATGTTTGGTATATTTTCTTCTTACATATAATGTCTAATATAACATATGTTTGACATTTTCTATGACATCCAAGGATGGGATGTTACACATGCATTTGTTATTGCATGAAAAAACTCTCTCATCTTTTTAACTGCTTCTGGATCATTCTAGTCAAGTTCCTCTATGTTTAGAGCTCCCTTGATCTAAATAAAGCCATGGACATGTGGTGATCCCCTATGTTGCCTTGCATATCTTGTCTAGTAATGAACCACATTTAATTCCTCAAATAATACCTTTTCTCAAAATGCCTTATGTCAAAGATGCATAAACTTGGCAACTAAATGTGGATTCTCAATAATATTTTTTATTTTCCATTCCTTTATTGCATAAATAGTTTCCATTGGTTCTATAAGCATTACCATATGTAGGTCTAGTCAGTAAAGATCTGCTACACTCAAAGTTAAAAAAAAAAAACAATCAGTGCACCTAACTCATTTATCAAATCAAACAATTGTGCTTTGCATTTTATTTAGTAGGAAGGTGTTCCTCATATTTTTGTTCCACGTCTCATCAAATTATCAATAAAATTATCTGATGGTGCATTTTTTAGTCCTTCACATAATTCCTAGATTGTTAATGATGCTTTTGTAATATTTTTTTTTGAAGAATATTGATGTTGATTTCAATGCACTATGTCTTGTTATCATGCTGTAAATGGGACACCTGAAAATAAAATTAATACATAATGAGTTCATATAATTTTAAAAACATCAATGCTATTTAGTAATATGAAAGAAATTTGTTTTCGATACCTAAATCTTTTATGATGTCCAAATCGTTTGTCCTTATAATATTGAATTAGATGTCCAATATATTCATGTAACATGACATCCTTGGATCTTCTTGTAAGGAAGTCACATTTTCCACATGGAAACAACATTGGAAATGACACTGGAAGTATTCCAATTATGTTGAACTCATTAATGGGTGACTTTGAAAGTGTTGGCCGTTGTGCATAATCTAAACTTTCAACATTTGGATTTTCTAACCAAGCTCTTACCAGATTAAGTTCTTTTCCCAAAATAACTAGATGCGATGCTATAGATGATGTGTGTCTAATAATATTTTCCTCCTTTAAATCAACCAAAGGACCATCAAACTACAATCTCATCTCGCCATCCTCCTCAAATGATGTAATGTAACAAATCTTTTTAAAGACATTAACATCTCCTGTATCACTAACATCATCCAAAGCATGGTCATCTATTTTTATATCCTGACAGAATGGATCATTTTGTTTCTTGTACAATAAGGTAGCATACATATACTTTTTATTTATGAAAAAGTTATAGGTTCTAATTTGATTAGTTCTTCTTAATATAAACATTGGAATCTCATGAATCCTTAAAGGTAGCTGATGAAGTGTCCTTGATCAACTACGTCAATAGGATCTCATCGATGTAGGGTTTCCCATGTTGATGTGTATCCATCAACGTGGCACTCTAGTAGATCTATAAATACGACACCCCAACCATATTAATGGAGGTTATAATTTTAGTTACTAGTAGAATTTTTGCAATTTATTTCCATGAGAGATTGAATAAGTTTCTAAGTGCATGCAATAGGAGTTAAGGAGTGTACGGATCTTTATTCAAGCACTGTTGTACCTAAGCACTATAGTGTGTGCAATAATAAAGATATGATTTTTGATAAACCTTGCAGCACTTGGACCAGCTTAATAATTTATTTATGCATTATTTTTTTCATTAATTAGGTGATTAATTAAGCTATAATGATTAAGACTTTAAGTAATTAATTAATTAAGCTCAATAGACTAGCATACATAAGTATGACCACTTCAAGCATACGTATAACACTTGGTAATCCTAGTAGTGCTTAACACTTGGTCTCCTAGCAATGTTGTACGTGTTCAGGATGTGTATAAAAAGTGGGATCGAATGCTTATGTTAGGATAGTTAGTTAAAATTAGCAATTAAATTAGTTGAATTAGTTAATGAATTTATTCTCAATCTATTACCAACCTTAGGTGAAGAAAATATAAAATAATCAAAATCAAGTGCCTCAATTACACTTAACCATACAACTAAGCTTTCCAAGTGTAGTTAGGAAGATAATGATCATTCCACAATTAAATTCACCTTCTAAATTTAATCCTATGTATGAGAACACTAAGAATCCATGGAATTCGACTAGATCATGCTTGAATGCCTTAGTGATTCATATGTGATGAGCGGCGAGGTACCCCTACTCTCAACCATACGAATACAAGCGTGTACACATGATTTAGTTGAACTTTGTAGATGGACTAGTTGTGGCACCTAGATAGTTATACGTATGGTTTAGTCTAGCGTGAGGCATATGATGTGATTCCTAATTACCATGCTACTCCTAAAATTAATAAGAAATAACTTGTGTGAACTAATAAGTGATGGAAAATAAAGTCTAAGCTAGCCTAAGTGCAATGAGCATCCGTCCTTAATAATTCATATGCATCTTGGACCTCATGTACTACTTCTAGGATTACCAAGCGCACATTACTTGAGCACCACTAGATACACTACTAGGTTACCATGTAGTTACACTTAAAATGTTCATGATTAAGATGTATTCATTCTGCATTAACAATAGAAATAGTAAATAATGATAAAGAAATATTAACTAAGAAAACACTAAATAATAATTAACAATTAAATAATTAAAAGCTAAGTGAATTCTACAATGATGGAGTAATCTCGATCTTTATTGCTAGTTGTGTGCATGTCCAAGTATGTCATACTTGAACAAAGGTTCCGTACAATTACAATCATCACACTGTGAGCATGCCCTAGGGAAAGAACTAAAAATTGACAAAAAGACTCTACCCTAAAGACTTACCAACTGCCTCCCTTCCTATGTGGTTAAGTGCTATATTTATAGGCTGACACAGGACTCATGATATTGTGTATTCAATATCGTTATCCAGGTTGCGATATCGCATACTCGATATCGAGTATCCAATATTGGGGCCTAGCAAACCATGATTTATCATACCCCCATGACTAAATAACAACTTGTCCTCAAGTCAAATAATCAAAATGAGAATGAGTTCATTTGATTACACAGTGGATAGGTGTAGGATTATTGACTAACTATGAATTACTTCATGCCGCAGTGTGGAATTAAACAAAATTAGGACACCAACACAGAATACAAGAGACAAAATTGTTGGAACTCATGTGGTTCCTGGTGGTGGTGGCTCCCCCATGGGCCTCTTCCCCTTATCTTGTGCTCCAAGCTTTGGAAATGAATGTCTCTGAAGTAGTGCCTAAAGTTTTTCCTATTCAATTTGGGGATTGTGTGTCATCCTTACTGATGTTTCAATATTTGAAGGAGTCTGCACCTCCCATGGCATGATAATTGTAGAAACATCTAATTGGCTTTGATGTACCAAGCCATAAATAATCGTTGTTCTTCCTCGTAAGCTTTAGCTTTATCTTTACATTCTTGGTAATTTATGAGCCATCAAGCCAAATCTGTTGTGACATATTTTTTCCCTTGGTAGTTGGTCTTGACCACTTCTAATTTAGAATTTGCTACCTCTAATTTCTATAGTGTCTTTTTGTGTTTTGCAAATTCTGCTTCATACTTGGCATAGGTGGTTGCTACTTGCTTCTCTAATTCTATCCTCGAGTGTCTTGCTGTCAACATGGCCAAGTTGGCATACCACAAGTTTGCCAACTCCATGTACTCAATGAGATCTCATATCTACAGGTCCTAGCTCTTTAGTTCTGCTTGGTGGACGAAGGCACAAGTATCCAATATGGCCTATCAGTCAGTGTTCTAAGCACTGAGAGTATTGATGTGGGCTTTGGCCATATGGATTTCTTTCTCAATGATCTACTTGTACATCTACACTTGATCTTTGAAATGATCCTTCAGCTTCTCATGTCACTTAGCCTCATTCTACCATGCACTTATTTCAATAGCTATCTTCTGAAGGATCGCGCGTACCTCCTCCATTGAGAGGGTTTTGTTTTCTCAAGCTAAGTGATTTATGTCCTGGTTGATTCTTATTAATTATTTTTGCATTTTTTGGAAATTCTCCTCGAGAATATTCTTCTATTTTTCTATTATGGTCAACTAGAGATTTTTAATGGCAAGGTGTTTATTTTCTTCTTATAATTCCTTGAGTGCTTTAGCATGTGCATAAGTTTGAGCTTGTGCCTTTAAAGCATCCCAATCAGCCTTCTCTTTTTTCCCTACCAACCTTTTATTCTTTTCTAATAATTTATTTAGCTGCTCCATCTGAAATGACTCTCGCTAGTCTGCTAGGATGAATTGGGATGGATGCTGCTATGCAACTTGTAGGGTGACAAGCTTCTCTTGGAGTCTTTTCAACTCATCTTCTCCATGTTCGGCCCTAAACTTTGCCATGACCAGCTTTCCTTTTATGGAGATGAGGTCTAATTGTGTTGCTGTGACATCTTAAGGGATATCATACAAGGACATCATCACTTGTCCTATCTATAGTAATTGATCCAAAACATCCTCATGATCTGTAGAAGTCATCGAGGGATTGGCTAAGGTTTGAGCATCGCGTGCTTCTGTGAAATCTATCGATGGCACAATAGGAACATTGAATGATTCTTTGATGTGGTCTACAACCACTTATGTTGCTCTTGTTGCATCCTAGTGTTGCATAACCATGATTATGGTGGCTTCACTAGTTTCTAATTACACTTGAAAAGATGTAGCATTTCTAGAGATCTGTTATGACCAGTGTGATTCCTCTCCTCCTATTTGGATGGAAACCTCACCCTGTGTGTGATTAATTGAGATTGTGAGCTATATGGCATCATCAATAACCTTGAAGAGATTTTCCTCATCATGACTTCCCCAATTAATCGTTTCTACGATGGCCCTAAGATGGCTCATCGATGGTCGATAATCCTACAGTGGTAGTGGTGGTTGGCCTTGCTGGCAAGTTGGTTGTGTGCTGGGCCCCGCTTCCTGTTGTTGATTGGGCCTTGTGTCTGGAAGTTGGTTGGGCCTCGCTTCCTGTTGTTGATTGGGCCTTGTGTCTAGAAGTTGGCTGGGCCCAATTATTTAAGGTGTAGTGGGCCCAATTGTCTACTCTTGCTTAGGCTCCAATGTCTCAGCAACATCTTTCCTTGGTGTTGGTGGCTTCAGCAATTCGGCAAATGAGGCATTTTGAGCCTTTCTGGGGATGTCATTAGTGTACCCTAGAGTTCTAGCACATCGACATAGCTTCCTGATTAGGTAGGGAAAAGGCAATGCAAACTTCCCAATCTTATGTTCTTCAAATCGCCTTAATATTTCTATGAGATATAGAGGGGTAGGTTGGCATCAACCTTACCAATTAGGATTGCACTTCCTTTGGCCACATAGATGAAAATTCTATTTAATCCTTTTGTTGGGAAGAGGTGATAGGTCCCAATTTTAAAATAGATCCTTTTTTCAAGTGTAAGCTCTCCATATGTTTTATCCTCCTTGCCATATGCCTTTTTTAACCATATTTTTCATGCATTAGCATTAGAGCAAGTGGATAGGTGAGCAACCTTGGGCCTTGTATTCAGAAGGTTTAGAACTTCTAAAATGGCCTTGGTAGAGAAATCGACTAAAATCTCACCAATATCAGTGGTGGTGCCTTCTTCCTTATTATGCCAAAGTTGTAGATCTCCTCGAAGTACCATTTGCTGCTCTCTGAGAGAACATACCATACTGGAGATCTTTTAAGTTGATTTTTGACTGACTCAGGGGAGAATTTGGCCAAAGGTCCAAAATTGAGTTCCACGATCACTGTTGTTGATGTGGACCTTTCCTGAATTGCCTGAATGCATTTCGGAGACAACGTGAGATGTTGTTCCTATTTAGGTTCCCTACCTTCTCCACCTTTTGCATGCCTAGATTGTGTAGTAACAGGAGGTTCTTGATGAATGTTGAATGGTTGTGCCTCCTGCTCTACATGTTCTACGGGAGGCGCTTGGCCTCTGCCTCTCCTTGGCCATTTGGATGCACTCTGAGAGGGTCCTCCTTCTTATCATCGTTTAGGGGCCATCTGCAATCACATATGATCAACTATTAGTAAGCAGATTTAACCAAATTTGATTTATACCTTACTCATTACCTTTAATGAATTCAATTCTTGCGTAGTGTGATTCGGAGTTAAAAATTTTCAAGAAAATCCCCCTAAAATTTTGATCGGGCTCAATTTGATTAGATGACTCCAAAAATAATTTCCATGTTTGGGTGAAGAAATAAAATTAATTTGGCATACATTTTAAGCATTTCTTAAGGTCACTTACCCCTTATGATATCCTTCGGGCAACAATGAATTTCGAAAAAACTATGCGCAACTTGGAGCGTACCCTTCCCCCATGACTAAGTTAAACACTCCAGGTTTAAGCAGGTTTGATTGGAAGGAGAATCAGAGCATTAATGAGTAAGATATTGAGGTTTAATGATAGGTGTGTAAGCTTGAAAATTTGTGGAAGAAAATTGCAACAACTATCATCACATGAACAGTGAAAAATGACATTAACGTGCTTGGGGAGGGGGGGGGGGTGTCCGTATATATAGATTTTATAGATTTGATATTGCGTATATGCTAGCCTAGACTCGATATTGTGTTGGACCTAATATCGGGTAGCTGATATCGTGTCCCTTTTGAAATAGGGTACTTGCCAAAATTGATGAATTTTTGAAGTTTCACGACCAAGAATGAAGGATGTAATTTAAATTTGAAAGATCTAGGGTAACGTTGAGTAGATCTAAAGGCACCAAAAGTGTAATGAAATGGAATTTTATAATGAAGTTGGTGTAGAGGGTGAGGAAAAAGGACATGTAGTGGTGCACAGGAATGTTTGAATTGAAATGATGATAAAGGAAAGGATAAATTCAGCAATGTAGTACTTAGAGGGTATAAGATGATGTGGTGATGTGTAATGAGTGCAAATTACAAAAGTTACGCAAGTGGGTCCTCCTCAAAGCAGGTTCCTACCTATCATGCCTACGTAACCACACCTTAAAATGTTCATAGGCACTAAAAGGGTTAAATGCAATTTTCACCAGTGCAACAAAATGCACACAAGTTAAATACCACCACGATGAGGTATGAGTTCTCTACCACACAAGACACAAGTAAAAAATACTTGGACATGAGGGTGAAATGAATCATAGAAGGGACTGCCGAAATTTGGACATGAGGTAATTGACCCTGGGCATAATGAATCTTGAGTGTGGGGTGTGATTAATGTAGCATTAGCTTTTCACTCCAAAATCAAGATCAAGTACATGCCTTTGATCAGTGACATCACATTGTTTCATCCAATGATGGACAACCATAAGAGCACCATGACAACAAGGTGTACAATCACTTAGTGTTTTGTCCAAGGAAGGAGTGATTTGGAATTTCTCTATGGCACATTCTGCTTGATTTTTTTCTTTATTGCCTTTTTTCTTTCTTTGCTTTTTCTTCATTTGGCCACTTTGGCACTTTATCTTTTCTAAAAGTGTTTTGGAGAAGCTAGCAACCTTTAGGCATGGGTGCATGTCTTTCTAGTGGAACCAACAAGAACAACATTGATTTAATTTATTGAGTGCCTTTATTACTCTTACTCCCATTTTTTGTTAGATCTATAAGGATTTTAGTACAACTAAGCTGCATGATAGCACACATAGATGTCACCAAAGAGAATCCACAAGTCCCCTTGATGTCACACCTTGCTCATTCCTACTTAGTCCATCATTTTTCACTTTGGGCATACTGAGTATAAGGTTACTTTAGGTTTTAATGATGATACCAACATCATCGTACCCAGAGTAAAATCTCGTATTAATAGAATGGGTGGGTGGATGTTGTGGGCTCACTATCCAAATAATTAGTTCCCTAAGACTTGATAGAATAGAACAACACCTCAACCAACAAGTCACATGAGTATTTTATTCATCGATGAGATTACCTTCAAAAAGGTAAAAACAATAATTTGAAAAGTGAAAAACTAGAAATATAAAAACTTGTAAAATTAAAGAAAAGGAAAAACATTTACTAATTCTACTTATTAGAATGGAGGGTATCCCCCATGACTAAACCTTTGAGTATGGTTATAATTAATAAATGGAAAATTTGGATCCAAGCATGTTGGAAACATTAGGGTTTGGTCATATCCAAACCACTAGGTGTCTTTTGATGTAGTGGTAGGAATGTACCCAAATTAGGGTTCATGCACTTGATGAAAGTAGGCATAGTAGGGAAAATTATAAGATGTGGTCATGTGATAAAGAGTTAACCCACTATGGCACCTGTGACCATAAGATGGTATGTAAGGATCAATGTGTCCCTTTAAGTGGCCATATCCATTAGCCTGCATGGTTGTTGGAGTGTTAATTAGTGGCCCAAATAAGGTAACAGGAGGCGTTGAGTTGGAGGAGGAAAATGCATCATAGCTTTGGGCTTGTGCTGAGTTGGAGGCTGTAGTGGTTTCAGAACCATGTTGTCTTTTTCTATAGTCATGCCTAAAGAAAGGGTGCTTTCGACATTATGGAGGACCTCCACTGTTGTTGACAGTAGCAGCACAAATAATGTTCGTGGGTTGGTGCTGTGGTGCAAAACCTTTTGATGCTACTGGTGGTGATGTAGAAGGAGGTGAAGAATGAGAATATTGAGGGCAAGGAGGAGCGTAAGGAACATGAGGTGGTGATCTTGTGGGAGAGGACATGGGTTAATAGTACTTAGAAGAATGATAACAATGAGGTGAAGTAGAGGATGTTGATCCAGTTGGGAAAATAGGGTGTTGAACATAATAAACATTTGATGTTAGGGTATATGAAGGATGTGATTTGTTTAGCAGTGGCCTCCCCCATGATTGGGTGTTTTGCCATTGCAGTTGGACACGGTACTTCTGTACAAAATTTGGATGTAGCATTCCTCCCCAATGCTCATGTAAATGTGACAATACTGGGCATTGACTTTTGGGGTGATCATATAGACAAACATCACATTGATACTTATGATTGGCAGTTGAGCCCCTATCCTTATCATTTTCAACCCTTCTTTCTGATTGTTGAGTGGTGTTCTATCCTGTTTCTCGGCTTGGCATCCTCCGTTTTTCCTATTTGTTAGAGTGATTGTGTGTGGTTCCACCTCTAATAAAGTTGGCATATTCTCCACATTTTTCATATACCCATTCTATCATCTTATTGATCTTTGCCTCAATTTTATATAGTGATTGTAGTATTGGCAAAGATGATTCCATCTTCTTGAGGTGAGTTGATTTCTCCACTTCATGATTATGGACCTTCATTATTTTAAGATTTTGGTCCTATTGAGATATTTTAACATTCTCCCATTTGGCTATTTTTCCTTCTTCTTTTGCTACTCACTTAATAAGCTCTTGGAATTGGTGGGTTTCTACTTCATATAGTTGACTTGGGGCATACATCCCTAAGGTATCCCTTGTTTCATTACGAAGCACATCCATGATGTGATACATTAGCCTTTCCTCGGAGAACCCATGGCTTGGACATTTGTTTAACAGTGAGTAATATCTTTCTAAGGCCATGTCTAAGGGTTCATGTTGCCCTTATTTCCATTCTTGGATTTGTCTCCTCAAGGTTGACACTCTTGCACAGGTTTGATATCTTTCATTGAAGAGTTCTACCATTGTTGGCCAATGGCAAATTGATTGTGGTTTTAAAGACCTATACCATACTTTTGCTTGGTCAACGAGTGTCATAGGAAGGAGCTTAAGTCTTTACTAGCCATTATCCATATTGTTCCATCTACAAACATCATAGAAGGCTTGTAAATGATGTTGCGGATCCTAATTATAGCTTCTTGAAAACTTGGGAAAGTTGTTTAAATCAAGCCTGGGTAGACAACTTTCCTTACGATGCTTGTGGGGTATTTGAATAGCCTCTTGTATATGCATTAGGCTCTTAGTAGCTAGTAGGGATTCATCATCACTAAGTTATGAGTTGGTGAGTTGGGATGATGTTGTCTTTGTTCATGTTGGCATTCTTGGCTTTGCCCGTGGGTTCAATTTCTATTTCTACGTTGACCCCTTGAGAGATGGTCACCTGTGTTACAACCTGACATTGAAGGAACAGAGAAAGAGAAAGAACTGAAAGATTTTTCATGACTTTTGTAGGTTGCCCAATCATCCATGGATAAACCCTTGTTAATCATTGAGAAGGTCCTAGGCATTATGGGCCTCCTTGTTCCATGGGATGTCCCATCCTCACTAAAGGCGTATGAGTTGGATGACAAGAGTCCTTGAGTATCGTTGGGGTGTCCATGAACATATGAGACTCCTGCATAAGATTGAGTACTCCAAACTTCTTTTTCATCATATATTTCGCTGGTTCTCTAATGAATTACCTTGCTAGTTGTTGTGTTAACATCATCTTGTGAGAGAGACATTGTTGGGAATTGTGTGTGACTTATTTGCAATTAATCTCTTTCTAAAAGATATATCATTAATACTTCATTACAATGATATTGTATGATATATAACTAATCTAGATAACTAGCACTGTCCCCGGCAATGGCACCAATGATGAGCAACAAGGGACCCCTACACTTAAACATATGAATACGAGCGTGTACACATGATCTAGTCAAACTCTGCAGATGGACTAGTTGTGGCACCTAGATAATTATATGTTGATCACAGTTCGTTGTCTTCCCACCTAGACTAGTATTTGCTTTGTCATGTATGGTTTAGTCTAGAGCGAGGCATATGATATGATTCCTAATTACCATGCTACTCCTAAAATTAATAAGAAATAACTTGCATGAACTAATAAGTGATGGAAAATAAAGTCTAAGCTAGCCAAAGTGCAATGAGCATTCATCCTTAATCATTTGTACGCATCTTAGACCTCATGTACTACCTCTGGGATTACCAAGCACACATTACTTGAGCACCACTATATACGCTACTGGGTTACCAAGTAGTTACACATAAATGTTCGTGATTAAGATGTACTCATTTTGCATTAATAATAGGAATAGTAAATAATGATAAAGAAATATTAACTAAGAAAATAATAAATAATAATTAACAATTAAACAATTAAAAGCTAAGTGAATACTGTAATGATAGAGTAATCTCATATCTTTATTGTCGGTGTGTGTGTCCAAGTATTTTACACTTGAACAAAGGTTCTATACAATTACAATCATCACACTGTGGGCATGCCCTAAGGAAAGAACTAAAAACTAGCTGGAAACTGATAAAAAGACTCTACCATAAAGACTTATCAACTACCTCCCTTCTTGTGTGCCTGAGTGCCATATTTATAGGCCAACATAGGAATTATGATATCGTGTATTCGATATCGTTATCTAGGCTGCGATATCACATACTCGATATCGAGTATCCGATATTGAGGCTTGGCAAACTATGATTCATCAATATGGTTGGGTGTAGGGGTATCTCGTTGGTCATCATTGGCACCATTGCTAGGGATTCTTAGCTATTATTGTATGCTATCAATCTAGAATTAGTGAAAATTACTCAACATCATTGAAATGAACCTAACAAAGTTAAATCATAATAATTAATCGAAACTATACTATAAGCACACTGAGAAACTATTTCTAACAAAAATATGTTCTTCTTCTCACGGACGAGACGATTCTAAGTCAATAGCACCACAAGAATGTGGAGTGATGTACACTCATCTTGATGAGATTGTACCCAATTTCACTTATGTCCTCCATCAAGATGAACAAATGTGGTGGTGAGACATTGATGGGAATGTTGTATTGCCATCTGACTAATCTATTCCCAGGATGCTACTCCAAACTCTTACAAGGTTGGACATTAAGGAGCTTCATGGAGAGTACATTGTGGAAGATTGTGACTTTTGAGACTACCATCCCATTGAAACATAACTCAAATGAGATTAACAATAGGAAAAGTGTTGCAAAGCCATGAAGGGGAAATGGTTCACTAACCCCTTGTTCCTACTAAATCAAAATGATAATGAGGAACCTCTTTCTAATGATTCTCAACATGTAGGTTCTCCACCTCTTGACTCTGGTTAAGGGGAGCTAAACCCAAATCCTAAATTAGAGATCAACAATCCAAGTTCTGGTAACAGTGAGTCCCATAGTCGTGGGAGGTCTAAGAAAGGGAGTTGAAGCAGAAACTTAGATAAGCATAATGATAATCACTCTAAGGATCATGGTCATGAAAAATGAAGAGGAAGTAGTAGACACCATGATGGTGATAGTTCTCCTCCCTATTCATCTAGATCAACTTCCTTCTCCGAATCTGAAAAAAACTACAGGTGTGAAGATAATAATGCTAATTTTAGAGACTACCATGAATGAAGGAATGCAGAAAACATCATAGATGTCATGAAGATCATGACAATGAACCTCTATTGGCCACTCAAAATATGCTCAACATCGTAGAGGCTATTAGAATTCCTACTAGGCATCTGAAAGATAGTTGAATTAAGCAGCTAAACATGAACAATATCCACAGATTTGAGGGAAGATATAACTCAAATTCTCAAATGCATCTATAAGCCTTTCACAATGCTTGTTCCTTACTTAATATTTAAAATGATTGGTAACATCTCAAGCTATTTCCCAAAACACTCATGAAGGAAACAGAAAGCTAGTACCAGTCTCTAGAACTAGAATCAATTCATTCATGGAGTACAATGCTAGAACTATTTAATGACAAGTATTAGACATACTCCAGAGTGTATAACCTATGAAGGCAAATCCAAGGATGGAAATAAGGAACACATGAACCCTTGGATGCCACAATGGGTAGATATTATTCATTATTACACTAATGCCCTAGCCATGATTATTCTCAAAGTATTCAACTTTGCCACATCATAGATGGGCTTCACTCAGAATCATGAAGGATCCTTGGGGTCTATGTCCAAAGAATATTGTCAAAATTAAGAGCCCATAAAATACAAAGGCTGATTGAGCAGGTAGCAAAAGAAGAAGGAGAGTTGAGGAAACATGAAAGTGTAGAAGAATATAATAGGGATCCTTCCATTAGAAAGAAGGAGGTCTGCATTTGTGATAGTGAGAAGGAGTCATCTCTTGATGAGGTGATGTAACAAAAGACCTTGCCAATTCAAAAATTTATGTTTGAAATTTCATCTAATGTAGTTAAAATGTGTGATTCATTGTATGAAAAATTCCAAACTACTCTAAAAATTGTAGAAGAATTAAGAAAGCAGAGTAGCCATCATGATTGTAGAAGGTGGAAAGAAGCTGAACATGCCTACCAAAGGGGCAAGGGTAAAGTTGTTGTAGTAGAAAAAGTTATGGAGACTAAATTAGATGATGATGATGGGTGTGAAATCTACCACTACGAACATCCTAAGGGATGTTATCCTATTGTATCACACTGACAAGAATCTAGGGTGTATGCTTTGAATCCATGACTATCAAAAAGATAAACACATAGAAGATTATCTTATCCTCAAGGAAATCCTAGGCAGTTCCACCAGCAACAACCTTATTATCCAAGTAAGACTCCACCACAACCATATGAGCAGTATTAGTAATGGTAGCAACCACAGTTGTGGGGGATGCCACCACTATAGTAGTAGTACCCTTACAGGTAGCTAGATGCATATGGGTACTATGTTCAACAACCCCTATCTCCATGTGACCCTTCCTATTACATTTCTCCTTTTTAGCATCACTACCACCCTCTTGAATATCACCAAACTCATTTTCCAAATCCTAGGGGAATTCCATATTTCATCCATACCCTCCTCACGTGCCTACACTTGTTCCTCTACCCTTAAGATAGATACTGCCTACTCCATCCATGCAGGGTGAGCTTCTAGCTTAGCCACAACAACATAATTCTACAGGGGTTGTTAATCTACAACTAGTTAATTAATCAAGTGGTTTAGAACCTACATCTTGTAAATGACCATTCTTTTGATCCAACAACCTTTCTAAGTCCTCACAAACTCATGCGGTTGATCACCCTGCTCCTTCCTCATCCTCTACAAATCATCAAATCAAGAGACCTTCAAACCAAATGCCTCCCAAGATCCACACTATTATGTAAACTCATGACATGTCTAATTGGATTCAAGCTAGCAACCTTTCCAAGAAATTAACCAATCCTGGAAGTCCCCTTATCTATTTGTAGATTGCTAGGAATGAACCATGTAAAGCTCTTCTCAATTCAGATTTTGGTATTAATTTGAATTCCCATGAGATGTTAATTACTTAGAATCTATCGCCTCTTTAGAAGAGCAATATCATATTAGAATTGGCAGACCGGTCCATCATTGTTCCATTGAAACTAGTAGAAGATATTGTGACCACTATTTATGGGTGATCTTATCTCGCTGATTTCGTAATAATCAAAGTTGAGAATTGTAAATGGGATTTTCCAATCATTATGAAAAGGGAATGACTAAGTATTATTGATGTAAGAATGAACATTAAAGGTCTTTCCCTGGAAATTTCCAGGAAAAATACATTTGTAAAGATCAAGAAGAAACGAGTTCCATGCATTGTGTACAATAATACAGGGTGCAACTACGTGAAAAGAGCATCCATTTCCACATGCAAGCAGTGTGCAAATGAGGAAAATATTCAAAGGTGCTTGTATGTAGCAGACACAAAACAAGAGGTCACCTAGTAGCTAATAGCTAATTCTGAGAGCAGCACAATTTTCATGAAATTTACTAAGAGCCTAACATGCACCTATGTCATAGGCATGGATGAATTGAGGCAAGTTCATCACAAACTCTCTGATGATGAAAATGATGATACTTATTAGGGAGAGTTGGAAATCCCTGAAAATTTTAAACAAGAGCCCCTAGAGTTAAAAACTCTAATTACTAGCCTAGAATATGCATTTATGAAAAATGAAAAGCCAATTATAATTAATGCTAAACTTGCTCCTAAACAAAAAGAGAACTGTTGAAAGTGGTTAATAGATGGCTAACAACCTTTGCTTGGTCATATCCTGAACTCATTGGGATTGATCCATGAATATGCTAGCATCATGTTTATACTGATCCATCCATGAAGCTAAGGAAGTAGCCACAATAGTGGTTGAATCCCAAATTAAAGGAAATCATCAAGGAGGAAATAAAATAACTTGTCAAGGAGGAAATCATCAACCCACTTGTGATTATGCCAAAGGAAGATGGCAACTGGTGAGCTCATATTAATTTTAGGCTACTAAATATGGCAACTTTCAAAGATCATTTTTCATTGTCATTTTTCAATCAAGTGTTGGATAGCATTTCTAGGCATTACTATTATAGCTTTCTAGATGGTTATAACAGCTATAACCAAATTCAAATTACACCAAAAGATGAGGCCAAAACTACATTCACAAGTCCTTGGGGGATTTTTTTTTTCATATCAAAAGATGCCTTTTGATCTATGCAATGCTCATGCCAAATTCCAACACTTGGTCTTGAGCATCTTTAAGAAACAAATTGGTAGCGGGGTGGAAGTCTTCATGGATGACTTTTCCACTTATGGCACTACATTCGAGCAAGCCTTGGACTGCCTTGAGCAAGTATTAAAAAGATGTGTGGAGACAAACTTGTGGATCAATTAGCAAAAGAGCCATCTAATGGTTTAAGAGGGCATAGTCTTAGGGCATAGAATCTCACAAGTAGGGATCAAGGTAGATCCTAAAAAGATAAGGGTCATCCAAGGAATAACTTGTCAAGTAGAAATAGTTAAAGATGTCTGGTCATTCCTTGGACACATTGGTTATTACTAGCGATTCATAGAAAATTTCTCTAAGATCACAAAACTGTTGGTCGAGTTAAAAAAGAAAGATGCTCCATTTGTTTGGACCAAGGAATGTGAAAATGCATTCTAATAGTTGAAGGGAGAAACTTGTAGAAACTCCAATTCTACGAGTACCAGACTAGACCAGACTATTTCATATCATGATGGTTACATCAAATTATACTTTGGGAGTCATGTTGATGTAGTTAGATGATTAGAAATGTTCATATCACATCCACTATGCAAGATAAAGCATTGTGGGTGCATAGCGTAATTACATCACATTGAGAAAGAACTAATGTCAGTGGTGTATGCTTTGGAAAATTTTAGGCACTATGTGCTTGGATATAAAGTGTTTGTACACACTGATCATAGTGCCATCCACTTCTTGATGAACAAGCTAACGGTGAGCCCTTGTGTCATACAATGGTTGGTGATCTTGTAAGAATTCGATCTTATGATGGTAGATCAAAAGGGGAGTGAGAATATGATCACTGACCATCTATCTTGGTTAATATAGGATAACAAAGAGGAGGAGAGCCAACTCTCTCTGATCAATTTCTTGATGAACCAAAATGATATGATAGCATCCTCATCTTCTCACTCAGGAGATGCCATAAGTTCTAGACCATAGAAAGAAACAAAAATTTCTTCCCAAGCCAAGCGCTTCATGGAAATTAATGAACACCTTTACAAGGTGTATGTTGATGGCTTGGTTCATTGGTGTGTTCTTGATACTAATCAACTGCGCAAGCTCCAAGATGCTCATGAGGGTCCTTGTGGAGGCCACTATGTAGGGAGATGCATGGCCATTTAAATCCTAATGGTAGGGTACTATTAGTCAATAATCTTTAGGGATGTCCATCAATTTGTCTGATCTTGTGAATGTTGTTAACAAGATGATGGGATGATCATGCGAATGGAGGAACCTTAACAGTGGATCTAACCACTAGAACCTTTCAACATATGGAGCATAGACTTCATGGGTCCCATCAGACCCATGTCCAATGGAAAGACATACATTATCATCACCGTTGGCTCTTGTACTAAATGGCTAGAAGCAGCAGTCATCATCAACTATACATCATCCACTGTTGCTCAATTTTTTCAATAACATATTGTAAACAAGTTTGTGGTGGCATATGCATTGATTTTTAACAATGGAACCCTTTTCACAAGCATCACATTTTGCAAGCTCATGCAATACTTAGGAGTTGAACATAAATTAACAATATCCTACCACCCCCAAGCCAATGGTCAAGCAAAGGTTACTAATAAGGAGATCACAAATATCTTAATGAGAATTATTAGCAAATATAGGAGAGACTAGAGCACAAAACTCAATGATGCCCTCTAGGCCTACCACTCAACATGGAAACTTTCTATAGTATACTCTCCCTATGAGCTGGTGTACAGGAAACTATCAACACTTCTCATTCAATTTGAGCTCCGTACACTTTCAATAGCCTAGGACTTGGATCTTGACTTGAGTCTAGCAAAAGAGAATAATTGATCAACCTTAACATGCTAAAGGAAAATCGATTAGTGGTTGTATTCTTGAATGAACTACACAAGGCATTCAACAAGTAATGACATGACCTAAGAATAAGGAAAGTTAGATTCAACCAGGAGATAAGGTCCTTTACTAGAACCTCACACATGTTTCACAATGAACTAAATTTCAAGCATTATGGGAGGGGATTTATATAATTGATGAAACCTTTCCTTCTGGGACCATGATAATTTGCAAACTTGAAAGCCCAACTAAGAAATAGTTGATCAACATTCAACAAATAATACCTTTCCACGAGCCCAAGTAAGCCAGTGCAATGAATACCTCATCAGATGGACAACATTGCTCAATATTTCGGATCTCCTCCTTTCAACTTAGTCATGGGGGAGATGGTCATTTGTGCTAATCATTTACATGGCTCTTCAGTTTTTCTATGTTTTGTTTTGTTTTACACATTTTTGTTTTATACTTTGTTTATTTTACACCTTTTTGTTTTATACTTTCTTCCTATGTTACACTACTTTTTGTTTTACATCATCATTACTATGTTTGATTTGTCTTAAATATTTTACACTTTCTTGTATAATTTCCTTTGTTTTGGGTGTGATTTTCTAAATTTCTACTAATAAAGTGCTTTGTTTTAATAGGACATAGTGGTGCTATAGCTATTGTTAATGGTGGTTTGTACCTTTTATTTTTTATTGCGAATGTCTAATTTCTATTTTTGAATTTTGATACTAATAACTAAGACATAGTTTCTTTTTCATGGAATAGGCAGTGAGTCAATGACATCTATCCATATACAAACTCCATGGTTTTCTTTATTTTGAAAGTATGAGGTCCTTTTTCATTAAGTAAAACTTTAAAAGAACTTGTGACCTTGGTAGTTTCTGGACTTGTAAAGGATTGAAGGGTTTGAATAGGGTGTGACTTCAAGGGGGCTGAATACTCTTTGTGGCCTTCTACTTACTTGGGTGCATGAGTGTTTTCATGGATTTCTTACCATTTTGTGTTGACAAATAATAGAAATTCAAATAAGTCTTTGCATAGTTTGGTTTCCATCCAAAGAAAAAAAAAGTAAACATAAACAACAAAAACAAGAACATAAAATTAAAAAAATAAATTAAAAAATGATGATGATGGGAATTCAAAGCACACCCCTTAGACAGAATAATGGGCTACAAGCATTGGTGATTAGATTAGAAAGACATGTTAACCATGCTAGAAGGTCCCCTCTAACTAAGACTCTTTCTCACTTCTTTCTTTTCTTTTCTTCTCTATAAGGAATGGTGATTAATCTATGGGAGCACTCTTGTGTCTCAAGGGGGTGGACTGATCTTAGAGTGATGATGGGAAATCAATGAACATGGTTGGTTTTGGATTGGACTAAGGATATATTTTATTAAGTCATTTAACCATAAAATTCATGAGGGAATTTATGTGACCTTAATCGGGAACTCCATTCCACTTTCTCTCTCATCCATCTATGCTTTCCATGACTCACCTCATTACCAATGTCCATGTCCTTGTTAGATGTCTTGGTTTGACATGCCTGAATTCTTAGTGGATTCTTCTAGGTTTTGATCCTTAACTTTCATAAAAAGTAATCACCTATGGAGCCCATAGACTCCTTAGGTTGAGGTTATGCAAGGGAAAAAGGGCATGTGCCTATGATGGGGAGGACCTACTTGCATATCTCTTGGTTGGGTTAGTTAAGTACCTTATCCTTAGACATTCCTACAATCCAAACCTTCATGCACCCCATTTGATGCATCCAATTGTGTGCTCCTTAAGGCAATTTTTTCAATGAACATATTCTCCACCTAATTTTTCAATTTTTGAGCTTTTAAAAATTCTCTTCGATGGTTCCATCAAATTATTGGCTTTTCTAGGACTCCATGGATCCCACTTTCATAAAAAATATCCGTGTATTTTTTGAGAAATTCAAGTTGAAAAATTTTGTTTACATCTTTTGTAAACAGGTACCCATCAACGGACCTCCTACATATACGAGATCACATATATGAGACCCCATCAACGTAGCACAAAAATAGTATATACATATGCATCCACACTTTTTGATAGAGGAGTTTTTGTAGTTTTCAAAGCCTAGAACCTTTCAGAAGCCATATCTTTCTAACTATTTGTCCAAAGCACTCCATTCTTTGACCTTATAGCTACTAGAGGTAAGCTCTTAGTCATGGGGGCCACAAACCTAAATTTTTGATAGAAAAAGTTTCTAAATGTTTCTAACTCCCACAAAGTTTTAACAAAGAAACCAACATGAAAACATCAAATTACAAAAATTAAACCCATCTAACTAGCTCTGATAACACTTTTAACTTAAAAATTAATAAAATAATAATAAAATAACCAATCTACCATGGTCCAACATTAGCCTAAGTGTAACTAATTAATGAGATGAGGTATTAAAACATTATAGGTTACACATTATATATACTAATCATTGGATGTTTTGTTTCCACAGTTGGTACCAAAGGGGAAGCATAAACAAGAAGGAGAACCATCATAGTGACAGGATAAATGACCATGAACAAGAAGGGGCCAAGAACAAGCCCAAGAATAATAAGCAACAACCCATGCTATAGGACCTCTTAGGAAGAAATCCAAAATGGAATCTATCCATCAGATTCTAGAATAAGTAGTAGTGACAAAGAAATCCCACTAGGATGAGTCACCAACTCCATAAGAAAACCTTGAGGTGACCTTGATAGAAGCTTGCCTCAAGCAAATCAAATCAAATGAGGTTCAAAAAATGGTGCTCCAAGAGTTTAATTTTGACTCTTTCTTAGAGTAAGCACCTTAAGAGGTACAAGGTTAATTAAAGAGATCTCCCATGTGGCCCATCATCACTTCTAGTGGGGAGTGGTACATGGGAGAGATGTTCTTATTTTGGAATAATAGGTAAGCCAGTTCAATGATGAAGATCAAGGACATTTTAGTATCCTACTCAGTGTAGGCCATTTTAGAGGCACTCGGATTGTTGAAAATCAAGGTACATCTCACTGAGATTCCAATATAGGTAGATCCCAACATCAAGAAAGAATGGATACAATGGTGTTATGGTATCGAACATAAGGAGTTTGATGTGCTTACATCGGTGGAGAGAATCTACTATAGGATTACGACCTTTCACCTTAATCTAATGGTAAGGCCAAGCAAGATCACTACCTTCTCTACTTGTGTGTGTGCCAAATTAAGTAGTAGGTTCACTATCAACCTTCCATAGCTAATCTATCTTAAGATAGAAAAGTGCTTCAAGGAGAATGAACGTGAAAGGAAGATGTTCCCCTTTTGATGCCTCATCAGAAAACTATGTCAAAGGGAAGGAATAATCCGCTATATAAATGATGATGTCCAATGTGCTCCATCTACTAACTAGATGAAGATGATGAAGGAAAAAGTCCCTATAAAAGTCATCCAAGAAAAGGAGTAGCAACCACCACCTCCACCATCCAGTTAGCAAATAGTGTCAGATATCATTGCAACTTCTCAACTGTTGCACAAATTTCAAAAATGTCTCTTGAGTGAGAAAACGCAACAAGCAGGAATGAGTGATGGTGATCCATCTAGGTACTGGCTCACAATGAATCACTTGAATGAAGTGGCTAGACTAGTTAGCTAGATGGTGGAAGGTGAACCAATCTTTTTGATCCAAAGAATGTAGTTTCCCACAAGATCGAATTATAGTGCTAAAGAGGTAATGCTATTCCTCTTGCAATAGCAGCAATTTCTAGAAATCTCTAGGAATGTCGCTACTTTCTTAGTGCACTTGGAGGAGGATTAGGGGGCAATAGTTTTGATGATGCAACACAGGGGCAGGAAACAGCAGCAAGGTGATTGTTTATAGAAGTGTCAAAAACTCTAAACACACCTATGACATATGTACCAAAAGTCTCTAACTTAAAGATATTTAGACATATGTAGGGATAGTAAGTGGCAAGTTGAATAACACATTATGAACAATTACTAGACCAACTAATTGGAACTAGGTGATAAATCATGTTTTTCATCACCTCGATATCAGAGTGGCCACGATATCAGGTACATGATATCGAGATGCGATATCATGGCCCAAGATGTGATATCATACATTTGATATCGTAGGGTTACTTCTGGGTTTATAAATACATTGCCCAGGTGCACAATTGGGGGTAAGTTTTTGGTAGTCAAGTAGCGAAACTCTTGTAGTTTATTCATTTGAAAGTTAGAATATTTTCCAAGTGCCCATAGTAGGAGGTCTAAGTGTGAACAGATCTTTATTCAAGCATTGATGTACCTGAGCACACCATTGTGTTGGCAATAAAGACAAACTCTTTGATCCATTCCTTGCAGCACTTGAGATTTTCTTTCTTTTGCATTTACATATTGTTATTTCATGTAATTTAAATTAATGTAATTTATGTAGTAATTAATTTTGATCAATTAAGAAAATGGTTAAATTACACAAGCATGACCCCTTCAAGCATACGTGTAACACTTGGTATCTCAGAAATGACTAGCGTTTGATAGCCCAGCAATGTTTGCACAAAGTTCAGGATGTGTTTGAGAAGTGGGAACAATTACTTGTGTTAGGCTAGATTAGACTATAGTTTACTTAGAAATTAATTGCTCTTACTCTTATTCTTGTTCTAGATGAGTAATTCCATAAAAAAACAAAATAATAAAAATCTTATGCCTCAGTCACACTTAACCATACAATTACATTCCACAAGTGGGATTGGGAAGACAAAAAATGAACAACATGGAAACACATTATTTAGCTCTAGAGCACTTATTAATTGTAGTCTATGAAATTCAACTAGATTGCATGTGAATGCTTGTGATTTGTATGGATGGGCATAGGGGTACCTTGTTGCTCATCATTGGTGTTATTACTAGGGACTGTAGTTCTTTGTGCACTATCTAAGCCTAGTGAAATTTACTAACCTCATTGTTCGAACCCTAAGATTCAAATCCTACGAAAAAAAAATTTATTATCATTAAATTAAATCTTAATTGCATACTATTCATTAACATAAAATGTCTTCTTCTCATAGGAGCCCATCTCTGCCTAGGGTAATTCAAGTACCTCAACAATACCGGGTGGTGTATGCTCATCTTGATGAGTATGTACTAGACTTTACCTTCATCTTATATCATGATGAACTTATGCGGTGGTGTGATATGGAAGGCAACATTGTGTTGCCACCTAATTGATCTATTCCAGTAATGCTCTAGCTAATGCTCACATGGCATGAGCTTCAACATCTCCATGGAGAATACGAGAGCAAGATCTCGACTCAAGGAATTATCATCCCGCTGAAGCACAAAAATTAAGGGATCGATAGCTAGAGCATCAAAATGAGCTTATGAAGGATAAGAGGTCAAACATTTTTCCACCTCTGCTTGGCCCAATTGATGAAGGAGATCACTTCTTTAGTGATTCTCCTCTCTTTGAATTTGTTCAAGGAGCCCTCAATTAGAATGTACAATCCACAATCCATAATCCTGGTTCTAGTTAAAATAGATCCAATGAAAAAAATGGATTTGGAGAAGCAAGTCAAGAAAAGGGGAGCAAAGAAGATCATGATTGCGATCGTGGTCGCAAGCATCAAAGGAAGGATGATTGGCGTTAGCATGGAGCAAGTTCCCCTTCTTCTTCCTCTTCATTATCATCATCTTCTTCTTCATCAGGTTCAAATCATTGCTGTAGATGAAATAACCATAATGGAGGTGATTGACAAGACTAGAATAACAGAAGGGATCATTGGGACAGTTGTGACCGAATACGTGGGAAATCCTGAGAGGCCCATCATCAAGAAAGAAGGGCTAGTAGGGAACATTATAGGCACCATCATCATGGCCTTGATGAATCTCTACTTGCTACTCGGGGCATGTTAAATATTGCAAAGGTTGTGAGGATTCCAATATTGGGATGGCTATGATATCAAGTACACGATATCAGCTACATGATATCATGGCCCAAGATGTGATATCATACATTCGATATTGCAAGGTTACTCCCAAGTCTATAAATATGGCACCTAGGCACATAATTGGGAGTAAGTTTTTAGTAGCCAAGTAGCGAAACTCTTACAGTTTGTCCAGTTGAAAGTTCGAATATTTTCCAAGTGCCCACAGTAGGAGGTCTAACTATGAACAGATCTTTATTCAAGCATTGATGTACTTGAGCATAGCATTGTGTTAGCAATGATGAGCTCTTTGATCCATTCCTTGTAGCTCTTGAGATTTTCTTTCTTATGCATTTATATTTCATGCAATTACATTAATGTTATTTATGTAGCAATTAATTTTGATCAATTAATCAAATCATTAAATTACATAAGCACGACCCCTTTGAGCATATGTGTGATGCTTGGTAGCTTAGAAATAATTAGCGTTTAACAAGCCCAGCTGTGTTTGCACAAAGTTTAGGATGTGTCTGGGAAGTGGGAACGGTTACTTGTGTTAGGCTAGATTAGACTATAGTTTACTTAGCAATTAATCACTCTTACTTTTAATCACTCTTACTTTTATTCTTGTTCCAGGTGAGTAATTCCATAAAAACACAAAATAATAAAAATCATATGCCTCAGTTACACTTAACCATACAATTGCATTCCACAAGTGGGATTGGGAAGACAACGAACAAACAACATGCACACACCATTTAGCTCTAGAGCTCTAGTGCACTTAGTAATTATAGTCTCCAAAATTTGACTGAATCGCACATGAACACTTTTGATTCGTATGGTTTGGCGTAGAGGTACCTTGTCGCTCATTATTGGCACCGTTACTGGGGACTATAGTTCTTTGTGCACTATCTAAACCTAGTGAAATTTAGTAACCTCGTTGTTTGAACCCTAAGAGTCAAATCCTATGAAAACAAAAATTATTATCATTAAATTAAACATCAATTGCACACTATTTATTAACACAAAATGTCTTCTTCTCATAGGAGCCCATCTCCGCCCAGGGAAATTCAAATACCTCAACAATACTAAGTGGTATATGCTCATCCCAATGAGTATGTACTAGACTTTACCTTTATCTTACATCAACATGAACCGATGTAGTGGTGCGATAAAAAAGGAAACATTGTGTTACCACTTGACCAATCTATTCCAACCATGCTCCAGCTAATGCTAGCACAACATATGCTTCAATATCTCCATAGAGAATATGAAATGAGAGATCCTAACTTAAGTGATTATCATCCCACCGAAGCACAAAGATTAAGGGATCGACAGTTGGAGCACCAAAATGAACTTATGAAGGGCAAGGGGTCAAACATCTTTCCACCTCCACTTGGCCCAATTGATGAAGGTGATAATTTCTTTAGTGATTCTCCTCTCTTTGAATTTGTTCAAGGAGCCCTCAACTAGAATGTACAATCTACAATCCATAATCCAGGTTCTGGTCAAAATGGATCCAATGACAAAATGGATCTAGAGAAGCAAATCAAGAATAGGGGGACAAAGGAGATGATGATCATGATCATGGTTGCAAGAATCAAAGGATGATAGGCATTAGCATGAAGTAAGTTCCCCTTCTTCTTCCCCTTCATTATCATCTTCTTCTTGTTCATCTGGTTCAAATCATGGTCACAGAAGAAATAACTATGATGGAGGTGACCGATGAGACCAAAACAATAGAAGGGACCATTAGGACAGTTGTGATCGAAGATGTGGGTAATCCAGAGAGGCCCATCATCAAGAAAGAAGGGCTAGTAGGGAACATCATACGCACCACCATTATGGCCTTGTTGAACCTCTACTTGCTACTTAGAGCATGTTAAATATTGTAGAGGGTATGAGGATTCCAACTAGACATGTGAAGGATAGTAGAATAAAGAGGTTGGATATGAACAACATCCCTCGGTTTGAGGGAGGATATGATGCTAATTTGCAAAATCATCTTCCAACCTTCCAAGATGCATGTGTCTTTCAAAATATTGAAAATGATTGGCAAAAGCTAAAATTATTTCCAAGGATGCTTATAAAGGAAGCGAAAAGTTGGTATCGATCCATGGAACCAAAATCAATCAAGCGGTGGAGTACAATGTTGGAACTATTCAATGACAAATATCAAATGTATTCCCGAGTATCCAATCTAAGGAAACAAATTCAAGGGTGGAAAGAAGGGAATAATGAGCCCTTGGATGCTGCTATTAGCTAATACTACTCTCTATTGTATAGGTGTCCTGGTCATAAATACTCTCAGCTTGATCAGCTTCGCCATATCATAGAAAAGTTGCAGTCTGAAAATAGGAAAACCCTTGATGTCTATGCCCAAGGGAGATTGACAGAGTTAAGCATCCATTAGATCCAAAGACTAATTGAGTAGGTAGCCAAGGAGGAGCGAGAGTTGAGAAAATGTGAAAGTGCAGAAGAATACAACAGAGATCCTTCTATTCAAAAAAAGGAAGTTAGATTTTGTGACAGTGAGGATGAATTCATCGAAGATGAGGTGGCAATTTAGAAAACCTTGTCATTCCAAAAATTGAAATTAGAAATCATGGCTAAGTTTGATTAATTATGGAACTCTATACATAATAAGCTTCAAGCTACCTTAAATATTGCTAAAGAGTCCAAGGAGCAAAGCGGTGAGTGAGAGCGTCGAAGACATAAGGAGGCTGAACGCACCATATCTAAGGGTAAAGGTAAAATGGATGTAATAGCAATGGATATGGATAGCCATTTAAATGATGATGGTGGGTGTGATGTTTAACAGTATGAACATCCTAAGGGATGTTGTCCAGTTATATCACACTTGTAGAAATCTGGGGTGTATGCCTTACATCCACGACTTGCACAAAGGAAAACACCCAAAAGATTGCCTTATCCACAAGGCAATCCTTGATAGTTCCACCAACCACAACAATACTATCCAAGTGGAACTCCTCTACAACCCTATGAATTGTACCAGCAGTGGTAGCAAACACAATCGGGGGCATTGCCACCTCTAAGACAACAGTATCCTTACCAGCAACCAGATCCCTACGGTTATTATGTTCAGCAACCTTCATCTCCAAGGGAGTCCTTTGGTCATATTACTACTTAGCAATCTCACCACTACCCTCCTAAAACATACCAATCATCCTATCCAAGGAGGGATACCACCTACTACCCTCATGCACCTCCTGTTCCTACACCTTCTCCTCCACCTCATACACAACTACCACCTACTCCATCCATGTAGGGTGAATTGCCTACACAACCATAGCAAAGGAACATCATGAGAGTAATTAATCTGTAATCAATTAACCTATACAATCGGTTGGTACCATGAATAAAGAAAAGATCCTTCTTTTGACCTCACAGTCCACCAAAGCCCTCAAACACATCAATGGTTGGTAAACTTGCTTGTCCACCTTCCTCTATTTCCTTTTTATCCAAGTCCACTTCAAACCAAAATCCCTCTCGAATCCATACTGTAATGCTAACACATGTTGTATCTAATTAGATTCAAGTTGGTAACCTACCTAGAAAATTAGCTGATCTTGGAAGTCCCCTGGTTTACTTGCAAATTGTTGGGAATGAACCTTGTAAGGCTCTTCTTGACTCTGGTTCCAGTGTTAATTTGATCTTGCATGAGATGTACACAATGTGAAACCTTCCTCGTTTGAAAAAGAGCAACATCTAGCTAGAACTGGTGGACCAATCCATTACTATTCTATTGAGACTAGTTAAGGACATCATCACCACTGTTTATGGGTGGTCATATCCCATTGATTTCCTCATAATCAAAGTGGAGAACTACAAGGGGGACTTTCCAATCATTATGGGAAGGGTGTGGCTAAGTACTGTGGATGCCAAAATCGGCATTAAAGATCTTTCCTTGGATATATCAAAAGAAAATGAATTTGGAAAGATCAAGAAGAAGAGAGTTCCATGTATCACGTATAGTGATTCAGGGTGCCATTGTGTGTAGAAGTTATGGTTAGTAAAGCAAATATCTATCTCTGCATGCAAGTAGTGTGCACTAGAAGCTAATATCTAAAGATGTCTATACATAGTAGCCACAAAATAAGAAGGCACCTAGTGGCTGACAGCTAATTCTAGTAGCAGTACATTATGCATGGAACCGATCGAGGATCTAATGTATGAATATGTTGAAAGTATGGATGAACTCGAGCAAGTTCATCACCAGCTCTCTAAATGAGCAAATGAAGATGCTAATTGGGATGAGCTGGAAATTCCTAATAATTTTAACTAAGCATCCCTTGAATTGAAGATGCTACCAGCTGGAATGGAGTATGTATTTTTGAAAAATGAGAGGTCAGTTATTATTAATGCCAAGCTTGCTATAGACCAAAAGAGAAAATTAATAAAAGTTGTGGAAAAATGGTCAGTAGCCTTCACTTGGTCATATTCCAAACTCACTGGAATAGATCCAAGAATATGCCAACACCAAATATACACTGATCCCACCATAAAGCCGAAATGACAGCTACAACGACATTTAAATCACAAGTTAAAATATATTGTCAAAGAAAAGATTGAACAACTCCTTAAAGTGAGATTCATCTACCCTATCATAGATAGTGAGTGGGTCAATTCACTCATGATCATACCAAAGAAAGAAGACAAATGGTAGGTGTGCATTAATTTCTAGCTGCTCAACATGGCAACTTTCAAGGATCATTTTCTGTTGCCTTTCATCAACCAAGTGCTGGACACCATTTCGGGGCACAACTATTACAGCTTTCTTGATGGTTATAGTGGATATAACCAAATTTAGATTGCACCAAAGGACTAGGAAAAGATAACTTTCACAAGTCCTTGAGGGACTTTTGCTTATTGACAAATGCCATTTGGTCTATGCAATGCCCTAACCACATTTCAATGATTAGTTCTCAACATTTTCCAACAACAGATTAGTAGTGGGGTAGAAGTTTTTATGGATGATTTTTCTACATACAGAGCTATGTTTGAGTAAGCCTTAGACCATCATGGGTAGGTGTTGAAAAGATGTGTCAAAAAAAACCTTTGACTTAATTGACAAAAGAGCCATCTTATGGTTCAGGAAAGCACAGTCGTAAGGCATCGCATCTCAAAAGAAGAAATCAAGGTGGATCCTAAAAAAATAAGGGTCATCCAAGGAATAACTTGTCAACCTAAAATAGTCAAAGAAGTTTAACGATTCCTTTGTCATACTGGCTACTACCGGTGATTCATCGAGAATTTTTTCAAAATTGCCAAGCCATTGGTAGAATTGACAAAGAAGGATGCATCATTCATCTAGACCCCTGCATTTGAATCAACATTTCAACAATTAAAGTAAAATATTATTGAAAATCCCATTCTTCAAGCAGTAGATTGGTCCAAACCATTTCATGTGATGATTGATGCATTGAATTATGCTTTGGGGGCAGTTCTTACATAGATGGATGATCAAAAACGTCCATATTACATTCATTGTGCAAGCTGGAGCATTGTAGGTGCATAATTAAACTACACCACCACAAAAAAGAGTTGATGGTAGTGGTGTTCACTTTAGAAAAGTTCAGGTACTATGTGCTTGGCTATAAAGTGTTTGTGCACATAGATCATAGCGCCATCAAATTTTTAATGAACAAGCCAATGGTGAGCCCCTGTGTCATATGGTGGCTCATTACTTTGTAGGAATTCAATCTCACGATGGTAGATCATAAAGGTGTGGAGAATGTGATTGTGGATCACTTATCGCAACTAAGATGGGATGACAAGGAGAATGAAAGTTCTTTATCTGACCAATTTCCTGACGAATCTCTCCTTGTAGGTGTTATTAATGCAAAAATATCCAATGAACCAAAATGATACGACACTATCCTCACTTATCTACTCAAGAAAGAACTATCGCAAGGGATAGACACTAGAAAGAAACAAAAATTTCTTCACCGAGTCAAATATTTTATGGAGATTAATGAAAACCTTTACAAGGTTTGTCCCAATGGCCTAGTACATTGGTGTGTCCTTGATGCAGATCAACTACGCATTCTTCAGGATGCTCATGAAGGTCCTTGTGGGGCCCATTATGCTTGGAGTTACACGACCATAAAAATCCTCATGGTAGGGTATTATTGGCCAATAATCTTCAAAGATGCACATCAATTCGTCTATGCTTGTGATCATTGCTAGAGGGATGGTGGAATGATAGTTCGAATGGAGGGACAACAACAATGGATACAACCTATTGAACCATTCGACATTTGGGGCATTGACTTTATGGGTCCCATCACACCTTTATCAGATGGAAAGACATATATAATAGTTAGAGTTGACTATTGTATCAAGTGGGCAGAATTAGTAGCCGTCACCGACTGTACATCCACCACTGCTGCTCGGTTTGTACAAAAAAACATCATAAACAAGTTTGGTATACCTCATGCATTAATTTCTGATAATGGAACTTATTTTATAGGTGCCACTTTCTAGAAGTTGATGTAATGCTTAGGGGTTGAACATAAATTCACAACACCATATCACCCCCAAGCCAATGGTCAAGCTAAAGTTACTAATCGGGAGATTACAAAAATCTTAACATGAACCATTAGCAAATACTGAAGGGACTAAGGCACTAAATTAAATGATGCCCTTTGGCCCTATCGCTCTACATGGAAACTCCCCATAGGTTATTCTCTCTATGAGCTTGTGTATGGAAAATTACCAACATTGCCCATCCAATCCAAGCTCTATACACTTTCTACAACCTATGATATTGACCTAGATCTAAGTCTAGCACAAAAAGAAAAATTAATGAGCCTTAACTTGCTAGAAAAAAATATATTAATGGATTTATCATCCAACAAAATGCATTCAACAAGAAATTCCATGACATCAAAATAAGAAAAGTCAAGTTTCAACCAGGAGACAAGGTTCTTTATTGGAATCCTACACATGTACCCCAACAAACCAAATTTCAAACATTGTGGAAAGGACCTTACATCATAGATGAGAATTTTCCATTTGGGGCCATGATCATCTACAAACTTGACAGCCCAAATAAGAAACAATTAGTCAACATTCAACAAATAAAACCTTTCCATGAGCCCAAGCCAACCAACTCAACAAAAAACCTCACTAAATGGACAACCATGCTCATTCTTTTGAATCTCTCCCTTTCAACTTAGTCATGGGGGAGATGGCCACCCATACCAACACCTTAGGTAGCTCCTCAGTGTTTGAACTTTTTATTTTACATATTTTTGGTTTTACAACTTTTTGTTTTCATCTTCTTTGTTTTACATATTTATTTTACATATTTGTATTTTTAAGGTTATTGGTCTTTTCTTAGTTTTTTTTTACACCAATGTTAATATATTCAATACTTATTGTCTACTCTTTTACTTTCTTTCATGGTTATGTTTTCCTGTGTTTGATATGTTTCTCTACTTTTTCTACTAATAAGGTGGCAGGTACAATCGTAATGCACTACTTGACAATGGTATGCTTTATTTGTAATTTGATTGTTGATGTCTGGTTTTTGACTTTGAATGTCGTTATTGATGACTGGGACATGTTTTCTTTTCATGTAACAGGCAGTGAGTCCACATCATCCCCCCATCCACATACTCTATGCTTTTCCTTTTGTTGGAAGTGCATAGTCTCTTCTTCATTAATACAACTTAATAAATTGGTGACTTGTGTAGTTTCCGGAATTGAGAAGGAATCAAAGGTTTAGACAAGGTGTGGCTTTAAAGGAATGTGGTATTTTTTGTTCTTTTCTATTTGCCTATGTGTAGGAGTGTTCTCATAAGCTTCTCACCATTCCATGTCATTTCATAATAAGAAGTCCAATAAGCCCTTGCATGGAGTGGTCCTCATCACAAAAAAAAAAAAAGAATAAGAAGATGAGGATTCAAAGCACACCCCTTGGACAAAATAAATGCAAAAAACGCATGGGTCTTTGCATGGTGTGGTTTCCATTCAAAAAAAACACACATGGGAATTCAAAGCATACCCCTTAGACCAAATAAAAGGGCTACAAGAACTGGTTATGAGACTTGTCTTGTCTCCTCTAACTAAGGCCTTTTCTCACTTCCTACCTTCACTCCAATTTGGAATGGTGATTATTTTGTGGGAGCATTCTTGTGTCTCATGGGATGGACTTATCTTAGAATGTCGATGTGAAGTCACTGAAAGTCGTTGGTTTTGATTTGGACTGAGGAACGATCCTACCAAGTCAATTAATCACAAACTCCAGAAGGGACTATATATGACCATAATTAGGAGCTCCATTCCACTATCTTTGTCATCCATCTATGCTCTTCATGCCTCACCTCACTGTCGGTTTCATGTTTTGATTCAATGTTCTAGTTTGATGTATTGGGTTTCTCAGTCAGTTACTTTTGGGTTTTTGTAATTAACTTTTCATAATCATTAATCATCCATGGTGCCCACGGACTCCTTGGTTTGAAGTTATTCAAGGGCATAAAATGCCTATTTCTGCTTTGGGGAGGACCCACTTGCATATCTTTTGATTTGGTTAAGTTAAGTTCTTTACCCTTAGACATTTTTATAATCAAATTCTTTTTATTTACCCCATCCATGGCATTCAATTTTATGCACCTTCACAACTATTTGTAATGAACTCCTTTTTATTGTTGTGAATACCCTCTTTCCAGTACTCCTTGTGTCAAGCTTTTTCTGAATTGTATGGATTGCTTCTCTTATTTAACCCATTCGTTAGTCTTTGCACTAACAACATCAAGCAACCAATGTATCACAATCACAACCTAGCTAGATAAAATCCCCAATGAAACAAGGTACTCATCCATTATCTGTTGCACTATATATACTAATCCTTGGTTTTATTGTGATTGTAGTGGGAAGTGTGGACTGGAAGTGGGACTGTTGTCACCAAGGAGGATGTAACCATATCATTGGCGAGAGATTGTTCATGACTGCTGAATATTTTCTACCTCTCCCTCATTCTTCTATTTCCTATTGGTGTTCTTTGGATCTATTGGTGTTCTTTCCTATTGTCATGAACACCCAATTTTGTACACCACTATAATATTGTATGCTCGGGCACTTTTGTATTTGTCTATTTTCTCTATGTCACTCTACATGTTAGTCAAATAAGTCCATGCCTCCTATTATACTTTTTTTTGTAAAGGACTTGTTCCTCTCCTTCGGTACAAAGGATGAGTTTTCATTCAATTGTGGGGGTATGATAAATTGTGTTTTTCATCACTCCGATATTGGGGTGGCTACGATATTGAGTACACTATATCACGACCCAAGATGCAATATCGTACATTAGATATCGTAGGGTTACTCTCAGGTTTATAAATACAGTGCCCAGGCACATAATTGGGAGTAATTTTTTAGCAGTCAAGTAGCAAAACTCTTGTAGTTTGTCCATTTGGAAGTTAGAATATTTTCCAAGTGCCCACAACAGGAGGTCTAAGAGTGAACGGATCTTTATTCAAGCATTGATGTACCTAAGCACATCATTATGTTGGAAATAAAGACAAGCTCTTTGATCCATTCCTTACAGCACTTAAGATTTTCTTTCTTATGCATTTATACTTCATGCAATTACATTAATTTTATTTATGCAGCAATTAATTTTGATCAATTAAGCACAACCCCTTCGAGTGTACGTGTGACACTTGGTAGCTCAAAAATGATTAGCATTTGACAAGCCCAGCAATGTTTGTATAAAGTTCATGATGTGTCCGGGAAGTGGGAATGGTTACTTTTGTTAAGCTAGATTAGACTATAGTTTACTTAGCAATCAATCGCTCTTACTTTTAACCACTCTTACTTTTATTCTTATTCTTGGTGAGTAATTCCATAAAAACACAAAATAATTAAAATCATATGCCTCAGTCACACTTAACCATACAATTGCATTCCACAAGTGGAATTGGGAAGCCAATGAATGAACAACACACACACACCGTTTAGCTCTAGTGCACTTAGTAATTATAGTCTATGGAATTCAACCAGATTGTATGTGAATGCTTATGATTCGTATGGTTGGGCATAGGGGGTACCTTGTTGCTCGTTAGAAATGCTTTCATCTATGAGATGATAAATTTATTTTCATGGAAGAAACATAATGATTGTGGTAGTACCCACTAGTATATGACAATGACAAACGAGGGTAGTACCTAGCAATGATGAACTAGATATGTTTCCACTATGGCTTATTTACAATTTCATCCTATATTGGTATAGAGAGCCATGATGAACATTGGTGGACCTACTACTATGGAGATGGTTGTGGTGAATATGGCCAATATTGGTGGGGTATTACATGAGGTATGTGGTTCATGGCATACTAAATTTAATGGTTAGAATAATGATGACATGAGAAAGACTATTATGATGTAGAGGGAGCACTCCAAGGATTAGGTTTCACTCCTTATTAAAGCTATGGCTAAAAAATTAACTACAAGGATAAGGAATTTAATCATGGTAAGGTCTCTTACTTCTTGTTTTAAATTTTCTAGTCATTTCAATGAATTTGTTTTCCAAATCCTTAAAACTTGAATCCATCTTTGAATTTAGCACATTCCAAACCTTATCAACAACATTGGCAAGGTCTTCCAAATTCTTTTTCATTCTCATTCTTTTTTGAACAAGGTTTTTAATGGCATTAGAAGGTTAAATCTTACATTCAAGATTCTTCACATTCTTCTTACATGAATTAGTTATGTTAGCTTCCTGTATGTTTGTATGTTTATATCATTCACATTCTAATTTAGCTATAACATCTAACACAATAGTAATTTGAGTCATAGAACTATATAGAGATAATCCATAATGTACATGCCCATCCTTTCATGAGTTTGTGATCTTATTCCTTATACCAAATGCATTAATTGAACACATTTATTGAATCCATGATTTGAGCATTGATTGAGTAAGCAATTGTATCATTTTCTGGCCATATCTAATGACTCATTGGTATCGTGCTTCCATCCTCCTATTTTCTTTCTAAGGTTAGCAACTCAAGCATAAAATTGAAATCTGACACTGAAATATTTTAACATGTCTAGCCAAGAAGAGATGAAGCTAGATGGAAGAGACTGATACCATGTTTTACCATAATCAATAAGTATTTGGGAAAAAGTATGGAGTTTCTACCACTCATCGTTCAACCCTTGCAACTTACAAGTAATGAAAAATGTTTTAACATGGAGCTAGGGATCATCATATAGCTTCTCACTAAATGTGAAAATGTCATCCATATTAATCTTTTCAATTTTTATTTTCTCAATGCTTTCACATGGAATGAAAACTACTTCATGAAAATAATGGCTTATCCAAACCATTAACACCTATATTCAAATGAAGGCAAGAAAAAAGTGGAATGATGAACTATTTTAAATCATCGCATGTATAGCTCAGGTCCCACAAACAAAGATGTTTAAACCTCCTTCCGTTGGAATTATTCATGTTGTAGCAATGGAAGTGTCTACAAGAAAATTATACCTGCTTTCCAACACGTATACACTCCTAATCCTACTCAGCAATCATATCATGAAGCTCTTTCTTTTCATGGGTAGCATACTTTGAATGCTGGGTGACATGGATTTGTAATCTACCAAATTCTCAATGAAGCCTTAATTCAACAAAGCCTCCTTAAGGGTAGCAGGTGTAGCTTCTCTAGGTTCTTTACAAAATCATCCATGAGCATCACACCATCATTCTAGTTTACCTTGATGAAATTTTATCATGGTAGAAGATGATACCAAATTCATTATGTTTTTAAAGTGATTTAGACCAACTGAGGCTTCTATTTCAATTGATTTTCATTACTCAATTCAACCATGCTTTCTTCGCTTCTTTATTTTCTATAAAATAAACAAATTAAACAAGGAAAATTGTGAATGTATAAGTAATTCAAGGTAATTCACCACTACATTTTTAGAAAATAGTGTCAATAATAAGGGTTCCACTGATTTTATACCAGTGGAATTTATCATACAAAACATAATGTGATTTGGTTGTAAGCTTCAAAGAAAATGCTAATTGGAATGCCAAAAACACTTATGTATGTCATTATGTTTAAAAAATATAAAAAGATATTATAATACATATAATACAATTAAAACTCATGTTGCCATGATGAGGAAGATGGGAGAATATTTATAGTTTCATAATTTATAATTTTCATGAATTTTATATTTATAAGAAAGAAAACAAACTTAAACACACATGCATCACAATCCCTTGTGGAGATAGATGCAATGCTTCTGTTGCAATGCCTCTTAAGGACAGGTGCAACACCATACTTAGAAAGTAATAAATATGGCTCTTAGTCACATTCTGTATGGTCCAACACTATGCCATACACTTATAACCTCTTTGGACAAGGAATGAATCATCACAGATTGATAAAATGAAAATCTAACAAATATTTTTGTTGTTTTTATGTTGAAGGTATCAACAATAAAATCAAAAAATTCATGAGTTTTATTCACTGATGAAGCATGGGTTGGACATGTTAATGCAACTACTGCAATGCAGCCACTTCAACATAGCCACCTCGATGTAGCTTCTTTGATGCACCTACGTCAACGCGTACTCGATGACATGATCCTGTTGATGCATGTAATGATGCATTGATGTATACGCATTGACACAATGTCTATTTTTTCCTATAAATACCCATGCTCCCACCATGCACTAGCATTCTTTTGTTAATAGGGTAGTTTAACTCTTATAGTTTTATTTCGTAGTCTTAGAAAATAGTTAGTGAGTACCTATAGTGTGGATTTGAGTCAGTTGTATGGCATCTTATTTAAGTGGCAATGTACCTAGACACATGCCATGAATGACTATAAGATTGAGATTAATTCTTATTCATTATAGCACTTTGACTTAGATTAAATTTTCTTGTAATGCAATTTATATTCCATGTACTTAGTTAATATTTACATTTTCATACATATTAATGAATTGGAGGAATAAGTGCAACCAGTTTCGAGCATAAACACATATTTGCTTGGTAATCCTAGTAGTGTTATTGCTTGATTTGCCTAGTAGCATAATTCTTGGTAATCCCAGTAGTGGATACGTGGGTTCAAGATGTGTATGATAAGCTAGAATGGACACTCATCACCCATAGGCTACTTTAGACTTTATCTTCTTGATGTTAATTAGTTTAAATAATTAATTTCTTTATTATCATTAGAAGTAGCATAAGCCCAAAACAACATCAAGAATCATATGTCTCACTTTGGACTAAACCATACATGACAAAGCTACCACTAGTCCAAGTGGGAAGACAAGAAATTGTGATCAAGGCATAACAATCTAGATGCCACAACTAGTCCCATCTATATAATTCAACTGGATCATGTGTGAATGCTTATGATTAATATAGTTGATAATAGGGGGTACCGCCACTCATCATTCACCATGCAAACACTATACTTCATATAAATCAAATAGTTCCATACTACATAAGCAAGGTAGTACTCTGATAGAATATAGTTGCATTTGTGAAAGCAATAACTCAAAGCATACATAAGATAATAAAAGGTATCAACTTACCAAAGGAAGGAAGATCTCTTCACATAAGTTGGATGCCAAAAGTTTAAATGAAATAAAAGTTAAGATTGAGTTGTGTGTGAGAGCTCATCTCAAGTATTTATATGTTTTGCATAGGAATGAAAAGGGTTTGTTAATTCCTAGATGCTAATGAAGGCTTGTTGATGTCATACCAACTAACCTAAATTACACTTTAGGTGAGGAGGATTGATCAAGGCTAGGTACAGGATGCATTATCATAAGGTAGGTAGCATACTTATTAAGCTACAATTAATTACTTTCCTTCCATGAAAAGATGAAACTTAAAGACACATGTCGAGATGGCTACGAGACATTCAAATGAAGTTGAAATAGTTTTAAAGATCTTAGAATAAGGCATGAAATCTTAGTGTTGAAAGGGAGGCAAGAATGCATAATAGAGTACTAATAACCTCAACCAAACATGCTAGACTACAAACACAAGGCATACGAAACACTTCTCAAATATAGGGCTTACAATTAGCTTACACATTTCCACTGGATGCCTTATCATCAACTTAGCAATTCTTTTAGTATCTAGGTTGCATAACAAGTTGGAAAACCATTTAGTAGCTACATATTATATGATCATAAATGCCAATTTCATGGTGAAATCAAAAGAAAGTTGTAGGCTACCAATACTAAACTCAAGGTTTTTAGGATCAAATTTATAGATTAGAAATATATAGCAGAGAACCTCATAAAGAGAATGTCAAATTGCCAGTTGCACAAGAACATAGTAGAATTAATTGAAACAATGTAAACATCATTTACTTCTTGATTTATTAATTTCAATAAGATGATTCTAAACCTATCTTGTCCATGGTAAAGTTTGCATAGATTATTGGGGATCCATAAACATATGAGTAAGAATTCTAATTCATCTTCAACAAGTTTAAAATGAAGGAAAAATAACTAGTTGAATAATAACCAAGGAGGAAATCATCATAATCTAGAATATCTTGAGGATCCATTTTTAAAAATTTTAAAGAAATTTGAAAGTGTTGAAATTTTTGTTTTTTGTTATACCATGATTATCTAATTTTTGTAACATTGACATTACTCGGATAAATTTTTCAATGTGGTTCTTGCATTTTGTAATATTTGTCAATTAGTCAATCAATCAATGTTAGTCTATGTAACTTTCACTAATTTTGTAACAAAAACTCCATCACTTTTTGTGTATGACTTAAGAATAATTTTTTAGTCATTCATGAGGGTATGATAAAGAATAAAAACATTTCATTGATTGGCTAGGATGTTACATTGATGACAATTCCCAATTAGTTTCGTCTATAAATCCATACTAGTTGCATTTATGATAACATTTAGTTACATAGTAGGTAGAGGTTGTCAATTTAATTTCAATACTTTATAATAGTTATCAAGAACTCACAATGTGGTTTTGAGTCAAGTGTATAGAATCTTATGTCAATGGATTATACTTGAATATAATTCATGAACAACAATAAGATCAAAATTGATTTTCTTTTATTGTAGAAATCTCATTTAGCATAAAGTTATTATCTTCAGCATCTAATTTCTATTGTTATTCTATTATTTTTATAACATAATGTTTATGTTTGTAGGACATGATAACATGGTGAATGAGTGCAAATTGATCTTGAGCATAACATGTATTAACTTGGTAATCCTAGTAGCAATTTGCTTGGTACACCTAGTAGTATAAAGGTTTTTTTTAAAATTTGTACCTCATTTTCCCATCTTTCTAAAATTCTCCTCAACAAGTTTTCAAGCTTGTTCTGAATTTATCATTACATCTATATTTTTAATATCCCATTTTTTTACCCTACAATCTTTTTTCATACAATCACCCTTGTTGCTACTGAGATTTTTAGATAATCTCTCCTTAAATCTTATTGTTCTTTTTATTATTCAAATATAATATTAAGAACTAATAAATTACTTCAACTTCCAATGACAAAAAATTAGATTTTAATAAAAGTAGCATATAAAGGACTTAATTTTTCACCTTGCATTCATCTAATAAGATTTGTTTTTGAAGTTTTTCAATTTTCTTCAATAGTTCATGATCAAGACCTCAACCCCATACTACATAATCATAAAGCACAATAATTAGGAGTTTTGGAACTTGAAACATTATTTTAGCAATGTTTACCTCCAATAAATATAGTTAATTTATAACTTTACAACTCATTATTACCTATCAAAATCAAACTCATAACTTGTAATTTCTAAATCAAGATACTTACTACTAAGCTAACACCTCATTTTTTATAAAGCATAATAATCTTCTTGAGGTTTAATGCTTATAGTGTCAAGTGGGATCCTAGGATGATCAATGGATGAATGAAAGCCTAAACCCTTTTAAAGTTATTACACATTGATTTGAACCTGTCTTACAACTTGAGAAATAAAGGAGCACCTTACCATCCCTCCAAAAGATGGTTACTAAATACGAATACCAGAGTGTGATAAATTATATTTAATGTACTATTATGTTATATCAACATGTTAAGAAAGTTTTATTATGGTTGTATGGTAAATGATATATATACTCATAATTTCAATATCAACAAATCCTAAGACTAATAGTTAAGGGTGATAAAGATGTTATTCACTTAACATTTAGCCAACATGATAACAATGAAGTGTTAGCTTAGTAGTAATGAGGGTTTCTTGTGGAGTTTTTATAGCAAAAATTTTTTTGCTAAGGAATAATCTAAAGATGGAAAATACTAATGTCTCTCAAGTTATAGAGACTATGAAGAATTCTGAAGTTTTTATTTTATCTTACCAGATGATTTATATGAATCTCTATCAAAAGATATCACTTCACGATACATATTTTTGCAAATTATTGAATTTATTTATCGGAATAAAGGTTTTACACTAGTGATTCAAGCTATTCTTGAATGCTATTGAATTAATATTTTGCATGTCCACTATTTTTCCAAATTGTTTTTGCTTATAGAACTAGCAAAATTTGAAATTGTTGAGAAATCATTAGATCTTAAAGTTTTTATGAATCAGTGTAAAATTTTTATTGTTCAAAATGGAAAGTGGATTTTGACCCCTATTCTTTTAATTACTCTAAGATTTCTTGCTATATTAAATTAGAAAACCTTCCTCTTATTTTTTAAAATGTTGAAAACAAAATTATCGACAGCACTGATACAATCTTGAAGATAGAGTTAAAAACATTACTAGATGGTATCTAACGCATTTTTTATTTTGGAGAGTAATTTATGGTAGAAGAAGATAAAATTAAAAATCAAGATTGGTAATTAATATTTTTCCCAAAAAAAACTACATATTATAATTTATGAGGATGTTGCAACGATTGTCATCATGAAAACCATGTTATTGGAATCTATCCCATTCCCAATAAAAAATTATTTATGAGGAAAAGAAACAATAATTTTTAGAAATGGTAAATAATGATAGTTTTTAGTAGGTATAACTGAAATCTTCTGTAGCAAGTTTTCAAACTTTTACTAATGTTTTTAATTTTAAAGGTGTTAGTAAACTCTTGATATCTAAAAAGCATTCCTCTTTAGTAAAAAACAAAATTTTCAACAAGGACCAATAATGGAAATACTAATGTAGATGGATTTCACTCAATGCAACATAAAAAGAAGAGTTTTGCACATACTACTTTTAATTTAATAATCCCAAAGATATCTCCTTATCTTTCTACTTCTACTATTGTTCTCCATATTTTTTTATTGACAATGCTTTTTCACTTATTAGTGACATATATTATAAGGTAAATGCAAAGATTGAAAAGTCAAGAATGGAAGCTTCCTCCACATCTTAATGTTAGTTTTATCATGGAATCTTCTAGGCCTTTTTGATAGGTCCTAAGCAAACATTGTTAAGAAGTTTCTTTCAAACTAACAATTATCTTCAGACTTTCTTTTCTTGTAAGAAATTAAGATTCCATATTATCATATTAGTTTTTTTGGTAAATGCATTTTAAAAGATTGCATTGTTTTTTATGCAACTTAGGAAGTTAATAAAATATGTGTTATTCTTGTTAATAAGAAATTAGAGTATCAAAGTTTTGAATTTTGGTTTTGACAACTTTGGAAGAGTTATTTGGATTACTTATCATAATGAAAAAATGAATTTGGACTTTGTAATATTTGTTCTTCTAATAATTTGAAAGATGGATCAGAAGTTTAAAATTATCTTCAATCTCTACCTAAAGTTCCTTGGATTATTGGAGGTGATTTCAATATGGTTGAAAATAATTTAGATAAACTTGGTGGTATTCCTCCAAACATATCTTTTAAAGAAAAAGATAGTACAAATTTCAAATAAAATTATTTCCTTTTTGATGTTAGCTCTTTATTCCCATCTCATTCACATGAGAAGCATTTTACTTAGTATAATTATCAATAACCAAATGATAGAATTTATTGTTGACTTGATAGATTTTAAATCTCTAATGTTTCCTTTTGGAATCCTATAAGGAAATTAGAAGTACATACCGATGTTACTTTATCAAATCATTTTTCTATTAGCATTTTTCTCTCTAGAAATAATTCTTCATCCTTTCCAAAGTACGAGTTTTTTCATATGAATGTTGATATGTTCATAGGACTAGGTGGGAAAAATATTTTGAAGTCTTTATAGAATGTAGAAAAAAAAAAGCCTAATGGTGATATTGGTTAGATTGACAAGTGGTAGCAAACTACTTGTAGAGTCAAAATTATGCTAAATAGTTTGGAAAGCAATTTGTTAAGTGTAAGTGTTAAGTTGAAGTTGAAGAAGATCTTGCAAAATCTGTAAAGTAAAATGGATTGCAAAGTGCATTAATGAAGATAATGTTTGAATACTATATTTAAGAAATAGACTTATGCAAGGAAAACCCTCAGAATGATAATAGTTGGTCTTCTAATAACTTTCTTCACTATCTTCTTTTTCCTTAGGCCATTTTTATTCTTTAATCTCAAATTCTTAAACAAATTTGAAAGACATTATGCAAGCTTAGTAAATATTGAATTTATAATCATATTATAGTTTTGAAAGATATGCTTACGTAAATTAGCCCATGGTGGCTTTTTTTTTTCAATGAAAGAGCTTGGGTTGCTAATGTATCCAAATTATGTACCAATTGGACCAGTTTTGGTATCACTATAATTTCTTATCTATGAATGCATGATAGATGGATTACTTATAATGAAGCTTCTAACCTCTATGGTTTGAATAGAAAGAGGAAAAAGAATTTTGAAAATTTGATTTCTAATCTTTAGAATTTATTTAAAGTTAACAAAAATTTCCATCAAGCTTTTCTGAATATTTTTTGGAAGGATAGTAAATATGTTTTTCCTTTTAAATTGAAAGTTGCTTATGAGATTATTACAAAGAACGATTTTATCCATAAAAAATCAATAAGATTTGGAAAATGCAACTATCATCATACTTATGGATGAGGAAAATAAAAAATACAAGGTTTTTTTATTGACACTCATCTTAAACATAAGAGAAATGTTTTTTTCTTAATGTCCTATTTGGAGAATTGAAAACTCATTTTCTCATATTCTTTTAGTATCCTATGTCTGAACATACTTGGAAATGAATATCTAGAATTTATAATAACTTTCAACCAAGCATTACTGTGTTATTCTTGGTAATTAGCCTACTTTGTCTACTTCCTTTTTTTGCATTTGAAAATGTCTTCGTACACTTGTTCTCTGCTCTAATGGGAAGCTTCAGTGTGCAATTATTTTCTAACATCAAGAACATAATCATGACCTCTCTTTAGGAGTAAATACTAGATTATCAAAGCTATCATTTTTTAACTACAACTTCAAGTAAAAAAGCTCCTAGTGAAAGCTGAACAATTAAATTTTTTATTGTATTAATTTCTTTTTGTTTTGGAGGCTTAAGGATAGAAAAATTTCATCTTTGTTGCTATTTGTTTAGTATTTCTAATTGACATATTCTTTTTTCTTTAAAGAGTTTTCTGCTTTTTTTTACAAGAAATCATTTAGAAAAAAGTGAAAACCCATAGAGGCATTTTTAAATAAAGGTAAGACTTGATCCTTTTTTGGCCAAGAGGCCAACTCATCTCGCAGGATAGGGGGGGAGGGGGAGTGGATTTGTCGCCCTCCAAGTAACACCCTACACATCATGCACCATGTAAGATCCCACGAAATGGGAAAAAACATGAATCGAAAATCCAAACCTTTTCATATTCCTGTTGTGTAGAATGTGAACCAAAGAGCCTTAGTTTTTCGTATTCCCGCTACACACATAAAAAGGCAAAATGCAACCAAATGCAAAATGGAAATGGGAATGGGAATGAGAATTCCATTTCCATTCTATTTGTTTCTATCTGCAACTGCTGCTGCAAGCTGCCTAGCCCAACCAAACTAGCTTCCATGATGCCAGCTTTGGAGCTCCACTGAAGTGCTGGAAAGTCACCTACGATGGTGGCCCATGCTTCAACTACAATAACAAGCTCATCGGCATGTGCTTCTTAAACCAAGGTAGTAATAAGGCAATAGGCCAGTCGGCCCTTGCTACATCCTTTCTCAACACCGAGGGCCACAATATACACACGTCATCAACAATTGTAGGCAATGCCATGGTCGACATTAGCGTGCTCAACTATGCCAACGACACTACCTACGGCATGGCCTAGCTTGCACAAATCGCCATCTACAAGGTCTTTTGGGACTACGGTTGCTTTAGCTTCAACATTCTTGTGGCCATGGATGCCACTCTGTCCAATGGCATTAACATGCTTTCACCCTTGCTTGGTGAGAACCCGTAGCAATACTACACCAACAACATTGCCATCAACACCTTCACCGCTACAGTCCACTGCCACATCTTTGTCACTTGCTTGACTAGAAACTCCAAACACAGTGCTGACATCACCTCAAATCTCATGCCCTAAATCATGACCATTGTTGCTAGCACCCTTGACCGTGACTTCTCGGCCATCACAGTGGTCACCAATGGCAGCAAGTATGCCAAAACCTCACTCTACTTTGGGGAACTGCTACTAGAAGATCTAAATCTCACACTCATCTATGCTGGAAACACTAGCCTCGGTGGAGATGGAAATGCGAACTTCTACAGCTATGGTAGCTTGAACCCCAAAAGTAGAAGAGGTGTGAATCATAATACAATTTTTGTTATAATAGTTAAAATATCCCTTCATTTAGGTTTCTTTTTTTTTTTCATAAAATCTATATATGAATTAGGCCAATATGTTTCTTGAGTAGCTTTGTCTGAATGTATGTTTTAAACATAAAATTTTGCAGGCAAGTGTAGGATGAGGGGTAGAGCCAGAGACATTTTAGGAAGGACAGTAATGGTTACAGTTGAAGTTGCAGCCTAAAGGGAAGGTTCTTCTAAAGTTTTTGTGTCAATAATAGCCTTTGGTTATTGGAATCTCTTTCTAGAAACAAACTTTTTGTCAGTCTTTTTATGTGTGTTTTTGTTAATTTTTTATAGTGAATTGTAACATGTTGAACATTACATTTTGATGATTTTGTGCAATTTTCATAGTTTCACTTCAAGCTGAGCTCTTCTGTCATCAGTACTTAGCATGCTTTCCTATACATTTGCATTCCCAATGCAAAAACATTCCAAAGTTTGATTTTGTTCTTTTTTCAATGCTTTCTGGAGTGGTAGGGAATTCTGAAATTGTAATTTTCTTCCACTATCTTGAGTAATATTCTTTTGCTACACCCTTTTTCAATGTAAAGGAACATTTGTAAGTTCATTTTCTCTTTATCTCATTGTATATTTTATGTAGGTTTTATCATTTCTATGGCTATGCTTTGAAATTTAGCAATTACCATGGAGTAGATGCATTTAGTTGTTACGATTGTGACTACTTTTTTGTTTGCGATATGCATTTTAATAAAATGCAAAAGCATTAGCATTTTTGCTAGCACATGAAAATTATTAGCCAATTTGAGATATCAGCCTAACTTTGGTCATAGTTTTAACAATTTTTCCTAATTGGGAGGACTTAAAGAGTTCAAATTTGATAATTTCTTCTTACCTTCTCACGTGCAGTGAGGCCTTTTCTTTATGTACATATTCTTTGATTGATGGAATTTAATGGATGATATGGTTGTTAACCTAGTAAATTTTCAAAATGAGAACTTTTGCACCTCTAACAGCCTAGACCCTGAGAAGATCTCTAGCAAGATCATGCTGTGATGAGCCTAGCCAATGCTGAGAAAAATAGCGACGAGCTCTCCACCGACGCACATGTCTTGCCATAATCATAAATAACCAATTATTTATAAATCTCCCCTAGCCAAAGAGTCACTGCAAGGGAGCCAATGATTATATTTATCTCATCTATTTATAATCTTAATTATATATAATGATATATTTATAATTGATGAGTGGCGAGGTACCCCTACACTCAACCATATGAATACGAGCGTTCACGCACAATCCGGTCGAACTCCGTGGATAGGCTAGTTGTGGTATCTAGATCATTACACATTGATCGCAGTTCATTGTCTTCCCACCTGGACTAGTATTTGCTTTGTCACGTATGGTTTAGTCCAGAGTGAGGCGTATGCTGTGATCCTAAACTAATGCTACTCCTAGAGACAATGGAAAATAATCTTGATTAAACTAATGAGCAATAGGAAATGAGTCTAAGCTAGCCTAAGTGCGATGAGCATCCGTTCCTTAATCATCCGTACACATCTTGGACCTCGTGCATGACTACTACTGGGATTACCAAGCGTAGATCCTAGGTACGCTGCTGGGTTACCAAGTAGTCACACTTAAATGCTCATGATTAAGTCGTACTCATTTCGCATTTAAGAACAGGAATAGTAAATGATGATAAAGAAATATTAACTAAGAAAACAATAAATAATAATAATAATTAACAGTTAAAACTAAGTGAATGCTATAATGATGAAGTAATCTTGATCTTTATTTTTGGTCATGTGCACGTCCAAGTACGTCACACTCGAATAAAGGTGTCGTACAATTACAAGCATCACACTGCGGGCATGCACTTGGGAAAATAATCTAACTCCTATGGAAACACAATGCAAGAGCTTCGATAAAAAATGACTAAAAGGTGCCTAAATGAGGTGGAAGACCCTCTTATTTATAGGCTGGGATAGGCAGCTGTGTAAACGAGGCCATGTCGACGTAGGAAGGCTGCATTGACGGGGCCGCATCGACACGACTGCGTATACGAGGCCCTGTATACGTGGCCTTTGCCTCCCTTTGCTTGGATAGATTATGCAGTAACAGGAGTTTCATGATGGATGCTAAATGATTACCTTCTGCTCTGCATGTTCTGCAAGAGGTCCTTGGCCTCTGCCTCCCCCAAGTCGTGTGGTTGCACCTTGAGAAGGTCCTCCTTGTTGTCTCCTTTTAGGGCCATCTATAATCACACAAAGATCAATTATTAGTAAGGTTATTTGAAAAGAGTTCAATGATTTCATACCTTACTCATGGCCTTTAATAAATGTTGAATTCCTTACTTAGTGTGATTTTAGAGTTAGAGATTTTTTAAGAAAGTTTCCCTAAACGTTTAATGTCGGACCTGGTTTTGGGGAACGTTTGATAAAATGATGACAAAGGAGAGAATAGATTTGGCAATGAAGTACTTGGAAGGTATAAGATGATGTGGTGGTGTGCAACAAATATAAATTACAAACGTTACGCAAGTGGGTCCTCCCCAAAGTAGGTTCCAACCTATATGCCCTTGCGTAACCACACCTTAAGATGTCCGTAGGTATTAGAAGGGTTAAATGTAATCTATACCAATGCAACAAAATACAAACATGTTAATACCACTGATGATGAGGTAGGAATTCAATGCTATACAAGACACGAGTCAAAAATACATGAACAGCGAGATGGAATGAATCGGAGAAAGGATTGCAGAGATTGGGACATGAGGTACTGACTAAGGGCACAATGAATCCTGCGTGTAAAGCATGATTAACGTGTCATTAACCCGTTGTTCCAAGATCAGAACCAAGTCCATTCCTCTAATCAGTGACATCGCATTGTTTCATCCCATGATGAACAACTACGAGAGTACCATAACAACAAGGCGTACGATCACTTGGCGTTTTGTTGAAGGGAGGATTTATTTTTGTTTTGTGGCACTTCCTTTTTCTTTTGGTTTTTCTCTTTATTTCTTTTTTTTTCACTTCACTGAATCCAGAGAAATCGCCAAACTTTAGGCATGGGTGCATGTCTTTCCAGTGGAACCCCCTAGAACAATATTTGATTTTTGAGTGCACTTTTGATTACTCTTACTCCCATTTTTCATTAGATCTACAAAGATCTTAGTACAACCACGTTGCATGATAACTCCCACAGATGTCACCAAAGAGAATCCGCAAGTCCCCTTGATGTCACACCCTAATCATTCCCTCTTGGTCCATCATTTTTCACTCTGGGCACAATGAACACAAAATTAATTTTAAGTTTTAAGAATGTCAAGAATATCACTGTACCCTCGAACAGAACCTTTTATTTGTAGAATGGATGAGTGGGTGCAATGGACTCACTGTCCAAATAATTGATCGTCAAGACTCGATAACATAAAACACACCTCAACCAACGATCCAGATGAGTGTTTTATTCATAGATGAGATTACTTACAAAAAGATAAAAAAAAAATTAAAAGGTGAAAAATTGGAAAACAAAAAGTTGAAAAATTAAAGAAACAACAAAACATTTATTAATTCTGTGTTGTTAGAATGGAGGGTGCCCCCCATAACTAAACGGTTGAGCATGGCTAGAATTAATAAATGGAAGGTTAGGATCCTTGCATGTTGGAAGTATTAGGACCCGGTCATACTTACCCCATTGGGGTTCACACACTTGATTAGGGTTGACATAGTGGGGCAAGTTATAAGATGTGGTTAATTTATAAGGAGTTGACCCACTATGGTACTTGTGACCGTAAGATGGTATGCAAGGATCAACATGTCTCCCCATGTGGCAATATTCATTGGACCCCATGGTGGTTGGAGTGTTGATTGGTGGCCTAGGTAGAGTAACATGAGGCGTCAGGTTGGAAGAGGAAGATGCACCACAGTGTTGGATTTGTGCTGAGATGGCGGATGTAGTGGTTTCTGAATTGTGGTGTCCCTTTTGATGGTCACATCTAAAGAAGGGATGCCTTCGATGTTGTGAAGGACCTCCACTG
>MNCI01014738.1:246317-356835 GCA_015680685.1 Gnetum montanum | reverse complement strand
ATCTTGAGGGGGTTTTTTTTTTTTTTTTTTTTGTAAAGTTATTACAATAGAAATTTTCTTGGCTAGGAATGATCAAAGATGGAAAATTCTAATTTTTCTTAGACAATAGAGACTATGAAGAATTTTAAAGCTTTTGATTTTGTTTTATCTGATGATTTATATGAATCTTTGTCAAAAAATATCCCTTCATGTTATATATTTCTACAGATTATTGGATTTATATGCTCGATTAAGGGTTTTACATTAGTGATTCAAGCTATTCTTGAACATTAGAGAATTAATGTTTTGCATCCCTGCTATTTTTTCAAATCTTTTTTGCTCGTCAAACTCATCAATTTTAAAATGGTTGAGAAATTATTGAATCTTAAAGTTTTTTGTGGGTCAACGTAATACCTTTATTGCTTAGGCATGAAAAGTGGATTTTGATCCCAATTTTTCTAATCACTCTAAAATTCCTTTGTTTGATTAAATTAGAAAGTATTCTTCTTATTTTTCAAAGTGTTGAAAGCAAAATTATTGATAGTATTAGCACAATCTTGAAGATCAAATTAAAAACATTACTAGATGATATATAACACATACATTATTTTATATAGAATGATTTACAACAAAATTTAGCATGGAGAATTAGAAAAGAACATTTTCACAGTCTTGTCCAAGTTGTATTATTATATGGGTGTGTTGCTTGGGGACTTTCTCTTTTCACCCATAATTGGAAAAAATTAGGGCATGTTTAAAAATAGTTTCTTATATGTGAATTTTAAGTGAAAATGCAGACTTCTTATGATATTTTACTTTTAGAAGCAAATTTTCTTCCTCTTGGAGTTGAAGCCCTTTGTCAATTTATTACTTATACTCAGTGCTTAAGTCACATGGAGGAAGTTAATTATGCTAAGGAGATCATGAATGCTACACAAGAAAATGGATGGTTGCATTAAGGAAAATTATGGCTTCAATCATGAAATATTGCTATAGAGGATCTTTCTTTAAACAAAAGGCTATTCCAAAAAACTATAAAAGAAAAAGTCTTGGCTAAAGTTTGGTTGAACATGTTAGGAAAAAAACATTACATTTTGTTAGAGGAGGTTTATTATCTAGTACTCAACATTATCTATTCTTAGCTATTCTTATTCATTTAAAGAATCAAATTGCTAAAACAAGAATGAGCTCTTATCATGTCTTTATTGAGATGGGTTGTTGGATTAATTTACCAAGAGAAGAATGATAAGTCGCGAGGTATCCCTACACTCAACCATATGAATACAAGCATTTCACACACGATTCGGTCGAATTCCAAGGACTAAGTGCTTATGCGCCCTTGTGGAACAAGGATGGGTTGGTTGATCGTTGTGTTCCCAAGCTTACCTGTATGTCACGATTGTATGGTTAAGTAAGCTTGAGGCATATGATTTTTATAGCTTTTATGTTTTTATGTCCTGCACTAGTAGGGAAGGAAAGAGGTAACTAAGTGACTAATTTAACTTAACTACTCATTAACTAAGTTCTAACTAATCCTAACACCAGCATCCATTCCCACTTGCCGTACACAACTTGAACCCGTGCAACACTACTGGGATTACCAAACACTAATTGTTACTGGGTTACTAAGCATTACACACATGCTCGAAGTGGTCGTGCCTGTGTAATTTAACGATTTTTCTTAATTGATCAAAATGAATTACTGTGTTAATAACAAAAATGTAAAGTGCATAAAATAAATTAAAAAAAATAAATGTATAAGAAAATAAAATAAAAGAAATGCATAAGAAAACAAATCTCAAGTGCTGCAAGGATGAATCAAAGAGCTCGTCTTTATTGCCGTACACAAGGTGTGCTCAAGTACACAATGCTTAAATAAAGATCTATCCACACTTAGACCTTTTGCTGCGGGCACTTGGAAAATACTCTAACTTTCAAATAGACTACAAGAGTTTCGCTACTTGACTACTAAAAGACTTCTCTCTCAATTGTGCGCCTGGGCACTGTATTTATAGGCTTGGAAGCAACTACTCTAATAATTAGAGTAACCACTCTAATAATTAGAGTAATTGTTCTTATCATAGCTCCACGACTAAATGAAAACTCGTCCACAAGTATAGAAGAAGATAAACAAGTTTTTTACAAAATATTGGGAAGGTATGGGATTATTGACTAACTAACAACTGATGATGGAATGGGATGACAAACTCAACGTGCCTAGTGAATAGATCAATAAGCATATTATAACATTAGTGTTCATGGCCATTATGGTGAACACTCATACATAAATGACATCCAAGCCTTTCTTTGGTATCTTGTTGAGGCAGAGAGAGAAAGAAAATACAGTGTGTTGCCACCAATGCTAAGATTGCGCCTTCTGTTGTTTATCCATAGCCAAGCCACCAGACTTGCTTCTTTCATAAATGCTTCAGTTCCGGTTCATCCTAAGTGCTTCCTCCAAGCCTAGTCCATTGTTTGTATGATCTCCATTTGCACATACAACATAGTCACAAATGAGCAAGGATAGATAAACCACAATGCAGTTGATACCTTGCCTCGATATGAAGCACATTAGTTGAGTTGTGGATATGACAAAAATTGGTTCAAAGATTTATCATAGGTGACTACCCAAGGTGTAAGGGTTAGGCGAATAGTAAAATGGAGAAAATTAAAAAATTTGTGCCAAGGCCCCCACGACTAAGAGTAAACCTCCAATAGCTATAATATGGAAAAATATGAGAAACAAGAAAGATAGAAAAAAATAACAACGACAATGCCAATAAAATGGATGTCATTGATGGGGATGAAACAAGAGATGATTGATTGTAGGAAATGTTTAAGGAAAAGAACTTAAAAATTTCATCAAAAAGGAATGCCAGTGGGTCCTCTCCAAAGTAGGCTCATGCCTTTTATGCCCTGACAAACCCACAAACCAAAGAGTCCGTAGGCTCTAGGAATGTCATTTGGAAGCAATAGTTAAAAACTTACCCATAAGAATTCACCAAAGAAAAACAATGCATCAACCTAGAACGAACTAATGATAAAATTAGCAATGAGGTGAAAAATGGAAAGAAAGATGGAGATGAGAGAATGGAATGGAATCCCAAGAACAAGGTTGTGTAAAGCCCCTTGTGTATTTCATGGTTAAGATGACTAAATAGAACTTCATCCCAAATCCAGACTCAAACCAACCACATTCAATGACCTCGCATCAATACACCTAGCTAATCCATCCTCTTGAAGCAACAAGAATTCCTTCACAAAGAGTGACCACCATCTCGAGGAGAGCGAGATGGGGAAGCAGGAAGTGAGAAGGGGCCTTAGTTAGAGGGAACCTTTAGGCATGGGTAACATGTGTTTCTAGTTTCATAACTAGCGCTTGTAGCCCATATTGCTTTATTATGTCTAAGGGGTGTGCTTTGAATTTTCACTTTTTTCTCTTTTCTCTCTCTTTTTTCCTTTGATATTTATGTGTAAGAACTACACCATGCAAAGACTTATTTTTATTTACTCAACTTCCTGATATTTGAACAATGTCAAAATGGCAGAAAACCCAAGAAAAAGCATCCAAGCACCCAAGAGAATGGCCAGCACCAATGCATCGAATCCCCTTGAAGTCACACCCTTTTCAACCTTTGAGTCTTTCCTTGGTTTGAAAAATACCCAACCACCAATTCATTAACAAGTTTACTTAGAAAAATGGGACAATACAGTTCCAAGCCAAAGGAGACCATGGAGTTATATGGATGAGTGGATAGCATGGACTCATTGCCTATTTTACCAAAAGAACCATACCTTAATATTAGCATCATAATTCAAAGGTTAAAACCAAACATTAGNAGGTAAAAACCAAATAATGCAATCAATATGATATAATTCAATCCACCATCATGAGCACTTGTTAGATGATGAATAAAAGTAAATCAAGCAAAAAAAAAAAAAAAAAGAAACAGTAAAAACATGAATGATGGTGTAAAACAAAGATAAGAAAAGTTGAAAGAATGTGTAAAACAAAAATTCAAAAAGAACTAAGGGCCTAGAATGGTTAGCATAGGTAGCCATCTCCCCCACGACTGAGTTGGAAGGAGGAGATCTGAAATAGTGAGCAAGGTTGTCCACTAATAGAGGTAGCATGTGTACTATCTATCCTAAGCTCATGAAAAGGTTTGGTTTGTTGCACATTGATCAACAGTTTCTTGTTTGGGCTCTCAAGTTTGTATATTGTCATGGCCCCTGAAGGAAAATTTGCGTAAATAATATAAGGTCCTTTCCATAGTGTTTGAAATTTAGTACATTGTGGCACATGTGTGGGATTCCAGTAGAGAACCTTATTTCTCAGTTGATATTTAACTTTCCTAATCCTTAGGTCATGATGTTGCTTATTGAATGCCTTGTGCAACTCGTTAGATGATAGGGCAACTAATCGATTCTCATATAGCAAGTTAAGGGTTACTAACCATTATTTTTGTGCTAGATCAAGGTCAAGGTTGAGGTCACATGCCATGGATAGTGTATGGAGCTCAATTTGAATGGAATGCGTTGGTAATTTACCATACACTAACTCATAGGGAGAGTAGACTATAAGGAGTTTCCATGTGGAGCAGTATGCCCAAAGAGCATCATTCAATTTAGTGCTCTAGTCTCGCTAAACTTGCTAATAGTTCTTGTCAATATTTTTGTAATCTCCCTATTGGTGACTTTGGTTTGATCGTTCACTTGGGGGTGGTATGGTGTTGTCGATTTTTGTTCAATCCCTAAGCATTGCATTAATTTCCAAAAAGTTGCACTTGTGAAGTGTGTACCATTGTTTGAAATAAGTGCACTTGGCATACCAAACCTATTTATGATTTGTTGTTGAACAAATCATGCAGCTGTAGATGATGTACAATCTTTAACAACAACTTCTTCGCCTCATTTTGTTAGGTAATCAATGGCAACAATAATATAAGCTTTTCCATTGGACATTGGTGTAATCAACCCCATAAAATCAATTCCCCAAATTTTGAAGGGTTCTAATGGTTGAATGCATTGTTGCGAACCCTCCATTCTAGCAGTCATTCCCCGTCACGTTGACAGTGCTCACAAGATTGGATGAAACAATGGGCATCCTAAAATAATGTAGGCCAATAATATCCTACAAGCAAGATCTTGATGGTCGTTCGTCTCCTAGCATAATGACCCCCACAAGGACCCTCATGAACGTCTTGGAGAACTCGTAGTTGGTCTATATCGGGAACACACTATCGAACCAAGCCATCGGGACGCACTTTGTAAAGTTTCCCATTGATCTCCATAAAGTACTTGGCTCAGTGAAGAAATTGTTGTTTCTTCTTAAGGTTTAACTCTTGTGGTGTTTGTTGGGTGAGGAGATAGGTAAGAATGCTACTGTACCAATTTGTCTTCATGGGTGATTGATTATTCACTACACCAGCAAAGAGGAATTCATTAGGGAAATGATCAAAAATTAGATACTTATCCTCTTTTTTGTTCCATCGCAACTGAGATAAATGATCAACAACTACATTCTCTATGCCTTTGCAATCGATCATCGTTAAATCGAACTCTTGCAAGATTACAAGCCATTGTATGATATGAGGGCTTACCATTGGCTTATTCATGAGGAACTAGATTGCACTATGCTCTATATGTATATATACTTTATATCCCAATACATAGTGTCTAAACTTTTCTAGTGCAAAAACTATAACCATTAATTCTTTCTCTGTGGTAGTGTAGTTAAGTTGTGCACCAACGATACTTCTACTTGCACAGTGGATGTAATAAGATGCTTCTGGTCATCAAACTATGTAAGTACAGCTCCTAAAGCATAGTTGGACACGTCAGTCATGATATGGAATGGTTTGGACCAATCAAGAGCTTGTAGAATGGGTGTTTCTACTAGCTTTCGTTTCAGAGTTTGGAAAGCTAATTCACATTCCTTGGTCCATTCGCAAGGTACGTCCTTTTTCGTTAATTCCATCAATGGTTTGGAAACCTTTGAAAAGTTCTCAATAAATCTCCTATAGTAGCTAGTATGTCCAAGGAATGACTGAATATCTTTGACAATTTTTGGTTGATGGGTAATTTCTTCGATAATTTTGATTTTCTTGAGGTCTGATTTTGTGCCCTAGTACTATGCCCTCTTGGACCATCAAATGGCTTTTCTACCAATTAAGCCTCAAATTGGTTTCTACACATCTTTTTAACACTTGCTCTAATCGGTCCAAGGCTTGATCAAAGTTTGCTCCATAGGTGGAGAAATCATCCGTAAAGAATTCTATACCATTTCCTATCTGCTATTGGAAGATGCTTAAAACTAGTCATTGAAATGTTGCAGGGGCATTGCACAAGCCAAACGACATCTATTTGTATGTAAACATTCCCCAAGGACTAGTGAACATAGTCTTGGCTTGGTCTTTTGGGGCTATTTGTATTTGATTATATCCACTATATCTATCCAGAAAACTATAGCAACAATGCCCTACAATGGTGTCTAAGACTTGGTCAACAAATGGCAATGGAAAGTGATCTTTAAATGTTGCCTTATTCAGTAGCCTAAAATCTATGTACATCCTTCATTTGCCTTCCTTTCTAGGCACAATAACTAAGGGGCTAACCCATTTGCTATTAGCAATGGGGTATATGAACCCAACCCTAAGAAGCTATTTGATTTCTTCCTTAACTACTTGCTTCAGCTTAGGGTTCAATCACCTCTATGGTTGTCTTCGAGGCTTCATGGAGGGGTAAGTGTAAATTCTGTGTTGGTATATCCTAGGATCTATTTTAGTTAATTCAAGATATGACCAAGCAAAGGCTTCTAACCATTTATTTATTACCTTTAGTAGTTCTTCTTTCTATTGAGGAGCAAGCTTAGCGTTAATAATTACCGATTTTCCATTTTTAAGGAACGTGTATTCCATACTGGTGGGCAATGGTTTCAGCTTGAGGGGCTCTTGCTTAACTTTCTTAGGGATTTTCAACTTTCCCTAGTTGATATTTTCAAGGTTAAGACTTGGAAGTTGGAAGTGGAGTTGCTCTAATCTATCTATGCTATCGATGTAAGCATAAGTCAAACCCTTAGTTGGTTCCATGCATATGAGTGAATTGCTTTCTTGATTAGCTATCAACCATTGGGTGTCTTCCTATTGTGTGGCTACTACATACAAGCATATTTGTATGTTAATCACTTGTGCATACTGATTGCATGCAGCCAATGCTAAACTTTGCATAAACCATGACCTCTGCATGCAATTACACCTTGTGTCACTGTATGCGATGCATTGAACTTTCTTCTTATTTATCTTTCCAGATGTATTTTCCTTTGATATTTCTAGGGAAAGATCATGGATTCCTAGGTATGCATCGATGGTGCTTAGCCATGATCTTCCCATTATGATTGGGAAGTCCCCCTTACTGTTGTTTACTTGAATCACTAGGAAGTTAGCTAGGTACGACCACCTACAAATAGTGGTAACAATGTCTTCCACCAGTCCCAATGGGACAGTGATGGACTGGTCAGCCAACTCTAGATGAATGTTGCTCTTTTTCAATGGAGGCAGGTTCCAAGCCTTGGGGATTTCGTGAGAAATCAAGTTGACACTGGAACCTGAATCCAAAAGAGCCTTGCAGGGTTCATTTCCAATGATTTGTAAGTATATTAGAGGACTCCTAGGATTAGGGAATTTCTTGAGAAGGTGGCCAACTTTGATCCAATCGGTGATGACATGTGTTAACATGAATGTATACGATTAGTGCGGTGGTTGAGTTGCAGGAGGCTTTGAAGTTTTGATTGATACTGATCTATCTAAGGAATTAGCTGCTTGTAATTGCAAGGGCTTGGTTGGACTATTAGTTCTAAAGAAAGGTATTTTCTTCATGTGGTTGTTGGAACCAATAGTAGGTTGAGAGTTAATAGCCCTTATGGCATTATGTTGCTGTGACTAGGTAGGGATTTCACCTTGCATAGTTGGAGCAAGTGGTAGTGGAGCTATTGATGGAAGAGATGTGGCCATATGAGAAGGATGATATGCTTGCAGAATATTACCTCTAGAAGAGGGAGTCCCATAATACTCGTAGGCTTGGTAGTAAGGTTGAAGAGTGATGTGACTAGTAGAGTCACATGGGGAGATTGGTTGCTGCATGTAATATCCATACGGGTCAGGTTGCTGGTAAGGATACTATTGCCTTGGTGGTGGCATTCCCCATGATTGTGGGTGCTACCACTATTGATATTGCTCAATCGATTGTGGTGGAGTCCCACTGGGATAATATGTTAAAGGTTGGTGAAACTACCTTGGGTTACCTTGAGGATAAGGTAACCTTTGGGGTGTTTGCCTTTTGTTTAATCGTGGGTTGAGTGCATACACCCTAGACTCCTGTAAATGTGAGATTATAGAGAAACATCCCTTAGGATGGTCATATTAACATATCTCACATCCACTATCATTGTCTGTCTTCAAATCGACAACTTCTTCAATAATGAAAACTTTGCTCTTACCCTTGCTATGTGCATGTTTAGCCTCTTTCTTTTTTCTTTTCTCACTACCTTGCTCTATAGACTCTTCTACTATTTTAAGAATAGTTTGAAATCTATTATCTAGGGAATCCTACATTTGGTCTACCTTTGCCAAAACTTTTGATGTCATCTTTTGGATAGGCAAAGTTTTCCTATTCACCATCTCTTTGAGTGGTGACTCTTCTTCATCCTCACAAAATCTTACTTCCCTCTTCTGAAGGGAAGGATCTCGGTTATACTCTTCTACACTTTCTCTCTTTTGTAGTTCACCTTCTTCCTTAACAACTTGTTCCAATAGTCTTTGAATTTGATGGAACCTAAGCTCGGATAGTCTTCCTTGGGTATAAGTCCCAAGGGTTCTTCTTGTTTCATGCCTAAGCCCATCCACGAGATGGTGAAGTTGATCCCTTTGCAAATAACCATGGCTAGGACAACAATGTAATAGTGCATAGTATCGGCCCATGGCAGCATCCAAGGGTTCATGTCCTCGTTGTTTCTAACCTTGGATTTTCTTTCGCAAGTTAGAAACTTGGGAGTATGTTTGGTACTTGTCATTAAATAGTTCTAACATAGTACTCCACCTACGAATGGATTCTTGTTCTAAAGACTAGTACCAGCTTTCTGCTTCTTTAACTAGTGTTCATAGAAACAACTTAAGTTTGAGCCATTCGTTCTCTATTTTTTGTAAGACACACACATCATTGAATGCTTGTAAGTGATTTTGAGGATCAGCGTTGTATCCCCCATCAAATCGTGGGATATTGTTCATATCTAATCTCTTAATCCTACTATCTTTTTGGTACCTTGTTGGAATTCTAGCAGCCTCATTGATGTCCAACATACTTTGAGTAGTGAGTAGGGGTTCATCATGATTGTCTTGTCCATCGCATCTATGATGCCTACGTTGTTCCCTACTCTCCCTTCTTCTATGTCATGACTCTCTAGAGTGCCCTCGTCCCCTTTCCTGGCTATTTTGTCTATGACTTCCTCTTTGTCTACCTTTATCCCCATGGTCTTTTTCTTTATGACAACGTTCGAATATTGAAGGAGAGGGTGTAGGAGATGATGAAGGTGAAGAAGAAGGAGAAACATCACCATGACGGTGTTTGCTACCTTCTCTTCTGCAGTCTCGGCCTTGATCACAATTGTGATCAGAATGTCTATCTTTATCATGAGTTGTGTCCCTTTTTTGGATCCTTTGTGCTCATGGATATCAAAACCTAGGTTATGAATAGTAAAATGAAAGTTTTGATACACAATCCCTTGGCCAAAGTCAAGGGGAGAAACATTGTTGTGTGGGCAACTGCTTGAGGTAGGTTCACCACCCTCATTTTCACTTCAGACATGTGGGGCATCCTAGGACCACTTATCCTTCAAAGATTTATGATGTCTCTCATGTTGCAAGTCCCTTTGATGTTGTGCCTCTGTGGGATGGTATTCTCTTGAGTCATGGTCTTGCGCAATGTATTCTGCATGTAAGTGTGGCATGTCAATTTATGTGAGAACATGAAGAAGCATGCTCAGGACTGAATAATCGGGAGGTAACACTATGTTACCTTCTAAGTCTCGCCAACACAGTTGTTTATCTTGATGGAGGATAAAGGTGAAGTCTAGTATATACTCATTGGGATGAATATATACCACTTGAACTTGTTGAGGGACTGGTGGATCAACGTCATGTGTATTATGCTATTGACTGTTTCCTGTTTTAGACCTAGGTGGTGAGGCACTTTCGTACGAAGAAGGAGACATACTTGTCTGTTCAATGTGCAATGTATTCTTGTTTATTATTTTCTCAACCAACCCTAAGGGTTCGTTCTAATGATGTGGATGATTTCCTATGTTCTAGTTAGCACACAAACAACTAAGTCTCTGGCAACAGCGCCAATGATGAGCGGCGAGGTATCCCTACACTCAACCATATGAATATGAGCATTTCACGCACGATCCAGTTTCTTTCCAAGGACTAAGTGCTTATGCACCCTTGTGGAACAAGGATAGATTGCCTAATCGTTGTGTTCCCAAGCTTACCTGTATGTCACGATTGTATGGTTAAGTAAGCTTGAGGCATATGATTTTTATAGCTTTTATGTTTTTATGTCCTGCACTAGTAGGGAAGGAGAGAGGTAACTAAGTGACTAATTTAACTTAACTACTCATTAACTAAGTTCTAACTAATCCTAACACCAGCATCCATTCCCACTTGCCGTACACATCTTGAACCAGTGCAATAGTGCTGGGATTACCAAACGCTAATCGTTACTAGGTTACCAAGCATTACACACATGCTCAAAGTGGTCATGCTTGTGTAATTTAATGATTTTGCTTAATTGATTTAAATGAATTACTGTGTTAATAACAGAAATGTAAAGTGCATATAATAAAATAAAATAAATGCATAAGAAAATAAAATAAAATAAATGCGTAAGAAAACAAATCTCAAGTGTTTCAAGGATGAATCAAAGAGCTTGTCTTTATTGCCATACACAAGGTGTGCTTAAGTACACAATGCTCAAATAAAGATTTGTCCACACTTAGACCTCCTACTATGGGCACTTAGAAAATACTCTAACTTTCAAATAGACTACAAGAGTTTCGCTACTTGACTACTAAAAGACTTCTCTCTCAATTGTGTGCCTAGGCACTATATTTATAGGCTTGGTAGCAACTACTCTAATAATTAGAGTAACTACTCTAATAATTAGAATAACTGCTAAAGTAACTGCTAGAGTAACCACTCTAATAATTAGAATAACTACTAGAGTAACTGCTAGAGTAACCACTCTCATCAAAAAGTGTATTTGCAAATTATGGAACAAAGCTTAGAAGATGAAGAACATTTTGTTTATTTTACCCATCTTTGACTCACATTTGATTGAATTATACTATTTATTTTAATATGATAATTGTTTTCTTCCAAATTGATCCTACTTACTTGGACCATTACATCAATGATGTTTTAAACTTTCTTTAACATTATGTTAAGGCATTGTAACTATCCAACAAATCCTTTGTGATTTTCTAAATGTAATAAAAATTTCCAATTTCCAGTTTCTATTTATGATAGGAAAATAGCATTAAAACTCAAGATCAGCAATTAGTGTTTTTCCTAGAAAGTTACATACATACTATAATTTGTGAGGATGTTGTAGCTATTATCATCATGAATACCATTTTATTGGAATTTGTCCTATTCTTAATAAAAAAGTTATTCATGTGGAAAAGAAACAACAATATTCAAAAAAGACAAATCATGGTAATTTTTAGGAGGCACATATAAAATCTTCTTCAACAAGCTCTCAACCTTTTACTAATCCATTTAATTTTAAAAGTGCTATTAAACTTTTGATATCTAAAGAGAATTTCTCTTTAGAAAGAAAATTTCAATAAGGACCAGTAATGGAAATATTAATATAGACATATTTCAATCAATGCAACAAAAAAAGAAGATGCATGTAGATAGTTCTTTCAATTTAAAAATCCCAAAGGTATTTCCTTCTCTCTCTACTTCTATTACTGTTGCAAATGTTTTATTATTGGACAATGCTTTTTCACTTATTAGTGACATGGATTGTGAGATAAATGTTGAGCTTGAACAATAAAGGATGGGGATCTCCTCTTTCATATTTCAATGTTAGTTTTATCATAGAATGTTCAAGGCCTTTTTGATAGGTCCTAAGCAAAGATTGCTAGAATGTATCTTTCAAATGGACATTTATCTATAGATTTTATTTTCCTACAAAAAAATTAAGATTTTAGTGCATGATATTAATTTTTTTCATAAATGTATTTTTAAGAAAGCATTTTTTCGCTACTTATGAAGTTAAATAAAGGAGAAGTTGCTATTCTTGTTAACAAAAATTAGACAAAAAAAAGTTTTGCATTCTAGTTTTGACAACCTTGGAAGAGTTATTTGGATTTCTTATCATAGTAAAAAAAGAAGACCTTGGACTTTGTAATATATATCCTCCTAATAATTTAAAAGATTAATTAGAGATTTCAAAATATCTCGTATCTCTACCCAAAGTTCCTTGGATTATTGAAGGTGATTTCAATATGGTTAAAAGTCATTTAGATAAACTTGGTGGTCTTTCTCCTAATATGTCTTCTTATGAAAAAGAAGATTGATACAATTTTAAAGAAAAACATTTTCTTTCTGAAGTTAGCTCTTTGTTCCCACATTATTCAAATGGGAAGCATTATACTTGGTGTAATTAACAACTAGGAAACAACAAAATTATTATTGACTTAATAGATTTTATATCTCTAATGTTTTCTTTTGGAAGCCTACAAGGAAAGTAGAAGTGCATATAGATGCTACTTTGTTAGGCCATTTCCCTATTAGCATTTTCTCTTTGGAATTAATTTTTTCTCCTTTCAAAAGCATAAGATTTTTCATATAAATGTTCATATATTCACAAGGCCCAATGAAAAGAATATTTTGAAGTCCTTATGAAATGTAGAAGAAAAGTCTACTGGTGATATTGGTTGGATTGATTGGTGCAACAAATTACTTATAGAATTGAAAATTATGCTAGATGGTTTGGAAAGTAATTTGCTAAGTATAAGTATCAAGTTGAACAAGATCTTGCAGAATCTATAAAGAAAATGCAAATTATTTAAGACTAAGATCCCTTTGACTTTAAAACTCAAAATCCCTTGGCTAAAGCTTATTATGCTAAGTAATGTTGGAATTATTTTGAAGCTAACAGTGCTTTCATTAAAAGATACATGGGTTGGCTAAAAATTGAAGATGAACCTTACAAGGAATTTTTTAAATTTATAAAAGGAGAAGATTAAGTACCTAAATTGGAATCGCTTTATAAAAATGATTTCATCATTAAAGATTCTAAGACTATTAATAGTTTTTTAGCAAATAATATGTTTTTCTTGAAGGTTTTAGTAAGGAATCCTTTCAAACCTCTAGTACATAAATTCTTTATCTTATAACAAAATAGCATTGAAGTATTATTGAACAAAAATTATAGTAGAAGAAATCAAAGTTGCAGCCTTTAGTTTAGTAAATGGTAAAGCTCTATGGTTTGATGGTTTTCCAATTGATTTTTTAAGAAGTATTGGAACGTCATTGGAGATGATCTCTTTCATGCTTTTCAAGAAGCCATTAAAAAAGTTTCTCTTGGTAAAAATATTAATAAAGATGTAATTTGTCTTCTTCCTAAGAATGGAGATATTTAACATATTAGTAATTATAGGTCTATTATTCTTCTGAACAATACTTATAAAAATGTGACTAAATGCATGGCTTATCAAATTTAAAAGGTTAATAAAGATATCATCAAACCTGAATAGACTCATTTTGTTAAAGGTAGATACATCTTAAATAATGTTATTGCAGCTTGGAATGAAATGCAATGGGCTTCTAATACTAACCAAAACATTAATTTTATTAAGTTAGATTATGTGAAAGCTTATGATAGGATTGAATGAAATTTCATTATTTCTTGTCTCTCTAAATAAGGATTTGGTGATTATTTTATTTGTCTTGTCCATATCCTACTCATTGATGCTAATACTCAAGTTGCCACTAATTTTGGAATAAGTTCATCCTTTTCTCTTTAATGGTCAATTCATCAATGTTATCCTCTATCTCCCTATCTTTTTATTATTATTGCGGACTTTCTTTCACATAATCTACATTATGATCTAAAAAGGAATATTATTAAGGGAATTTTAATTAATAATCAATATATGCAATTGCTTAACATGCATTTTGCAAATGATTCTTTTTTAATGATCAATAATTCTTTACAACACATCAATGCACTTTTAGCTAGAGTGAAGTGTTACTACATGTTATCTAGACATGTTAGTACTAACCCTATATGTCTAGATGTTATATTTTTAAAATTATTTTACTTGATTAATTAGATTGAGAAAATATTGAAGTACAAGATAGTCCAAATTTATAATAGTCTTAACCTAGTTCCATTCATCCTTTATGAAGACTTCAATGCAAAAGTTGGAAGTGGTGTTCATCAATTCTTAAAATACAAATGCGTTAAGAGTCTTTGGAAGAGGATCTTGATTTGAAGAAGATGTTTCCATTCATTCATCTTACATCCCCTTTGGCCAATGCATACTCTACCTACTTCAAATCTTTAGTAGACAAGTTAAATCCAAAAATTCAAGAATAGATTATGCTAATGAATAATGGTAATCAAGAATCATAGTTCACTAATTATGCTACCATGATTACTAAAGATGAATTAAAATCTTTCTTCATTAAGATCCTAGATTACATTTGGCATGATACATGATTCTTCCACATTACTAAGCTACTGGAGTTAATTCCTAAGGAAGAACTTAAAAAGTAAGATTAAGCCTTACCATTCAAAACAAGACTATCTAATCATATATGCCTCATGGCAAAATTAAGGCTACATTCCTTGATCCTAGAGTTCATAAAAATTAAGCATTTAGCCTAAGACTCTTGATTTGAAATTTCTAAGTCATGGGTTTGATTTTGATGAACTCCGCTAAATTATAAGTTTTAATTAGGATATATCTCTTGGGATTTTGCTATATTGTAAATATTTTCATTGTTCTAACATCTTTTCTAGGTATTTTCTTAACCTTGATTTTATATTTTATTTTCATTCCTTTGTATTTATTTAATTTATATTTCTAAATTATCAAAGCAAAATATTTTAGAGTAATAAAAGTAGATATAAAAAAAGAATTGTCCTACCTTCACTTAGATAACTAGAGATATGAGTTGTACTTTGTGTAACTCTGGTTAGGATTTATGGTTGATGGTTGGTAGACCTTTAATTCACATTTTATCATTATTTAGAGGGGGTGTTGAAATCTTAAAATAATTGTTGGTAGAGGAGGGAGGATTTCAAATCCCAAAAAATAAATGGATTTAAAAAATCATATTTAGAGTAAGAAAGTAGAAAAGTATAAGAGAAACTTCAAAATAAAAAAAAGGAAAGGCCTAATGGTTTTTAGGATGTCTTTTCAAATTTTCATCCTTCCATCCAATCCTAAAAAACCTACCCTCTATGGTAGGAAAAGGATTAGACCTTGCCCTCATTTAGAAGCATTCAAATGGATTTTTACTATGACTAAAGCCTTTCTATTAATAAAAAAAAACATTAAATAGGAATTCAATTGAAGCATCAGCTACTAAATGATGTTGCCTTGAATTGACAAAAAATGAAAATTAACTAGAGAATCTCTATGAACAACCACATTACATTGGAACTTCTAGCTGACATGGACAAAATCAATGGCAACTATAGTAGAAATCTTTGAAGTTGAGGAGTATCACTAAATAAAGCTTCATCTAATCTTGGTTAAAAACCATGTAAATACCTACTACACCAAGTTCAAGAGCTATGAGCAAGGGGACAAGTAAAAAACAATGAATGAATGTATCTTCCATGTCATAGATAGGACATTTTTAGTCATGAACACCCAATTGAGAGCACCAAATACCAATAGGTAAACCTTGATAAATTAAGTATCATAGAAAATGTATAATTTTTTAAGGATTAATGGAATTCTATATCTTCTAAATTTGTTGCTTCCATAATTGGACATTGTGATTAACCTTCCAAAGATAATTGAATCTTGGAAAAATATTAGTATTACAACTAGTAAAAATACATAAAATCTTAGGTTGATATGGAAAAAAATGATGGCCATTAATGCAAGAAAAATCAAGAAGACCATTATGAGAATCTTGAATAGCTACACTTGTTTATGAACTATCCAACAAATAAAAAATCATAGACATTTTAGACACATTAATGTCATAGAGACTTTAACACATAGCCTAAGTAATCCATTGATTATGCATGTGAAGAGATGAAAGGGAAGAAATACCAAGCTTGCACCATGTACTAGAAAGGAGTAGACACTTAATAGCTCAAGGTTCATTATTAACTGAAAACCACCAAGGAGAAAGCTTATCAAGCATAGAGGTAGAAACAGTAATATTATTGAAGTTCCAAAAATCATTAATAAAACTCAAAGGATATGATTTATGATAATAGAGCATGATATAGAAATGCCTTTTGGAAAAAGGTTCCAATTAAATAAATGAGTATCTCTCCAATAACCACTACCTCTAGGCTTACCTATTTGAATGTGCTTCTAAAAAAGAAGCTTCCAAGGCTCTCTACTAGGTAAGAATTTAAGCACATTCTTGGCATATAAAACAATATCATGCTTATATAATTCATTAGTTCTAATCCATCATCCCCTTTGTGAGAAGTGCAAATATCCCACACAACACAAAAATATCCTTTCCTAGATTGGCTACTACTTCAAAGAAAATTTCTTACAAGTTTATCAATGTGATGATATGCATAAATACTAGGATCCCAACATGAAGAATAATACAGATGAGTAGCTTGAATGATATGATTACAAACAGTAAACTTACCAACCATTGAAAGCTTCTTTTCTTCCACTTAATAGTTTTTATTCAATTTTCTTCACTATAACATCACATAAAGTTTTTGAAGATGCACCAAAGGAAAATGAAATGCCTAAAACTTTGAAAACATTTACTATTCTAAGAAATGCTAAGATTTAGACAAAGCCCATTCTAAACCCCCTTATTACAAAAGATAGAAGTTTTGGACCAATCAATGTAAGAGCCTTAAAGTCTATAATATTGATCAACATGATAAAAAAGACTATCTACAATAGCTTTGTCATTTTTTATCATAAAAAAAGTCACATGCAAAATGCACATTTAATAAAGTAGGAACATTATTTTCAATAAAGATGTCTTTTAGCAAATTATGTTCCTGGTCTTTCTGTATAGCATGACATAAAAAATCTGTAATAAAGATGAAGAGATAAGGAGCAAGAGTGCAATCTTTATTAACTGAGTGTTCAAGCTTGGAGCTTTTAGTAATGATAATATTTGTAGCCATAAGTGTATTAGTATATGCAAAAAGAGTCTCCACCATCTCAATAAATTTTTTATTAAAATGATATTTGTGAAAACAACAAATAATAAACTACCATTTAATTGTATCATATATTCTTTTGCATAATCAAGTTTCCAAAAAGCAATGTTTTGATTGGAATCCTCAGTTAACTACATACCCTTTCAAGATACCACAGTATTATCTAGAATACAGCTACCTTTGACAAAGCTAATTTGCATTGGAGTAATTAACTAAGGAATAATTAGTTTCAATCTTCTAACAAGACATTTATTCAAAATTTTATAAATAGAATTTAAAAGAGTAATAGTGTGCCAATTACTAATGTGAGAAAGGTCACCATCCTTGAAAATAAGTTTGCCGACTCCTCTATTTAGCTCTTGACTAAGAGAATGTCATTCAATGCTTGAAAAAAAAAACACAATAAAGATCCATACTAACAACATTCTAATGATTTTTAAAAATTCAATAGGAATTCCATCAAAAACTAGAGATTTATCATAGGCCAAGCTAAACATTACATCTTTAATTTTAGTAAGAGAGATATATTATTCAAGAAGATGGTTATGACTACCATAAACAATATTTGATAAATGATCACAATCAGAGAGAGAATACACATGATGAAAATCCTCTAAGAAAAATACATGTTGAAAATATTTTTCAAGAAAACCATTGATAATAAGAGGATCAAAACTAATGTTACCATTAACTTCCATGAAGTCAATAATAGGCAAATTATCTTTATCTTTTAAGAATTTCAGAAATTTTTGCATGGTTCTTCTTCTAATTTTATCCAATTGAGATGACTCTTGATGATAGCACTCTTAGAATTATGCATATTCCATTTTTGTTTTGTTGAGTGGACATAAGCAAGTTGTTTTTGAAGATTAATATTAAATAGATCATTATGTAAAGCAGTGTTGATCTATTGAATTTCATCACAAATTTTTTTCTCAGTCTTCCTTTGTCTCTTGGCATATTGCTTATCTAACCAATAGACAAAATCACAAACATGATATATAGCATGCAACCACCAATCAATCCAACCTCATTTACGAAGGGGTCTCATTTTTTCATTCCAAGGAGATGTCAAAGTACCTTTTCTAGAAGGAGTAAGAAATAAAGATGCATTTATAAGAAAAAGTTCATAATCTTGAACTAGAGATTTAATACCAAATTCCAAATTAAGAGAAATTGGAAAATGGTTAGAAAGAGTTGCATCTTTATGAACTATAACCTTTCCATCACAAAATCGAGAAAAATAATTGGAAAAATAAAATCAGTTAAGTATTTCAAAAATTTGATTATTGTCTTCATGCTGGATAGACCAGGTAAACTAATCATGATGATAAAAATTTGATCTAGTAGCATTAGATAAACAAAATTGTTTCTTAACATCACACCAAATAGAAAGCTTGTGGTTTACAAGCTAAGAAGAAATTCCATCAAATTTATCATAAGAATTTTGAATCATGTTAAAATTATCCCTAAAAAGCTAAGGAATGTTAGGAAGACTTAGGAGAAGAAATTACTACAAAAAAAGTTCTATTTGCAAAAGTACTAGGAGTATAAATATAGTAAATACCAAAAGGACCTAAAGCATCTTGAAGAATAACCTAGACTATAAAATTATCTTTATCATGAGAGATTTTTTTTAAATGAAAAATGATTGATAATAAGAGCAATACCATTATGTCCAATATTATGATTAGTAAATAATGTTATAGAATTATGAAAAATACTATTACTAGTCATGAATATATCTAAATTGGAAATCTTAATCCATTGACAAAGGATAAAATCAGAAACTAAATGTCATGTATGAAGAAAGGCATTGACAACTTTTTGCTGAAGTCTATTAGTAAGATCCTAGATATTTTGTAAAATGATTAACATAAGGTGAAGTGGGAGGAGATCCCTGCCCTATTAGTAGAATCAACATTTTCAAAAGAAATTATCTTCATATATTGATCAATAGTTGCAAATAAATTATTAGTAATTTAAATATCTTGAATATGCTAACTATTTTGATGATTTGGCATATATTCACCAATAGATAGACTTCCTTAATGTTTTCTATTATTAAAAATAATTTGAAAACCATTTGGATCAACAATAAGATTCTATGAAATTTTAGAAGTATATATTTATTTCCTCTTAGTCATTGAAGAATTTTTCGAAACTAATTTTATCAGAACCTTCCTTGAAGATACATTTTGTGAAATAATAGTAAAAGAAAGAGGTGGGCTAACTTTTAAAACACCAGTAGAAAAAATCATAATAAGATTTGCAGCATCTATAGAGAAAACCTTAGTAGAATATTTAACATTAGTAGAAGAAACCTTAGTAGAATTTACAATAGCTTGTTGCTAACATGCTTGCATTACCTTTTTATGCAACATAAAAGGACATGAATCAAATATATGATCCTATGATGACAATAGTGAAATGAATCTGGAAGATTATAATAAATAATCTTCTATGCATAGTCAATTCCACTAGCATACAGAAGAATTTCTCACTTAAGAAAATCAAGATCCACTTCAATCATATATCAAATTCTACAAAAACCATAGTTGTAGTGAGGATTTTAGAATGCTTGATTGATCCAATATGAGAGATAATATCCCTTTTAAATTTTTCAAAAATTAATGGAAGTTTTCACAATTCAACAAAAGAAGAGCTTTTGGAATTCTTGAGATGTTGGATTAAAAGAAAGTTCACTTTCAAATAATCAATAAAGTGTGATGGTAATTAAAAATACCAATATTAAGGACCTTAGAAAAAATCTTCAAATCAAAAAATTATATAAGCAAAAATGATTTTGACAAATGAGCATAGACAACATTCAAACATTGATCTTTCTAAACCAAATTTAAATGATTCAAAAAAATTGAGAAATAAGATAAATAACCCATAATTTGCATAAAAGATACCTTCTAGAAATTTCTTAAGTAATAGATTCATATAAATCATCAAGCAATTCATAGAAAGGAAAATAAGTGGTTTTTTCACCTAAAGGATCACCAACTAGATCTAGTAGCATTACACGTAATATTAATGGTAGACTCCTTGCTGTGTTAGATCAATGCAAAAATCCTCACTATAGAACACTTAAATTTGCAATAACATTTGTTGTTGGAACACTCAAAGCCACCTTGAAATAATTGTGATATAAGTACACCCCAAGATATATAGTCTAGTTAGGACTTTACAACATAGTGTTACTTACTAGAATCAAACCCATTACTTTGAACTTTCAAATTAAAATTCTTATGATAAGGCTAACACCTCATTATCTTATTATTACCTAGATATGAAGGTAAGTGGTTAATAAGATTTATCTTCCTCAAATATTTTTCTCATTTATATTATATTTATAGAATATGCAAGAGAATTTTAAAATATTCAACCCCATTCAAAAAGGAGAAATCAAAGAATTTGAGCATTGGAGAATGAAAGGATCACTAGTGCATGAAAAAATAATATTAATTCAGATTCATTTGAGGATGAACGAAAGCTAAGGAGGTAGTTTGTCATGTCCACATTTCCAAATGGAGATATTTTGTAACAAAGATGGTGTAAGTTTATAATGAATGATGTAATTACTAAAAGGGTCACATTGTAATAACAAGCATATCTCTTGAGGTAACCTTTATGGATTTGAGTTGAGGTACTTATACTTGGGTATTAGAGGTCATATTAGCATAGAGTTGTAGAGTTATAAAAGGTGAATAACAGGTATTAGGTAAAGCAACATAGGAAGGCGATTGATCATTTACTCTAGCTAGGTACAAGCCTAGCCATGATAACACTACTAAAATACCTCTAAGCGATAGAGGAAGGGAGGGTGTTAGACCCAATGAAAATATTAATGATAAGCAAAGAAAATTCATAGTACATTACAAGTTTAACATTGAGTAAACATCATAAAACATAAGGAAAGAAATTTTTTTATAATTTTAGGACTCTTTACTTAAGTGTATAATCTTTCAATTAAAGCTTTTAAAAATAGGTAAATAAAATTAATTGTTAGTAGGGAGGAAGGTTCCAATTTTATCAAAATTTGGATTACTTTTTAATATTCATTCTTGAACTTAAAATAGTCAAAAGATTTAGGATAGAAAGATGTGGATTAATACAAATATTTATTTCAAGGTAAGAAAGTTATACCACTAGTTGAAGATAATTCACCTTATCACTTATTATTGATTTTATGTGAAGAATCTTTACTTTCAACTATAAAATATTTATTAATACTAGTTTTAATCTTTGAGTTATAGTATTCTTGCCAAATAAGATAAAATTTACCTTATGATGTATATGTCTGGACTACTTAATACTTTCTTTAGTACTAGGAAAAACATAGATAGGAGCTTATGCCTTCTCTAGATTATTTATGGCCATTAGATCATTGTTATTGTTGACATTAACTTTATTTTTTATATCTTCAAATTCATATTATTTTTTTCTATCTTCAACTTCAACACATTTTTTATTTGCTTCAGAATCTTTTTTCTTGAGTAAAAAAGAAAAAGCATTACACAAATGTTATTCACAATGGAAAATGTTGTAAGAATTATGAAGATTATAATATGTACAATTTCTTTTTATGATTAAGAAGGTTGATTTCAATAATAAAAAACACCTACAAAAAAATAAAAGGTATGAAATTAGACTCCATATGTTTACTAGGACTAAGTAGGTTAACAATTTCCTATTAAGGTTTCTAAAAAATGAATAGAAAATTATATAACTTGACAAAACATGGAAATCTACCATATTTTTAGATTGGACATCAAAATCTAGATCCCACTTATGAATGATCAACAATGATACTTATGTATAAAAGATCCTATATTTAGGGAATGTTGTATCATTAAAGCATTGCCTAACTCAACAAGTGGAAATAATGATAAGAATACTTAGCATGAAGGACTTGGATATCATCTTTTTTCATCACATTATTTAACTATAAAACAAAACTTTGATTATGATGTAGATAATCCAAAATTTAAATGAACACATATTGTGATAAAAGATTAGGAATTAATGACTCATATACATTATCAAGAAGTATAAAATTAAATGTCTTGGTTTGTATCAAGATCACTAGAAAAAGATGTCATAACATTTTTCTTACTAGCTTGTAAATATGCATTTTGAGAATCAAGAGAAATTTTTGCATTAATAAATGAAGTAGATATTTTAACATTTGTTGAAGAAGTTAGAAGTAGCATAGAATCCTCTATAGGATAATTCTATAGAAATAGAATCCTATGGATAAAAGATGAAGAAAGAAAAATTATATTTATAGGTGAAACATCTAAGGGATATGTGTTGAAGGAAGATAATTTCTAGGAATTCCTAGAGCATGATCCAGATACATCATTTTCACATTAATAAAGTTTCTTTCCAAATTTCTTATGCATTCTTCCTTCTTCATTATGTGAAATATTAAATCTTATGCATAGTTAACATTTTTCATGACATTTGGGAATAGGATGTCACATATAATCATCTAGTTTTGATTCCAATCATGCATTTCTTAACAATGAGGTGTTAGCCTAGTGGTAAGATACTTGATTTAGAAGCTCTAGGTTATAGGTTTGATTTTGGTGGACAATGCTCAGTTATATAAAGTTCTAGCTAGACTATATATATTGGGTTTATTTATGTTTCACTTATTTTAGATTCCAACATCTTAATTATGCATCTCTTTCTCTCTCTCTCTCTCTCTCTCTCTCTCTCTCTCTCTTCTTATGAATTTAATATTCTTCAATGGATTTATGTTTTTTAGTAGATCTAATTTTCTCTCTTGAGTTTTCTCTAATAAATTTGATCTCTTTAAAATTCTAAATTACTGTAAAATTTTTTAACTAATACTAAAATTTATACTTCTTTTATTGATGTAGAAATTTTTGTTAATTCTAAGAATATAGATTTACTAGTTGATAAGTAAAAATTTGAGACACGTTCTTCTACTAATGTTGATGCAATTAAGGCATCTGATTTTCTTTTGCTCATGATTTAGATAGTCATTGGTAGTTTATTTTACATTGCGATATGCATTTGGATTACCTTTCTCATAATCAAAATTTCATTTTACTTCATAGTTAAAAGGTATGATACAAAAACATGATATTGAAGTAATTCATGCTAAGTATGATTCTCATTTTTTTACTTATTGAGCTAGACGATTCTTCAATGATGCAACATGTCCTAGATATAAGATTATTCATATGTAAACATGCAGTGTTAATCATTCGTAAGTGGACTTCAAATTTTGATATTAGATTTATAGAATATTCTAAAGTTCCATATTTGATTTAGTTATTTAATCTTTCACTAGTTTTTTAGAAAGTTAATTAAGAGATTGTCAGTATTCTTGATCACATTAAGCATATGAAATCCATTTCAATATCATTTTTTCTCATAGAATTTTTTTTTATTGAAATCAAATTTCATAAACATAAAAAGAAATTAGCATTACAAGAAAACTAGAAAACTTATATTTAGCCAACCATGTATTATAATTTTCCTAATTCTTATAAATTTTGGCAATGTGAAGAAAATTTTTTTAATACTTAATAGTTTCTACTCAAGAGTGTGCTAAATGATGAGTGGTAGAGTAATCCTACATTCAACTATATGAATCACAAGTGTTTTCACATAATCTAGTCAAATTCCATGGACTTAGAACTAGTTAGATGCTTTAGATAACTAAGCATTAAGTTGTTAATAATTATCTTTTTAATTGTACTTGTGTTAGCTTATGTTATATGGTTTAGATGTGACCAAGGTATATGATTGTATTTCTTATTATTAAAATATTAAAATATTAACCTATTTAATTTAAGTATGGAAGGTAAAGCTAAACTATCTTAAGCATAGAATATTCATTATTGATTTACTGTATACATCCTAAACATGCACTAACTATGACACCCCATTCCTGGATGCTATGGAAAACATCAAATATACATTATATTAGACATTAGGCATAAGACGATAGTATAGAAAACATTAAATATCTATAAAAATCCAACATTAAGCAGAAAGAAATAACAGGGAAAATGTAGAAAAAAAGAGAAAAAATGCTTTATTGATGTGAAATAATGTATCTGAGTCATGCTTTAAGAGTGTTCCTTAGGTTTTCCTTTCTTCAGCATATATCCCTTAGAGGCAATCCATCACTACCAAAATAGTTAGACCTACAATTTGCTAGAAGGAATGGCTAGTCCTCTTCCTATCCCACTTCACCTGACACATGTTACTCACCTTTACTAGCTCCACAACTCCATGCTAATACAACCTCTAATGCCTAGGTATAAATACCCTAGATCAAACCCCTAAAGGTCACCTCAAGAGACATGACCATTATTGCAACACACCCTTTTGGATCTTAATTACAACTATCCTTTTCACGTCTTGTTACAATAATTACAATACTTGTTATGAAGAGACACCAATAGTGATATTTGAAAATGGGGATATTACACAAACATTGTTAGGTTATCAAGTGTTCTACTTTGAGGCATATTAAGTAATTTACTAGTAGGACTACTACACATTAATATGTCTATGATCAAAATTGATCTTACTCATGTGAATTTTCAAAGTTTGATGGAGTAAAATAGTTAACTAGTTACATGGAAAGTAGAGAAATGATTAAAGTAAATTATAAGAAATGAAATTATACTATTAGCCAAGTGTTGCAATAGATGGAATAAATCTTAATTTTATTGCCCTCATGCTAATGTTTCTAAATAAATTATGCACTCAAATAAAAATCCATAAGATCCACTCAATCCACATTGTAGGTACTTAGAGAGGAAATAATTCTAACTTTTGTTGAAGAAAACTATAAGGGTTTGCCTAGAAAATGATCAAAAGGTATCATAAATGTGATGGGTATGTATGTTTATATAGGCACTTATAAGGCTTATATCAATCTTGATGCTTTAACAAAGCTGTGATTTCATCAACATAAATGTGATTGATTAATAGAGACCCTCATGTCTAATTGAAACTCATCCTCAAGTTAACAAAATTGTGAGAACTGAGAACTTAGAAGTGGGGAATGAAGAATCTCTACAAATCACAAGCAACACCTGTTACAAAAAACATAAGAATTATGTGGTTTCCCAACTTGGGTAGTTTGCACACCTTTGGACTTTGTGTCTTTCAAAATGTGGTTTAGAGGACACCACAACCTTTGCAAAGCTTAAGCTTTGATAAGGAGAGTTTCATCACTATGATCACTCTTAACCCTGTAAGGTTCCAATAAGCTCAAGAGTGGTTTAAAGGATCCCATAACCTATATAAAATAGATGTTCACTGTGGAGTGTTTTGAAGTAGCAAAAAAACTCAATGCTATAGGCTTCTGACAAGCTCTAAAAGGATGCCTTCTCACAAGAAGCACATCAACCCCTTAGGATAGCAAAAAAAGGAAAATAACCACAAGCAGAGAGTGTAACTTAATTTACAAATTCCTTATACAATGAAGCATAGTTCCACAACAAATCTAACAAATGATATGATAATTCAAGTACACAAGTACAATAATATAAGATAGACAATGATAGCTTTGATGTTAATAATGCTTGCTCAATTCCCAAGAGTTTGAAGTGTAACACCATCCTAACTAGGGCAAGGTGATGCCTAGGATTAAGTAATCTTAGCATGGAAGCATGTAAACTAGAACCAATAATGTGTAGAATACATGCTAATAAGAAAAGTCAAATAGTACAAACTTTCCTACCATACCAGAAACGAAACATACATATCACATCATAAAAATGCATGTCTCTACATAAAGAAAACTACACACTGCTCTGTGACAATACAACAAAACACACAAATCCCATCATTTTATATAGATGAGTACAATATAGGGAGTTTCATACAAGGATATCTAGTTCACACTACTATATAGGAAAATATACAATAACCAAGCATTGAAGGATTTTCCCTCCTCTCTTCATGCACATTTAGGCTCCTATGCTTTTCACCTATAATGAAATAAAGTTAGTACACAACTGAGTGGAAATCCTTTAGACTTCCCTTGCTAGATGGTTGACAAGTGCTATGCTAGAGGAGAGGAGTGGGGTAAAAGGCAACCTGCAACATTGTTAGTCTCATGCATGCTCAAAACAAGACACACCATATCACCCATAAAGCTAACATACAATTATACAAGCATAGACAAAGCCACGATCCAACATCATCTATCATGCTCATGTTATCATATGCATGATATACCATAAATAGTTCATGATCCACACAATCATAATCCAAATAGAACACCTATTCTCAACAATATGACTCACAAACCAATATTATCACATACATAGCCCACGTGGTTGCTAGCATATCTATGCTTAGTGTAGCATGTGAAATGTTGCCATGAGTACTCACAATAGCCATTTCTTGCAGGTCTTTTATTTATCCAACTAGTGTTAGGGTACGTCAACTTGTGACTCATAACCACTAGCCTTTTGGAGGACTAGTGATAGGGATGAACACATCTATGTCATGGACCAGTCATAGGGACAAACACACCTACTCTCTCCCACCCTCAGGATGAGGCCTGAGATAGGAGCCTCACTGATGCATCATAGTGGGGGTTAATTCATACTACCTCTAGGGTGCCTCATCACCAACTAGTCCACATCCTCATGCTATCACCACCCACCAATGATCTCACAAGAATTGTTGTAAAAACATATACATAGTCTAGCTAGCTTAAGCCAACACATGTCATATACACCACACCCAAACAAACACAACTACATAGATCCACCCTTAATAGTCATTTCATGAAAACAATACCACAATGCAACAAAACAAGATGAAGACCTTGATATGACAAAAAAATACTATATTTCTCAAAAGACACTTACTTCCATACAAATGACCATTATAATAACCTATAAAATGAGATATGACCAAAGAGAAAACTAATCCCACGATTAGAAATTACTTTCCACAATGATTCCAACAACACTAATTTTACCTAAATTGGACTCCTAAAAGCAAAGTTATGCATGTTCAAATTTTGATTAATAAAATGATATTTAAATAATATTTGGAATGCCCAAAAATTCTCACACCTCAATAGGCCCCACAAATAGCATATTCCAATCATATGAGGCTCATCAACATCATAGATCATATTCCACAAGTCCTCATCATCCCATACATCCTAGATATATTAATAAACAATTTGTAACCACAATCGTACAATTTTGGGAAATATGCAAAATAACATGCCTAAGCTCAAAATTTGAACTATTCACCCCACAGGCCCCCATCACATGTTCATATATACTAATCTGGCACAAAAATATAGGGAAAAGGTAAAGAAAATCCACCAATTAAAATTTTTTGGTAGAACAGTTGAAATAAGGAGAAAATCCTCAAAAATCTCGCAGGACTCCATTTCACTTCCAACAAGTTTTGCACCCACGTAGATCTAGGTTCAAAATAAGTAAAAAGCATTTGCAAGGCTCAAAATCTAGTAAAAGAAGAGAGTAGAAAGAAAAATAAAAAAAAAAGAGACTCCTGTGCATTTCTGTTTCTACAAACAGAGAAAAATAAAAAAAAAAACCTAAGCGTATGAGAAGGATGGTGGTCTAAAGTAAGAAGAAGAAAAAAAAACATGATTTAGGCCATGTTGCTTGTAGCGGTAGTAGGAAAAATAGTGATCAACATTGGCATACATCATGTGTGAAAAAAATGTTACTTTTACTTTTTTTTTCTTTTTGTTTTTGTTTAAATTCTTCATTATTTTTTTTTCAAAAATGATTTTCATAAGTTATTTTCATTTTCTGTTCTACAACTAATACCATAAACTTTAAACCTACGTCACAAACACACTGGGACTCCAAATCCAAATCTGTTTGAACCTATGAGATCTTTATCATATGATCCACACATTCACATGCCAAAACCACACCTAAACATCATGCAAAATAGTGCTATAGTACAAATTCCTACATGCTAAAATCGCACATAAAGCATAAAACATACTAGATTGATGCTCTTGTACCCCAATCCCACACCCCTACTAGCAACATCACTAGTCTAACACATCACACAGGGCTAGTGTACATAATCATGTTAGTTAAGCATGTAGAGACATCGTAATCATAACAAAAAAATGAAACCTCATAACATATAAAATACATTAACTTGTCCCTAAAAACCCACTGGGACTCCACATGTAATGTCTACATCATAAGCATATGACCATACCTATTAGCTCTGGGTGGGGTGTAACATGAAGTCTACTTATAGCCTCAGATTTTCTAAAAACACCTTAAAATTCATGCAATGGCTATTCAATAGCTAGTGTAGACATATTTTTTGAGATTGGGACATCTCTTTGATTTAGTCTTAGCTCTAGGAAGATGTCTCCTTTTAGAATGGGATGTCTTTGGGAAGACATATTCTTTTCAAATGAGATGTCTCTTATTTTTGGAAGATGTCTTCGTATGATTAACTTCCTCTTAGCCAAGATGTCTTCTGTTCCTTGGAGATGTTCTCTCAACTTTTAATCTCTAGTTCTTGAGGCTTTCTCATGTTGATTTAGCTTCCTCTTAATCCTTGGAGCATCTTCATTTAGCTTGTAGTCTTCATACTTGTCGATGCTTTCATTTTACCTATGAAGTCTTTTACTTTGATAGCCATGCTTCCTTGAGTCCTTGTTCATGATGTGGAGTTATTGTTCTTGACCTATAAGCACATCATCTAGAACAAACATTCTTTGTTCTTCATTTTCTTTAAGGTTTTGATATATTTAGAGGTTAATAATATCCCCCTTTTTGGTAATGTTCAAAACTCAAGAAAATGGATGAGTATAATCATGAAAAGTAAATATAGCACAAGCACTTCTCCCCCTTTTTTCACATGAACAAAAAAGATAATGCATAACACCTTTATGATAGAAAGGAAAATATTAAAATATTAAAGGATCAAGATTGATAAATTCAAATGGTAGCCATGGTGATAACAAAGATAATGGCTCTAAAGCTCTAGGCATAGGGTAGATATCATATGAAATCTAAAAATGAGACTATAAAGTGTTAAACCTATATCTATAACAAAAACATCAAAAATACATAAGCAAGATATAAATGCATAAATTATCTATTCATGAACTATCTACATAAATTGTCCATACAATCTATCCACAATGCATGCAATCACTGATATATCCTTATCATGTATAAAAAACACATATGTGTACATCATCAAGAAAAAAGTGTCTCTCCCTTTTTTTTTTTGACATCATCAAAAAGGGAAGAGCAGTTAAGGACCTTAATCATTAACCTCGATCACATCATCTAAGTCATCATTGAAAGAAATTGTAGCTTGAGAAGGTCAATAGGTCTTCTCCTCATCATCATCATTGTTGGTGCTATTGTAGACATGTGTTGCTTGTCATCATTGTCTGAAGAAGGTTGCTAGATTGAAGCTCTCCATGGATGAAGCTTTACTCGAAATTGAGATGAAGCTAGTGGATTTGGCTAGGATGGAGCCTATTTAGAGGATGAGGAAGCTTCCTTCCTCTAATTGGTGATAATCATAGTAGGTATCCACTAGGAAAAAGTCCCAAGAATGCAATCCATAGCTTTTTACTCAAAAATCATGGGAGAATCTTCCTGTGGATAGGAACTGGATCCTGTTTGTGTGGTGTCATGAGGCTCCCCCTAAACATGTGTTAGTAGTGCATTAGGCTCATCTAAATTAGAGGCATTTCCTCTGTCATAGGCCTAGGAAGGCCCAACTACTACTAAATGTTGAGGTGGAATAGAAAGGTCCTACTTGCTATTTGAAATGGGAGGAGTGGTAATCTCCTCAAACTACTATCCATTAGGAGGAGGAGGAATCCCAGTAGCATCCAATCTCTTACAAAGGTAAGAGAGGTTCTAGTTAATCATCTCAAGTGAGTAAGAAAGTGGCCTAAATAGCTTCTTGAGTGAAGACCTCATCTAGCTCCCTATAGATTTGGACCTCCTCAACTGCGAAGAGGTCCAAAATGGTGATGCTAATCCCTTCTTCTAGGACTATGATGGCTTGGTGGTGGGTCTTGCTTCATTAGTATGGGAAGAGCTCCTCTTCTTTGCATACTCAATGAGGCTCCTCTTACCTTTAATTAAAGGCATTTTTGAAATGGGTACATCTCTATGATGGATCAAAAAACTAATGAGGTTAGGATGTCCAAAGATCCTCTCTTTGGTGAACATGTCCAACATGTCACAGTAGAGACTATGACCCATGTACAAAGGCTATCTTGTAAGAAGAAAATATAGAAAAAATGCTTAGGCTAGTAGCAAATAGTTATAGCTTCCCCCTTTGACAATTATGTTATACAAGGAAATGAGTGATAGGATGGAAACATTAGTGTCGACTTGAGTCCTATAGATCCCCCTTATACTAAGAGACATAGAGTCCCCAAACAATGCATCATAGAATTCATCTTGGGTAATAGTAATTACACCATTTGTAAAAATATCATTCATGGAATGAATGATGATCCTAAGTACATTAATGCTAGTAATCCCAAAAAGTGCATTGACTACTTGAGAAGACACCTCTATGACCAAACCCCTAACCATGGAAGTAAAAGCCTCGACAACAACATTTGTAATGATTATATTACTATAAAATTTCTTAATGAGAATTTCAAGTACATAAAAATTCATAGGGATAAATGTGATCTACTTTAATGCCTAGAAGAAACTCATCAATTCATTTTGCCTACACTATGGAAAGGAAAGAGAACACTCAAAAATAATGGAAATGGTTCAAGTTACTTCAAACTAGTGTTGGGTGCTTACTAAATGAAATTGAGGGTTGTAGGTGGTGGAAGTGCTAGGAGATTCTTTCTTAGATTTCTTCTCTGGTAGCACTCTGGACATTGCAACCTTCTTGTGGGCCATAGATGCATAAATAACCATTGTTGGTAGGGCCCTAGTCATATCTCCTTGGTCTTCTCATTGAAAATGAGTCAAAAAGAAGGATTTGGATTTATATAATCACTCCAAATGTGGCTTTTTAATGAAAAAGTAGACATCTCTATTGCATTGCAAGAAAACTAAGGTATACTTCTCTTTTCATGAGTAGACATCTCTAGGTAGATGTCTCCTTTTGAATTTAGACATCTCATAGTAGACATCTTTAGGGAGACATCTCATGAAGATGTGAATCAACAAGATAAGGCATAGGTATGGCTGGAAAGGTTTATAGTCTTAAAAGATACTTACAATGAACTAAAAAATTACCTCTACTTATCCTCACTATTGAAAAGATGATAGCACCTAAGAATATTGAGAAATAGATTCCTCTGTTGAGGTACCTCTTCTTGCATCAACTTCCTCTATTTCCAAGGGCTACCTTCCTTTTACAAAGTTGTTGGGAAGGGTCTTTTCACTATTATTTTTTTTCTTTTGATTCTCCATACCTTCTTAGGTTTCTTACCCTTTTGAGTTATCCTTATTTTCTTATGGTTTTGCATAGTTCCCTCTCTAGACATATTTGGGTAAGACCAAGGAGTCTTATGATATAACCAAGTGTTCATATGATAATATCTCAAACTACAATTCCATTGCTTATGTCCAAAATTATCATAGTAATAATAACTAACCTTTCTATTATGATTAGAGTAATCAAACCTTGGAGCTATTTGTGCTTGGGATGTAATATTTGTTGATACTTTAATTTTTGGAGAAGCATTTTGTTTGGATGAAGTTTTTGTAGATGCTTATTCTTGTGAGCAACACCCTAGTCTACTTTTATCATGTGGACTTCTTCCTTGCCCAAGAACCATATGAGGGGACTCTTTTCCTTTGACCAACCTGTTCTTCCTTCATTTTCTCATAAGACTTGGTTAGTTATTTATCATCAGTCCTAAGGTCCAAGATTTCTTTTGTGATATCAAAAATTTTTATATTTAATGATGAAATATCTTTATCCTTGGTTTTTATTTGCTTAGTCATATTTACACAAAGACTTTGAAATGATATGAGTTCCTTATAAAATAGAACATACCTCTCTTCCTCATTTTCAAATTAATCATCATTTGTGACATTCATATAAATGAGGTGTGAATCTTTTGTATCATTCTCCACCTCTTCTTCACTTTGTTTTTCATCATCCTAACTTGTGTAGAAATTGGCATTTTTCATATCCAAATCATTCTTATCTTTCTGTTGTAACCTATCATTACTAGGAAATTCAAAGGTCACATGGCCTCTTCCATTACAAATCCAACATTCTATCAAAAAAGAGTCAAAATTAGAGTTGGATGAATACCTAACTTTATCCTTGTGCTTGATATTGGATTGGATAGATCCTTGTTGATAAAGGTTCTTACCTCTTTTTCTTAATAGCTTTTGAAGCCTTCTAAATAGAAGAGCAATTTCTTCTTGATTATTCACTTCATGATTTTTTAGGTCCTTGTTTGATTCCAAGGTAGTAGGCATTTCTTTTATTACTCCTTCACTTAGGAGATTCATTTCATAAGCAATAAGGGCACTCTAGAGTTCTTTAAATTTTAAGACTGAAAAGTCCCTAATTTCTTCCATTGCTATAACCTTAGGTCTAAGCCTAAGTTGGGGTGTTTAAATAATTTTTATTATCACATCACTCTTAGGTAGATCTTTGCCAGTATCCCTAATTGCTACAAATAAATCATTAGCCCTAGCAAAATAATCTAATATCTTTTCACCTTCTCTCATTCTAAGTTTATCATATTCACTTTGCAAAACCAAAAGTTTAGATTGTTTAACTATGGATGTACCCTCATAAATAGCTTTTAGGCTTTTGCAAATTTTGTTAGCAGTTCTACAACCAGCTATCCTATCAAATTCAAATTTATTTAATGCAAAATATAAATAATTCTTTGCTCTAGAATCATACATAAACTTATATTTTTCTTCTAATGTCCACTTGCTTTGTGGTTTGAGTGCCTTTATTGCACTATCAATTTTTGGTGTGTATTTTTTGAGAATGGACTCCCAAAACTCAAACTCCATTGATTCAAAGAAGCCTTGCAACCTTTTCTCCAAATAGGAAAAATTAAATCCATTGAACATAGGTGGCTTTGTGTACGACATCCCTTCCATAGTTCACTCTTCAATGTTGATGTTGAGTGCAAGAGTACTAGGCTCTGATACCACTTGAGGACTGAGAACTTAGAAGTTGTGGATGAATATGTTCCCCAAATCAAAAGCAACACCTATTACACAAAACAAAAGAATTACATGATTCCCCAACTTGGGTAGTTCACACTTGGAGGGTAAATTCCTTGCATACCTTTGGACTTTGTTTCTTCCAAAATGTGGTTTAGAGGACACCATAACCTTTAGAAAGTTTGAGCTCCACTAAGAATAGTTTCATTGTTGTGAAAAATCTTATCAACACAAGGTCCCAACAAGATCAACAGTAGTTTAAAGGATCCCATAACTTGTAAAAAATAAAGCTCCAATCTGGAGTATTTTGAAGTAGAATAACACCTCAATCCCACAGGCTCTCAACAGGTTCTAAAAGGATGCCTTCTCACAAGAAGCACATGACCCCTCAAGGCAACAAGAAAAGAAAAAGAACCACAAGGAGAGAGTGTAACTCAATTTACAAATTCCTTATACAATGAAGCAAAGTTCCACAAAAAATATAACAAATGATGTGATAATTCAAGTACAATAGCATAAGATAGACAATGATAGCTTTAATGTTAACAGTGTTTCCTCAATTCCTAAGAGTTTTGAATATGCTTATAGCCTTGGAGTGTTTGAAAACACCTCAAAATTCATGCAATGACTATTCAACAACTAGTATAGACATCTTCTTTGAGATTGGAACATCTCTCTAAATTTAGCCTTAGTTCTAGGGAGACATATCCTTTTAGAATGGGACATCTTTGGCTAATTAGATTTTCTTTTCATTGCCTTATTTAAGCATGTGAACCTAGTCCCTATAATTATTTTTAACTTTTTTAATAGTTCAAGGCTTTATTCTTCTAGATTATGATCTTAATTGTAGACATTTGCCTAATTGCATGTGCCTACTTCATTGAGGGATTTTTATTTTCTACTAATCATCTTCCAAGATCCTAGTTTACTTTAGCTAGTTTCTCTTGTTGGTACTTAGGTATTTTTCTAATTTTTCTTTGTGTTTTTTCACCTTCAAAAATATCCTATTTTTCTTGATTAGCTCCTTATTCTGCAAATGCACCTAGATAAGAGCATTACTAGTACTGTGTAGCATTGCATTTGATAAGGCTACATGATAGGTGATCCTTTCCTTCTCCTCTTTGACCTTCTTCTATTTATCTGGAAGCTTCTTAAAGACTTCATCTCTAGTTTAGTTCGGTCAAAGGATTGCTAGATTAGACAAAATAACTCTAAGTTATACAACTTTAGCTACCACTTATTAATTGTGGTTGGTACCTTCTCATAGTTGTGCTTTTGTGTCTAGTAGCTTGCTCCTTATCTTTAATAGTTTATATTAGGTTAATGAAATATTTTTTGGAATGTGCAAAATTTCTAGAATCAATTGCATACCTTCTATTAGTCTTTCTAACTCTTCCTCATGCTATGTAATTATCTTTCTTCTAAACATAGTTTGTGTAGATATTTAGATGTTTTCTATAATAAAAAAATTAGGTATAAGTATTGTAGAAACCTTTATTGCTTCACCAATGTGATCTATCAACACCTCAACTACGATCTCATATCCTTTATGAAGCATAATGACCACTATAGTATATTCTTCTTCTTCTAGTATTATGAAGAAGGTTGTAGCATTACCTAAAAGTTTTAGCACTTTTTTTAAAGGTAGAGATACTAAACCTTCTCTAGTGGTAGGGTTGGCATGAATAGTAGCTTTACTCCTTTGTATAGAGAACATATTCATCAAGTTATCCTATGATGAGCTTATGCTTCTTGTGATCTCATTCAAATGGCTTATAGCTAGATTAAAATATGAAGGTTCATCCCTAGATACTTGCTATTAGTCTTTTAGTTGTCTTAATTCTTTATTTGTACCTGTAGTGTCTTTTTCTGGTAGTGGTTGCATGTCTTCTTCTTAAAGTTATGGAGGTGGCTTCTCCTTCATCATCTCCTACCTGTTGCGATTAAAAACCTTAGTTGTTGGAAAAATTGAGGATTCTTAGTGTAGTAGTTTCTCAACCCATAAATACCCAAGGCCTCCACAAAAAATGGGTTTTAGGATGCCCTAGCCAGTCTAGTAGATCAACTAGGGACTTACAAAATGTAAAGCGTGGTAATAAAATGAAATGGAATGTAAAAATGATAGTAGATCTAAAATAATGCATAGATAATAAAAAAATATATTTTGTAAATAAAACCTAAAAATTGAAAATTTATTGAGAAATAATAACTTATAAGTTAGAAAAGCATGTACAAATAATGCCTAGATGAGCAAAAAGAGGGTTTACTTATGTAGGAGTTCAAAGCCCATTAAAGTTGATGTGATCTACTCAAAGATTCAAATGCTAAGCCACTCTTGATGCTATTGAACCTCCTCNCTTTGACACCAAAAGTTCACGAGTCTCAAGGCTATAATGTTTCCATGCTAAGGTTCAACAGAATGCAAGTATGGAAATTTTCAAGAACTCTGGAGTGCCTGAGAATGCCCAAAGTGTATAATTAATGCTTGGAAAATTACTTAATTATCTAAAAAATTGTGGAACTACCAAATTTTTTATATGTCAAAAGTTACAGAACTTGTAAATGGTGTTGAAAATTGGTTTTTATAGGTTTTGGTCCATGCATGGGACTATAAAAGGGCTATAATTTGGCTATAAAATTTAGGTGAGATGGGTGCCTAAATTTGAGGGTTACTATACATAGTAGGTACTTCCCCCATGGCCATTCCTTTTACTATAAATAGCAAATAGGGCACACCTTCCACATTGGAGATGAATCTTTCATGCTGAGCTCTCCACCATGGTTGCTGAAGTGGATAGTTAACATTGAAGTTCATGAAGTGTTGAAATTTGGCTATTTTGGCTTGCACACTAGGGGATGTAATTTTCAATGTTGGGGGTGAAGACTCCATGTTGGGGGGAAACTTTCATGCTAAGGGGGGAATATTTCCAAGCTATGCATGTGGTCTCCATAGTCAAGGGGGAAAGTTTCTAAAATCCCCATCCTTCCACATTGGGGGTAGGTGAGATTTAGACCCCCTACATGTGTTTCCAGCGTAGAAAAGTGTATACTCCTCATAAAACCCATTAAATTACCTTTTTATAGTCCATAAGGTATTTTGGACCCTCCCAAACCCAAATATAGATACTAGGTAACATTTTTCACTTGAGAAATGAGGCTTGGGGCACTTATGAGGCATTTTTAGTTCCAAAAGTATAAAGTATATGAGATTTCCCATTGTAGATTATAATTTTCACATTTACAATGAAGTTTTGCCTTGGGTTTCATGGGTTGAAAGTTACATGATGAGGGTTGGCTATAATATGCAAATTTTTATGGTGTTTCAATGGCCCCTCTTCGTTGGTGTCTGGAGGATTAACCTGAGAGGCATCAACAAAGAATACAAAACACCATTGCACATTTTAACACTATAATGCATATAGGCCACATGAGGATCAGGGTGTCTAGGTCACTAAAGTTTCTAACTTAAGGTTGTAGTAGGCCATGGTACTAGTTTAAGGCCCTAGTAGGCTATGTTACTAGTTTAAGGTTGTAGAAGACTATTGAAAGCAAGCTTGCTTATTGACAATTGTCAGCTACATGTAGTATGGATTTAGATAGGATTGACTAACTGGATTGGCTAGCTTATTTCCATCCATGTTGGCTATTCTAAACATACCATTCTCATAGGCTTTAGTGATAAGAAAGGACTCTTCCCAGCTTGTTGAGAATTTTCCCATGTGCTCATAGATGGTCTTGAGGACTAGGTTCCCCTCCTTGATCTTGCACATGATCAAGTCATGGAAATGCTTCCACTTATGCTTATCTTGATAGTACTTGATGTGAGCAAACACTTGCATAAATTGTTGCTTCACTGAATCCAATGCTACCATTTGCAACTCCTTGTTCTGCCCATTGATGAAGTTGATCAAGGCTACTCAGAGTGATGGTACTCGCAATTCAAGAGGTAAAATAGCTTCAAAACCATAAACTAGGCTATAAGGGGTCATATCGATTGTTGTGTGATAGGTTTTTTTGTATGTTCATAGTGCATAGACATGCCACTCATGCCACTTGTGTTTGTTGTTGTTGAGCATCTTTGTGAGTAAGTTGATGATGGCCTTCTTGCTTGCTTCTAGTTGTCCATTAGCTTGAGGGTAGTAAGGCAACAAGAAAGAATGCTTAATGCCTAGGTTGTAATAGAAATAATTGGTTTCTTGGATACTAAATTGGGTTTATTATCCATAACTATGCTCATGGATATGCCAAAATGAGATACAATGTTATCTAGAATAAATTTGCAAACTTGTTTAGATGTGGTTTTCATAGCCTCAACCCACTTGCTAAAATATTTAGTTGTGGTGATGATGAAGCTATGTCCTACAAAAGACTTAGGTGTTATAGGTCTAATGATATCCAACCCCCATCATTGAAATGAGTATGTTATCTAGGTTGTATGCAACTCAATTGGTGATACATGTATCAGGTTGCTATATCGTTGGCATGTGTCACACTACTTAGCCTTTTGTCGGCAGTCATTTTCCATATGGGGCTATTAATAGCCTAATCATATAATCTTAATGGCCATGGATCTTGGTCCTATATGTCCTCCACAAACTCCCTTTTGAACCTCCTCTAGGATTGTTCTAGCTTTGGTTTTACCTAAGCACTTTAGGAGTATGTCATCATAGGATCATTGACATAATGTGTTATCACCTACAATGACATATTGCTTCGATCACTTGCATATGATATCCTTCTAAGTAGTAGTTAGGCCTTGTGAGGATTCATCATGTAGAAGGTAAAATTTGATATCATCGTACAACTCCTTGGGAGGAGTAGTATAAACAATGGCCACAAAGATATCCTCAGTGTTATGTGTGATGGGAGTAGCACAATCCATAGTCAAGGTGGGCAACTTGCTAAACACATATGGCATCACACTAAGGGCTAATGTTGAAATTTCATTGGCTATGGTGTTTTAATTTTGAGGTATGTGTTGGATATCAATGTCTATGAAATATTGTAGCAATTACTTCCCTAGGTCACAGTAAGGTTGTAAGTACCTAGCTTTACATGCATAGACCTTGTTTACTTGGTTAACCATGAGTTGTGAATCACCTTTGATGGAAAGGCATATAATTCCTATGTTATAAGATACCATCATCCCTCTAATCAAACCCTCATACTCCACTCTATTGTTGATACATGGAAACTTGAAATGATAGCCAAAGCATCAGATCTCACTAGATGGAAATGTTACGATGGTAGTGGCATTGGCCCCATGGGCAGTTGAAGCTTAGTCAATGTTCATGAATACCTCATAGTCCTCAAGAACTTGGATAACTATGTTAATGTGTTCATTAGGGAATTCAAGATCTATGGCTACTTGATCATCAATAGGTAAAACTATGAGTTGTACAACTATAGCTTGACCTTTTGTTGAGGATTGATAGATGTAATAGAGGTTAAACTTCATGATTATGTCTTTCCATTGAGCTATATGACTACATTCATAGATGTTGATCATTATGGCTCTAATTATGTTATCCTTACAAATCATGTTGACTTGGCTTCTAAAGAGGTAGTATTTTCACTTCTTCAATGAGAATAGTAGTGCTAGACAATACTTCTCCACTTCAGTGTATTGAGTCTCGTGGACTACTAATGCATGCCTAACGAAGTATATAGGCATTTTTGCTTCATCATAATGTTTTTGAAAGAGTAAAGAGACAATGGATATCAAAGATGGTAAGATAAATGTAAAATAGTTTATTATCTTGTAGAGGATAGACTATCAATAGTTGTGTTAACTCCTGCTTAAGTTTTTTAAAGGCCTTTTGGCATTGAGTCGTCCACTCATAGTGAACTCCTTTCTTAAGTAAGTGTTGCATGGATTATAACTTATCCATAAGCCTAGTGATAAACATATGAATAAACTATAGTGTATCTTGTAATCCTTGAAGCTCCTTAAGGTTGGTATGCATTGCTAATTTAGATATGGCCTTACCCTTATTAGAATTGATGTGTATTCTTATGTTGAAGACTATAAAGCCAAGCATCTTACTCGTCATGATACCAAAGACATACTTCTTAGGATTGAGCCTAAGCTTGTATTTGAGGCATCATTTAAGCATAATATCTAGGTCATTGGCTATCTTGGGCTTCATAGCTATGTCATCTACATAATCATTAAGCAAGCCTAGCATGTAATTGCTGAAGATATAGGTCATGACTTTCTAGTATGTTACTCCGGTGTTCTTAAGGATAAAGGGCATCATGGTATAATAAAAAGTACCCCATGGGGTCATGAAGGTTATGCTAAGTTGGTGCTCTGGGTTGATCATGATTTGGTTATACCTTGTGAATCCATCCATAAAGGATAACAAGGCATGTTCAACTGTAGTATTTATAAGTTGATCAATACTAGGCAAAGGACAGTTATTCTTTATAGTTGCTTTATTTATGTTTTGAAAATTGATGCAAATATGGATGATCCCATTTTTATTAGGGTCTATCACTATGTTTGATACCCATTCTATATAGTCAACAACCCTAATGAAAGTAGCTTTGTAGAACTTTGAGTTTTCATCACGAATTACTAAGGCCAAATCAGGTCTAAGTTTGTGCACTTTTTGCTTCACTAGTCTAATGCTACGGTCTAGTATGATGTTATGCTAGACTAGAAATGGGTCTAGGCCTAGCATATCTTCATATGACAAGGAAATTTCCTTAATGTTGCTTTGTAAAACCTTGGCGATGTCTTAAGCACATTGAGGCTCTAATGATAACTTAGTTTAAGGGTTTTTCCTCACCACTATGTGTTGTGATAGGAACCTCAACTGGAGAGTCTTAGGTTATGTCTCCTACTTTTAAGTTAAGGATTTTGACTAGGTTTTTAGGCCATTCTAGAGGTTTTTCTATCGAGGCCATGTCTACAAGATTCTCAAGCTCAAGATTTAGGCAATTAGGATTGATACACTATTCAACATCATTGTGAGGTCCATGTAGACACAAAGGCAAATTGATTTGCTTCCAGGCACTCATACTTTGATCCTACATGTCGAATAAAAGCATATTAAGTGGTACCTTGATAAAAGTAAATAAATAATGCTAAAATTTTATAAATTTATGCAAACACATGCAAATCTAATGCAATCAAGGCCATCCAAGGTCATCATTGAGGTAAGGACAATTTGACAAAGTGCAATAAGGGATAACAAAGGTGAAGTAAAGGTCAAACTAGGGGAAAAGTTAAGAAATAAGGTTACAAATGATCAATAAAGGCCATAATTTTTTTTAGTTTTAGGCATTAGCAGGCCATGATGTTAGTTTAGAGTCTTGGTAGACTATGATGCCAGTTTAAGGCCTTAGTGGGCCATGGTTACATGGTGTTAAATGGTAGTTAGAGAAGGTCAAACCCCACTATTTGATACCATTTATAGGCCAAAAAAAGGTAAATAAAGCTATAATAAGGCAAATAAAAAACACACAAGGTTGTATAAAGATCATAGAAGGTCAACAACGTCAATAAGACAACACAAGTTTAGAAACAAGCAAAAACATTACATAATAAAGAAAGAAAAATAGGCTATATATGGTGAAATTTGGCTAATATAGATAAAAAATGATTAGGTTTTGATAGTTTTAGGGCTTAGATTTTTGAGGCCACAAGGCTATTAGGTGAGTTCAGGCATCAATTAGGGTTGTTTCTGGACTATTTGGACCCAAAAATCAAGTGTTTTGAGGCTTCCATGCCAGGATCAATGTGGAAAATGGGATCTGTAGCATGGAAATTAAGGAAAATAGGTTTTGGGATGCTTAGAGGTCAAAAATTAAGGTTCCAAGACCTTCCCAAGGTAATGCAAGTTTAGATCCATCAAAATTAGACACTCTGGAGGTCTATAAAGGCTAAAAAGCAAGTTATGGAGGCTTCCCCCCTTATTTCTATGCTAGCTAGCATGGAAGAAAGGAGGTTTATTGTGGGAAACAAACATTTAAGCAAAAATAGAGTCAAACATGGTCAAAAAAGCAACCAAGACCTAAATATGAAGGTTGTGCATCCTCTAGCTTTAGTTTGAGGAAGTGTGAGTTGATTTTGATTGTGAAAACATGTTGAAATGTGTTCCACCATTTTTCCATGCTGAGCATAGTATCCTCGACATAGGAAAATAGGGGGACATGTTTTTTTTGAATTTAGAGTAATTTAGATGAACATTGACTAGGTTTCTAGGTCCCTAGGGCTATAGACCTCAATTCTGCAAGTTTTTGGTTGATTTTAAGTACATTTGAAGGATATTTAAGGGTACTTAAGGCCTTTCCATTTGTTTCCATGTTGAGGGAGTTACTCCAACATGGAATAATGGGAGAAATAGGTTTTGGAGGTTTAAATGAGGTAAAACAATCAAAATCTCTAGGCTATGAGGTCCTGGGCTTTTTCGGCATAGATCTTTGGCTTATGGGAGTGTCATCTTGCTAGCAAAAGTGAAAAAGTAGCTTTTCCCTTTGTTTCCATGATAGGTAAGCTACTACAACATGTAAGAAGCAAGAATCCTAGATCTAGGCCAATCTAGATCACAATTGACTATGCATGTTACCTTCCAAAGTAGCTAGGGCCAAAGGCTATGAATTTGTGTCAAAATTTAGTAGTTTTGAGCATACCTAAGTGGGGTTTTTTAGCTTTCCCCTCTTTTTCCACATTGGAGATGGAGAAATTAGTGTGGAGCATTATAGGGAACCATGTTTTAACAACATAGGATCAACCTTGTGAAGTTTAAGGGCTCCAATAACTACTGCAAGGATTCTAGAGTGCACGAAAGGTCATTTAATGTCATTTTGAGCTGTTTAGAAGCCCTAAACAAGTTCCAAATATAGTTTCCATACTAGGGATACCATCCTCAGTATGGAGAAAGGGATCACTAGCATGGAAGAATCATGAATCTTAGATATAGGCTAATTTTCACCTTAATTAATTATACATGTCAACCTTTGGGGCTATTGGGATTGAGGACTAGGGTTTCATGTTAAATTTTGGTAATTTTGTGCATCTCTAAGAAATTTGTGGGCTTCTCTTCTTTTTTACATTCTAGGAATGGGATTCTTAGTATGGAAAACTAGGGGAATCATTTTTTGACCTTTTGACATTAGTTTCTTGAAGTTTGAAGGCTCCAGAGGATGTTAATAGGGTTCTAGAGTGCATGTAAGTTTAGTTAATGTTGTTCAGGGGTATTTATGGACCTCAAATGAGTTTCCTACTTAATTTCCATGCTAGGTAGCATGGATGAGGGAACACCAAGTGTGGAAACACCATAAAACTTAGATCTATCCTAGTTTTAACTTTAATCGACCATGTATGTGTGCTTTTGAGGTTGTCAGAAATACTTGGAGGGGTTCTAGGTCACATGGCCCCATCTTGGGGTTCAAGCTTGAGCTAGATGGGTGTTGGGGGAAAGAATGGATGTTACCCCTCTTCTTCCACATTTGGCACTACTACCCTAGCATGAAAATATGTGGTGTCTACCATTGTTCATGTCTCATCCACTTTTGGAAACCTAGGGTTGGAAAAGGTAGGTTTGGATTACAAAAAATAGTAAAATATTTGTATTTTGATGGATTTGTAAGATAAGAGTCATGTTTCCATGCTAGGAATGACATCCTTAGTGTGGATGCATGGGAGTTAAGGTTGCAACATGGTTTAAGTGTCAAAATTAGAAAAATGCTTAACATTGATGTAGTTTTTGGTCAAAAGAGAAGGCACAAGGTGGGGCCCACAATCCAAAAATTTAAAATATTGAAAAGTGAATTTGCTTCCCATAAAAACCAATGTGAACTAGACTTTCTCCCCTTTTCACTTTAGTGCACTTGGAGTTATGGTGCATTGAATTAGCAACTGGAATTTTAAGTTGTGTGTTTAGGTTTTAGATGTGATTTTATTATGAAATCTCACAAGTTTTCATCACAATTGTCATTATACATTAACAAAATATTAGATTAGGGCTCTAGTAGAGATTCTTGTGGTAGAAGAAACCAATTTTTAGTGTGGAAGCCTCCCATCTTCTTCATAGCTAGCGTTGATCTCCCATCCTTCTCAAATTCCAGTTATTCCTTGTGTTAAGCCTACCATGGCACCAAAACAATGTGGAGGAAAGAGTAGGAACCTTGTGATCTAGAAGGTGAATGAACATTCTCAAGAGGTAGAAGAAGTACGTAGGCCCATATCCATTCAAGCTTCTTTTGTTGCTACTCTAAGGTAGGTAGTAATACCTATTTTTACCTTCATTTTCTATGTTTTTTCTAGTTTTGTTTCCCATGTGTTGGAGCCATTTTTCTAGATCTACTCTAGTGGAGGGATTAAAATGGAACTCTGATAAAATCCCACCTTTTATTTTGGCCATTTCTAGATGGATCCATGGTCGTTTTATTGCTTTAGCTTTTGTACATTCGATTTTAAAAATAAGGCTTGTTGTTTCATGCTTTTCTCCAAAAATTTTGGGGTGTAGTCATTTTTTTAGATCTAGGCCTTAGGATTTGTTACAAGTAAATTTTTAAAAAATCCTAATATATTATTTTGGTATAAACTTTGATGGGTTTTAATGGTATTGGCTACTTTAACTATTTCCATGGCTATATGAAATCAAGGTTTTGAATTTTTGACATGTAAAACAAGCAATATTGTGTATTTTTTCCTTAGGGGAAAGGTTGTACATTTGTGCAATTGAAGGTATGGGTTCATAGCCCTTCATTTAGTCTTTCTAATGGATGTTTTATCATTTAATTTGGATTCATAATGATGAATTTATAGCTATTTTCCTAATGTTGCGTAGTTAGGTTGTTTGTGTTGCTTTTGTAATTTGATGTAATTTTACAAATTTTTTGTAAGACAACCACAAAGGTTTTGGCTATTTTCTAATTATGGTTAACTAGGATTTAGCTTCACCTTTCCAATAGAGGTGGAATCACTCTAATTGAACTTAAAATGAATTTTCTATGAATTTATTACTAAGCATGTGCAAAAAAGGATGTTTGTGCTATTTATGGATTATTTTTCAAATTGAACAATTTTTCTTGCATAAATAGTAAACTTTTTGAATTCTTTCTAAGCATGGGTGTGTAGCGTTTGATTTGAGCTTTCAAATGGTGGCCAAATCACCTTGTTTAGACCACAAATGAATTTTTGGCAAAGTTTTTACCAACCTTGCACAAAAGGGGTAAATGTTGACGACTATGGTTTTGGTTAAATATTTTCATATTTTATAGATATATGGCTATAATGTTTTGGTTTTAATGATCATGGTTATAAGTTCATAATTTTATAATTCTTTTCATGGTGGAATCATTGAAATCAGAGCTCAAATGAATTTTTAATAATTTTTTTGGCTATGGCTATGTGAACAAGGCAAAATCATGGATGTAATACTTTATCCATTTTGAGATGGAAGTAGTGGATATGTAAAACTCATGTTTTTCTTTTATCAACATGTAAAAATAATGCTTAGTTTTTTCAAAGAAGAGTAAAATCTTTTTCTATTTTTAGTAAGCTTTTACTATGGCTACATGGTTTTTTCTAAGTTCATGATGCTTTTTCTAAATTTGTGCATACTTTAGATGTTTTTACCCAATTTATGCATGGTTTGCATAATTTAGATATTTTTCTAAACTTATGCCTACTTTTTCTAAATTTATGCATAATTTAGATGCTATTTTCTAAATTTATGCATAAGTTGCATGTTTTTTTTTTCAAATTTATGTATAATTTAGATGCTTTTTCTAAATTTATGCATAATTTAGACTAAGATGTAGCTTTGGGCTATAAAATTTTACCATGAAGGCTATAAAATATGGTAACAATGCTTTTATGAAATTACTTAAGCTAATTTAGAGAAAACACCATAGAGCTTTTTACAAAGGCTAATTTCACCTTTGATTAGATGTTTTGTCTAAATTTGCTAAGTGCTTCCATAATGTAAGGCTACACAAGATTGTAATAATGTTTTCTTGTGGAATTGCTTAGACTAATTTGGAAAAACAACTTAGAGCTTTTTATAGAGGCTAATTTCACCTATGACTAGATGTTTTGTCTAAATTTGATAAGTAATTATAATAGGTCACAATGTTTTTTGCTTTGCTTGATGTAGGGTCTTTTTGAGGCCTATCCTCATCATAGTTGAGCTGGTTGGTATTGTGTGCTATATTGGTCATCCCAAGACCAACACCCCACCACATGACATGCCTTTTAGAAGACTCTTATTGTGGTTCTAGCCTGGGGTAAGGGACTTGTTTGCTTACCTCCTTAGAAACTTCAATGTGATGTTGTGGTCACACTTGTCCATGAATGCAGTTGTGATTATTGTGGAGACCCTATTGTCCCGAGCATGCAACCTAATTGCCAAATTCATTACTGACAAGTCACTTTCTAAGACTGTAGGGGGACTAGCAGATGCCATAAGCCCATGTTACCTTACAGAGATCTAGACAATGCCAGAGTATAGTCAGTATAATACTGACAATGCTCTGATGGTGGTGCATAGAGCCCATACGTTATTCTTGAATTTGCCTAACACTATGTATCATCTATAGGAGTAAACATGATTATTGTAATACTTTTATGTTTTTGACTTGACTGCCTTCCCTAACTTCATTGTTTTTAAAACTTCTTGTAGGTACAAGGTTAATGATCAGGGTTTGATCATCAATGATCAAATATTGATAGTGGCTTAAACTACTTTGGATAAATTTAGCAAGAGTCCTCAAATCAAAATTTCTATTTATCAATATTTTAGAGGGAACTTTGATCAATATGCTACTTGGTTTAACCATGTATACAAGAAGTGTAAGGATTGTGGGATGATGCACAACTAGTGAGTAGATGCCAATAGCACAGATCAAACCCTTGTAGCTAGGACCTCGACACTGAAGAAGAAAAGGAAAGGTAAACATAAAGGCTATAGCTTCTAGTGTTTTTATGGCTATAACATTGAGTGTCCTATTGCTTTTCTTGGTTGTTGAAATTGCTCATGTTGATGCTAAGCTCTGGTTAGTACTTCACAAGACCTTCCACCTTGGCTGATGTTATTATACCATTTTTAGGTTCATGTCATGAGGATACCCTCATCTTGAAGTTTGGTAAGGTGACATCACCATAGGAGTGGCTAAAGGGATAGGTGCCTCAAAATGTTCAAGTAAACATCTAGCATGTAGGTTTGCTTGATGTATTCATGGAACCCATCCCTTCTATTCTTGCTACTCAAATGTTGCATGTCATCGACTCCTTTGATGAGAAGGTTGATCATTTTAGCACCATCATCTAAGGTGTGAAGGTGAACATGGACATAGGTGTTGGCCTCTTTTGTGACTTGTTTGATGTCTTTGCTAATGGGGAAAAGGTTTCCACCAAGATAGTAAGGGAATTGGGCCATTACAAAAAAGTTCGAAAGTGGCTTGATGTTAACATGGGCCACTCTCTAATTTCAATGGGTAGCTTCATGGACCTTGGTGTAAAGGAATCATATCTTTTGTTTAGGTCTCATGCATTTTCCAAACTGACATTACAAAAGAAGGTAATTAGCCTAGCACAGGGGTGGACCTTAAGAAGGTCATGATGGAGGACATCAAATTTGATTGGGCAAACACTTTGGCTACTGGGCTTTGAGAGGAGATCCTTAGACTTTGTGCTTACACCTCTATGATAATCTATATGCACTTTGCATTTTTTGTAGGTTAGCTTAGGAGGTTTGTAGAGTTTTTGGTGGTGTACAAGAATGGATGATGGATTTCCAAGACCTAAGCCAAATTTCTAGGCCTTGGATAAAGCACATTTATCCAAAAATGCAAGCCTAGAATCCACTAGAGGGGATGGATGATATTTTATCTATTACTACTAAGAATCTTGATGTTAGGTAGTACAAGTCTCCTGATAGTATTGATGATGATGAACCTTTTACCTTTCCCACTAGTGTCTAGGATGCTAGATGATAGCATATGGAGGCTAAAGGGATAGCTAGGGAGAAACTCAAGAGGCCTATGGTAGAGGCACTCCCAACATTAGAATAGCCTACTCCCGAAGAAGCTTAAGTTTAAGCTTATAGTAGGTAGTTACAGGTATGCTTTATTTAAATTTGGAAATTTCATGTTTTAAAGTTTATGAATACTTTACAGTTTCATGTGTTAACTTATTTTCTATGTGCTATGGTTGTAGACAAGTGTCAGACTATGGTAGTCCAAGCTACTGCAGAGGTAGAACAAAGGCATGTAGAAGAGACACTCCTAAAGAAACCTATGGTTAAATGGCTTGCTAATGCAGGTATAGATGATCTAGATGCATTGCTTGGTGAGGCGATACTAGGTACATCCCCCATCATCATCCCTAAGGAGGAAGAAGAGGAGGATGTAGGTATGCCTATGTCTTAATATTTTCATTATATCTCATTGTTTATCATCCTAACCTTTTGATGATTGTTATGCTTACAGTAGTTCCTAAATCACTAGTGCAAGTTCTCATCCCTAAGGTTCATGTGAAATCATGGGTAGAGAATCTAGAAAAATTGGAGTTCATGGATGGGATGGTTAAGGACATCATTAATCAGTTGCGTTAGGTTACACTCGAGATAGGTAAGGATTTTGTTTTATGTGCTTTAGTCATAGGCTTCACTTGTATTATGCTTAGCTTAGGTCATGCATTATGTTTTATGATTTTTTTTATGCTTGTGTAGTGCCTTCTATGGAGTGGAACCTCAATAGAGACGTGGAGATAGAATCCTTGCCTAAGGTTCCCTCTGATGTATCTAGTGTACCTATGAAGTTGTATGAGACTGCTATTAGTAATGTCGCATGCAAAAACTCCATGGGAGCTAGAGAGGTCCAACAAATCCCTATGGGAGAACTTGTGGCCTTAAGGAAAAAGATTTAATAGCAAGAGGATACAATTAGAGATCTTTGAGATCATAAGACCTTTGTGAAAGCCCAAGTGGCTAACTTTGGAGAATTATAGGTAAGGAGATCAGATGGGCTTGCTATTGGCATGTCATTTAGGATAAAGTAGTGGTCCTATGAGAGATGGTAAAATAATGTATGTAGATGGAGCTCATCTCCTAAAATGTTGAGGATTGGAAGGATCATTGTGATTGGATCCTTAAGTGGGGCAAGACACAATAGGTCCATAAGTGATAGTACAAGGTAGGACATGGGGCCTACCTAAAGTGGCTCAAGGAGGAGTTGGTTGAACACTAGAAGAGAGAGCTTTTCATCCAAGGGATTTAGATGGAGAGTGCTTATCAACTTTTTGAAAGTACTTTGAAGGTGGAGTAATCCCCTACTCTTCAGACTACCATTGTTGCAGGTGAGACCTTTATAGCTACTAGTACCTGGGAGCCTTCTACTTGAACTTCTATAGACAAGATTGACATTCTTTCTAGCATTGATCATGGGGATGTTGATTAGGTCAACATGAAGGAGGACTAGATCCTCCATTGTTTGGAGGAAAGCCTTTCCTATCTACCCCTAGAAGTCATGAAGCCAGAATCTCCATAGGTTTGATATATTTTATGTTTTAGTTTTAGTTTTGAATATGGTTTTGATTTTGAATATGGTTTACTAAGTGGATATACATTGTTGCATTTCAAGCCTTAGGAGACATTGGGAGCCCTAGCGGTGAGGGTGGAAATGACCCACCACTTCCTCCTTTGGATGCCACTCAGCAACCTCCATTAGTTTAGCTTGTTGACTATTTGTCTTTACTTTCATGTTGATGGCTATGATTAGCCAAAAATATGTTAAGAGATGGTTGTTATTATTTGACATTCTTGCCACACATTGTGGCCATGGCTATGTATGTTATGGACATTTTAACTTTAGATTTAAATTTTGATTTTATTTTTGGATATATGTATCTATAGTAGTAGTAAATGTTGTAAACATTAAGAATGGATATGTTGATGTTTTGGTTATAACATTAAATGACTAATCGATAAAAAGAAGTGTGATAATAAATAAGATGTTTGCTATTTTTAGGCCATCATGGGCACAAGTTATATTATGTGATTGTGTATTTGGGTTGCCAATTTAAGGCCATGGTGGGCCATAATGCTAGTTTAAGGTCTTAGTGTATCATAATGCTAATTTAAAGTCTTAGTAGATGGGGTATGAAAGAGACATATATTTATAAGGCTTCTTCAATGTTTATAACATATGTAAAAAATAAAGAAAGGTTGTAGCAAATAGGTAAAAATGCAAACAAACTTAGGCTACATGCATGGGCTATGTGTATAAAGAGTAAAATAATAAATGCATAAAAAAGATAAAATAAACTAGAAAAGAAAAGTAAGGCTACATGGCTATTGCTACATCTGGTCATAGGGGCATGGGAAGGTTAAGGTAAAATTCACTTATGTAGATTCTTCCTAATCTTTATAAGATTAGGGAATAAGGTTTACTCTGCATAAGCTTATATTCACCATCCCCTTTGCTTATGATGTTAAAATGGAGTTCATACCATAATGTATTCCATTGTTTATCACTGTCATCATTGGATTTCTTAGGTTTTTGCTCTTCATGGTTAGGAGCTTCTTTTAGAAGCTCCACTTTGGACCCTTGCTCTATGTTTACATTGTTAACAACTAAGGGATCTATATTATCACCATGAGTGATGATTTTACCTCCCTTGTAAGTAAGGTGAATTTCTTGATGGATGGGAGAGGACATAGCTTGTAATTAAACCAACAAAGGTCTTCTCAGGATCAGGTTAAATCTTGGTGTCTTTTCCACCACCAAGAAATTAGTGGTTGTGGGGAATTGGTCCTTTACGACAAAATCTAAGGAGATAGATCCCTTGAAGGACTTAAGAGCTACAATTGTTGTAGGTCGTATTTGCTTAGTTAAGTCTAAGTGCTCAATGATGGTGCATGTGATGATGTTGGTTGCTGCTCCATCATCAACATGCACACAAATTATTTTAAATTTTCCTATGCATATGGTTATGAATAAAGGATCTATAGTTACTTCGCCATTGTAGGGATTAATCTTAATTTCACTATTGTGAAATGTTAAGGTGTTGAGTTCACCTTCCTTGATGAGGGAGGAATCATCACTGTATGAATGGATTCCTCATTAGTAGGATATCCTTACTAATGGAGATGGAAGTCAACATTTTGACTAGCACCTCATGATGTGTGGTGGAATTCATGATCAAGTCATACAAGCTTAATTTATGTTTTTTTTTGCTTGAGGGATTGCTTAACTTGGTCCATTGCACTGAGGAGGTTTTTATTGTTGGCCATGGGCTTGTCACCATGGTTGTGCTTTAGTTCCTTCATGTGTCCCAAAATGTGAGCTTTAGCTTTAGGATATGGCTATTGCGGTTCTTTATTTTTGTTTTGGTTGTGAGCTTTAGTGTCCTCCTGTGGCTTGTTGGTTGAATAGGTTGGGGGAGAGGAGGTCATGGGTATAGTTGAAATGGGAGTGGACTTCAGTGGACTCACTTCAATTTTTGCTTTTGTCTACTTGTCTCTCTTGTTGTTAGGCTTTTGCTTATGCTTCTTCCTTTATTTAGCTAATTTTTTTTGGTTGTTAGTCATAACCTATGAGGAAGAGGTAGTAGCATTAGCCACCACAAGGGGTTGTTGCACTGTTGATTGGGCTATAGCTATTTGGATTATATTGGGTTGGGGGACCTTGATGACAAAAGGTTCCCTCGGAGGCATTTGTAATGGTGCTCTCATGATGAAAGGGGATCTTGAGTTATGGGAAGCTAAAGAAGCCCTTTCATCATAGAGGGGTACTTGAATCATGAGTGGTTCCCTTGTAGGTATTTGATCATCATCAATGTTGAATGCTAAAATACCATAAAGAATGCCATTAACATTCAACAGGTCCTTGTAGACCTGTATCGACTAGTTTTGCTGTCAAACTAGATTGGAAGCATCTAAGACTAGCTCCCCCATATCTATCATCATTTTTAGGTCATCCTTCAATCCAAGGCAGAAGTCTATGTCATGTCTGGGTGGTTGATGATAATGGTAGAAGTGGTCCAGCTTGAAGTATCTAGGAAACTTGGAATCAACTTTCATTGCCAGAGAGGGGTCCTTAGTTATTTCATAGAAACTATCATGCTTCTTTTGGGAAGCTTTAGACATTTGTTTATATTGAATACACCCACTTTTCAAAAGCTAATCTAAGAACTTAGATGGTTTTAATGGCAACACAGTGTATTTGGACTTGTGTCTTGTTTTGAAGTTAACTTTGGTTGTTGTTGATGTAGTGGTCCTAAAGGATGATGGTTGATTGTTGTGGTCATTGGTGGGGGCCTTGGGTGGATTGGCCTTTCGCCATTAGTTTGTAATCTTTATTTCTTTTGTTACAGTTGCTATAGTTATGTTGTTTTTTTTTTTACTATTTTCTTTGTCTCTTCAAGTGTGTTGGTTTTTATATGATATATAGGTTGGATCATGACTAGCTTTTGTAGCATTCTCTATATTTTTAGTTTGAGAGAATGCCTAGCTAAGGTATCATGGATCAAGGTAGTAGAGTTTACACTTGATGAAGTCATTAACTATTCCCTTAAATATGGCTAACAAATCAACTTTAGCTATAGGCTTTGGTAACTAATTTAGCAATTCATTCCACCACTAAATGAATTTTTTCATGGGTTCTAGGGATCCTTGCTTGATCTCCATGAGTTGTTCAAGCATTGTGTCAGGCTTCAAGTTATACTTGAAGTAGTTGACAAATTTGGCTACTAAGTCCTCTAAAGAGGATATGGATTAGCTATGCAATGCATGATACCAATCAAGTGCTTTTCCTATCAAAGACATAGGGAAAATACTCATAGTTGAATGGCTTCTAAAAGGGTTGAACCACCTACTTTAGAAATTGAAGAAATTTGTTGAAAAATTCATAGTACGTGTTGTGAAATTTTAGGATCCAAACCACTTGTAACTTCCATGTTGAGGTTTTCAGTAGAATGGGATTTTTGTAGCCAAGGGGGATAAGAAAATGCACCAAAAAATCAATGCTGGCTTTAGAAATTCACAAAAACTTATGTAAAAATTTCAAAGCCCAAACATCTAAAACTCCCATGTTGGGTCTTGGGAGTAGAAGGGGATGAACTCTATCATTGATTGTGAGATAGATTTAAAGGTTTTGGCTACAAAAATCAAGGAAAAGCTTGCAAATGACAATGAAAAAAATATATCTGATCATAGAATTTAGGTGAAGGCCCTTCTTTTGGTGCTAAGAAAAACTATTGCGACTAAAAACCTTGGTTTCTGATAAGATTGAGGATCCTCAGTGCAGCCATTGCTTAATCCACAAATTCCCAGGGTCTCTATGAAAAAAATGGGATTTGGAGCACCTTGGCTATTTTGGTAGATCAAGTAGGGACTTACAGAATGCAAAGCGTGGTAATAAAATGAAACAGAATGTAAAATTGATAGTAGATTTGAAATAATGCATAGATAATAAACAAATATATTTTGTACATAAAACATAAAACTTGAAACTTTATTGAGAAAGAATAAAGTGTAAGTTAGAGAAATGTGTACAAATGATACCTAGATGAGTAGAAAGAGGGTTCACTTATGTAGGAATATAAAGCCCATTAAAGCCAATGTGATTTGCTCCAAGATTTGGATGCTAAAACACTCCTAATGCTATTGAACCTCCTCCATTGCAACCTTAGATTTGCAAGTTGGATCATTGTTTGGGGGGAGTAAGAAAAGTGAGAAATTTGATTGCCAGATTGATCCATGTTGGGGATTAGGAGTCCTAGAAATGCAGCTCTGATTCCAAAAGTTCATAAGTCTTAAGGTTATAATGATTCCATGCTAGGGATCAAGAGAATGCAAGTATGGGAACTTGTAAGAGCTCTTGAGTGCTTGAGAATGCTCCAAGTGTGGAATTAGTACTTGGAAAATTTCTTAACTATCTAAAAAATTGTGAAACTATCAAAGTAATTCTATGGCAAAATTTGTTGAACTTGTTAATGGTGTTGGAGGTTGGTTTTCATAGGTTTTGGTCCATGCATGGTGCTATAAAATGGCTATTAAATTTAGGTGAGATGGGTGCCTAAATTTGGGGGGTTACTATACATAGTAAGTGCTTCCTCCCATGCCCATTCCATTTACTATAAATAGCGACTAGGATAAAAATTCCACGTTGAGCTCTCCACCATGCTTGCTGAAGTGGTTGGTCAATGTTGAAGTGCATGAAGTGTTGAAATCTAGATTTTGTGGCTTCCATGCTGGGGGATGCAATTTTTAATGTTGGGGCTGAAGACTCCATATCATGGGGAAACTTTCACGCTAAGGGGGGAAGGTTTCCAAGCTATGCATGTGGTCTCCACACTAAAGGGGGAAAGTTTCTAAAACCCCCATCCTTCCACACTAGGGGTAGGTGAGATTTACTACCTGTATGTGTTTCTAGAATAGAAAAGTGTATACCCCCCATAAAACCCATCAACTTACCTTTTTTTACATTCCAAAAGGCATTTTTAACCTCCCCAAGTCCAAATATAGACACTATGTGACTATTTTTACTAGGGGAATAAGGCTTGGACCACTTATGAGGCATTTTTTAGTTCCAAAAGTATAAAGTAAGTGAAATTTCCCGTTGTGGGCTAGAATTTTCATATTTACAACAAATGTTTGCCTTAGGTTTCATTAGGTGAAAGCTACGTGATGAATATTTGCTATAATATGGAATTTTTTATGATGTTTCACTACCATGTTGCTACTGTGATCCTTTAGAGGATGTCATTTAACAAATGAATGTTTTCACCACTTTTGCAAAGTTTTCTAATTAATCATGGAAAGGAGAATATGTTTTTACCTTTATCATTACCTTTAAATTGCGTCTTAATCTTGGGAAATATTAATTTATGTAGGTTAACATGAAACCTCTTACTAAGAGTTGCACATGCCATAGTAGAGAAGGATCTCACCTTGTTGGACTATATTATTGGGTTGAGATGTTATGCAACTATATTAAAATATATCCTTTTTACCTTGGTGAGAGTGTCATACATTTTATGATCAACATTGTAATATAGTTGGATCTACATCTTTTTTTTTTAGATATTTGATTAAGTGGACATCTTCTTAATCTTTAATCCTAAACTGGGTAATCTCAATTCCTTTATCTTAATCTTCATTAAGGAGGAAATTGTAATGTCCTTAATTTTTACTATAACATCTAAATGGTAGTTATTTTAGAAAAGATACATTTCACTAGGTAGCATTCCCCATTGTTTGGAATTATGGGCTAAAGTAGAGAATTCTATAACTAGTCTCTAATTTCTTGAGGTGTGAACTCTATGAATGGATCAAAGTTTGATTCTTGAAGAACTAAACTCTAGATTTTCATAATTTGGATCTTCTCCAAGTAGGTCTTAATGAAAGTGACCTCAAGATTTGGCCTTGGTCTAGGTACTTAATCTTTCCTAGACTTCTTGGTTTCTTTAGTGGGAATTTGATAAATAGACTTCACTTCTAGCTCCTCATAGAGGGGCCTAGTTGCATGTGTGGCCTTAGCTATATGTTCTTACTTCTATGGTTTTATATGTTGCTATTGTTGTTAATTTTTGTCCATCCCTTAGATGCCTTTTCCTTTGTTGTAAAGGTCCTTCTACTTGTGGTCCTTGGTTTAGAGCCATCTATGATCACATGGATGATCATTTATTAGCCCTAAATATCTTTATATGTATGCATTGACATATGTGATTATTCATGAGTTGATTTATCTAGTAAAAATATAGCATTATTGCTTATAGGTAACTAGATTCTATCATTTCAAAATCTTAAAATAGTTATTAATATATTAATATTTTAATCGTTTTTAGTGTTGCTACCTTAAGTGTTTTAAAACTTGGGATTTTATAAGTATTGGAAATCATTGATTTCTTTTTCCAACAAAAAAGACAATAAATTTATAAGCATATAGATGTTAAAAAGGATGAAATAAAGATTATGGTTTATTAGATATCATGATTAGAATGCTTTGGGCTCTTAAAATAGTAAAAACTTCCTTCTCATTTAAGCGCAAATTGTAAAAAATTGACAACAACTCACATGTATATATAGGAATTCTATACCACATTAATGTTGATGCATTCATGAAGGATGCTCTATTGATGTTGTAGCATCAATGTGACTAAAGTTAACAATTTTTCTTTTATTTTTTGATCCTATTTTTGCAAATTTTGGAGAGATATTTAAGTCAAATGGGAGTCATAAAAGGAATTTGGATAAGAGGCTACTATTGTGATGATCAAGTGAATTCTCATGAGGTTGATGAAGTTTATACAATATATACAAGGTAATAACATGAGAGGCTCTTGAGAAGATGAATAAAAAATGATAATGCATTTGAACTCAGAGTTATAGGTTAATGTTTTGGGTATGTGAAGGTGGTGTAGAGAATGGACGTTCAAACATTATTCAAGTAGATCTTCCCCAATGCAAGTTTTAATCTTTGATGTCCTTGTATAACCATCCCATAAGATGTTCATAGACATACTAGAAATTGAACATTGATCAAGTCTATTGGTCATATGCATGAAACTATTATCTTTGAAATTGTGCATTATACAAAACAAAATTATTAGGTAAACAATTCAATGTAATAGTGAGGTAAATAATGTAGAAATAAAGGATTGTAGAGATAGGAATGTGAGATGATTTACCATGTTTGCATTATATTCTTATGTTAAATATGATTAAAATAATCATCATACCTATTCATCTAGGTTTTAAACCAAGTCCATACCTTTACTAGTGACATTAGATTGCCTTGTCCCAAACTTATAATCATAGCACCATCATAACCATATGAAAATGTTACTACTCAACAAAAGTAAATAAGGAACTATTTTTTGATTAATTAATTACTTAAATATTGAAATTTAAGAAACCTTGGACATTGGTTAGATGGGTGCCTTCAAGCATGGATAAGATGTCTTTCTAGCCCCATAGTTATTGCTAATCCAAAGGAGTACCTTTAGACATAGGTAACATCTTTCTAGTCACATAATGAGACTAGTCCAAGAGGCCTTTTAGACTCTTGGAAGTATCCTATCTTCAAGTATGGGTAACATGTCTTTCTAGTAGTATCCTAAGAATCATGTTTCTTTTGTGAATTAATTAATTAATGACTATGCTTTTCTTACTAGAGGAATATCTTTAGACATGGGTAACTTGTCTTTTCTAGTGACATGGTAAGACAACACTTATTTAAGAACATGCTTCCATCAAAATTAAACATGAGTAACAACATCAATACATAAAGTAGTAGGAAGCATAGAGGAAGTATAGAGAATTACCAAGTCCTCTTAATATCACATCCTTTTCAATTCCCTTCTAGTATTTCCCACTTAAGCCATAAAGGTCATGAGTTAATTTTAGTTTCAATGTGAGAAGAATGATACTACTTTCAAGGTGAAGATCTCGTATTGATAGAAACTAGAGGGATGGGTGACATGGTTTCACTACTTTACACAGCTACTTATCTAATCATCTTGATAGCATAGGACACTATACAAATAATAAACTTGGCCTATACATAAATAATAATTCTTATTAATGTAACTGGAAGATCAAAATAAAGAGGTTTGAAATATAAAATGACTCAAAAAAAATAAAAAATTAAAAAAAATAGAAAACATATAAAGAACTAAGAAAATAAAAAGAAACTGTAAAAAGGGTGAAATATAGGTTCTCATAGGATATTTGATCAGCTGGGTATCTACACCACAACTAAGTTGCATGATAATTTGAGTGGGATTAACCATTGGTTAAGATATAATTATCATTTTTGGCTACTAGATAATCCTTAAATGATTTAACTTGTTGTGTGTTAATAAAAATTAGCTTGTCTAAGTAATCAGTGTTGTAGTTTTCATGGTTCTTGAATGAAAAATGAAGTGAATACTGTAGGTTCCACTTCATAATGTTTGAAATTTTGTTCATTGATGTACATATGTAAAGTTCAAGTAAATGACCTTATCTCTTAGTTAAAAATACACTTTTTATATCTTAGTATCATGACATTATTTGATATATGCCTTGTGCACTTTGGTCATCATAAGGGATGCTCATCTATTCTCATCTAGTGCATTAAGCTTCATGAGGTATTTTTTTGTGCTAGATTGATGTTGAGATTAAACTCATAGGTTTTGTTGAGTGTATGTAACTTTGCTTGGATGGGAAGTTTTGGTAGCTTTTCAAACAACAACACATAAAATGAGTATCCTATAAAGATTTTTTAGGTGGAATGGTAGGCTCAAAAGGCATCATTTTGTGATTCAATCTTGTCTATATTTGCTAATGGTTATAGTAAGGATTCATGTTATTTTTTTATTCATTAACTTTGCTAAATCATTTTTTAGGAATGACAAAATATTAAAGTATGTTCTACCAAGGCATCTAATCAGTTTCTTCAAAGTAGCACCTATGAAATGAGTTCCTTTATTAGAAATAAGTGTCCTAGGGACATCAAACCTTTTTACCATACTTTGTTGAAAAAACATGATTGTGATTGTGGATGTAAAATCTATTACTACTATAGCCTTTACTCACTTTGTGAAATAGTTTACTACAATGATGTTGTAGGATTTACCATTTGATGTGGATGTGATGAAATCCATAAAATCAATTTCCCAAAGATCATAAGGTTCTAATTGTTGGATCCATTGTTAAGAATCCTATAACCTAGTAGTCATTCCTTCATCTCTTTGGCATTACTCATAGGATTTGATGCAGCAATGTATATTCCTAAAGATTAAAAACCAAAAATACCTTGTCATGAAAATTTTGATGGTCATTCTTCTTCTTGTGTAGTGGACTCCACAAAATCCTTTGTGAGTATCTTGGAGAATTTTAAATTAATCTTCATCAAACATGACCATCACGCCAAGTTATTTGTAAAACTTTTAAAGAGGTTGCCTACTATACCTATGTAATGCTTGACTTGGTAAATAAGTATTGGTGTTTCTTCTTGTCCCATTTAGTTGGAATCTCCTATGTAAGTATATATGAGAGGAAGTTTAGATACCATGGTTTTCCTGGGAATGGTATTGTCATTGCTTTGTTTTTTTTTTGTTTTTTGTAAAAAGTATTTCATCAATAACTTGATCAAAAAGAGGCTTTTCATTAGCCTTGTTATTATATTATAATTTAGATAAATGATCTCCAATTAATTTTTCAGTTTCTTTCTTGTTAATCATTGTAAGATTAAACTTCTATAAAATCATGGGCCATTGTATGATACAGGGACTAATTATTGGTTTGTTCATTAGAAAGTGTATTACACTAAAATATGTGTGTACAAAACTAGATATCCAAGCACATAGTGCCTAAATATTTCTAAGGTGCACACCATGATCTTTAGTTCCCTCTTTATTGTAGTGTATTTTAGTTGTGTACATGCAATACTTCTAATTGCATAAAGGATGTAGTATGAATGTTTCTGCTCATCTAATTATGTAATAATTATTTCTAAGGAAAAGTTAAATGGTCTAGACTAATTAGAGGCTTGTAGAGCATAGCTCAATTTTGTAAAGGCTGTGGGATACTCTAAACCACATTTTGAGCTTGTTGGAATCTTTTGTGGTGAAGAAATTTTGCAGTCAAGAAACTCACCATAGTGGAGCTCAAATCTTATAAAGGTTGTGGTGTCCTCTAAATCACATTTTGGAAGAAAAAAAGTCTAGAGGTGTGCAAGGAATCTACCCTTCGAGTGTGGACCACCCATGTTGGGGAACCATGTAAATTTTGATGTGTTTTGTGTGACAAGTTTGATTTCAAGTTGGGGAACTTATTCAACCCTCCTAAGTTCTTGATCCTCATATGCATGAGTCAATACTTGTGATTTCATCATATAAGTAGGCAAATACTATTGACCATATATTTATAACTTCTAATAGCTTTTATTTTTGGTCTTTGATGATCCTAGCATTCATAATTACTAATTTTCCATTGTTCAGAAACACGTATTTAAAAGATTCTTGTAATGTTTTCAACTCTAAGGGTTTTAGTTTAGGAATTTTTAGAATCTTCAAATATCCCCAATGCATGTTTACTTGCTCAGTTGTTTACATGGTAGAGTTTGTTTCTTTTTGGTACTTACAAGGGTCTTTTTTTGGTTTCATGTATATTATGGAACTACAAAACTCTTCCAAAGTTAATGATTAGGTGCCATCTTGCTTTGTAGTAGTTTTATATAGAAACCTTTGTACATTGAATAGTTCAAAACATGATCTACATGCTATAATAATCCTTCTTTTGATAGCTAATATTTTTTACATGTAGTTGCACCTTACTTATTTGAATGAGATGCATGGAATTTTCTTCTTCTTTATCATTTCATGCCAATTTTTCTTAAAAATTTTCAAGGATAGGTCTCTGATTCCTAGCTTGGTAGTAATTGTGCTTAACCAAGCTCTTTCCATGATGATGGAAAAGTCCCTCTTATAATTATTCATATGGGTCACCAAGAAATCAATAGGGTATTACCAACAACTAATGGTGATCATAATATCTTCTACTAGTCCAAAGGGAATAGTGATGGACTAGTATGCAAACTCCAACATGATGTTGCATTTCCTTAATGATGGTAGGTTCAATGTCTTATATGTTTCATAAGAAATCAAATTAACTCTAGAACATAAATCTGGTAAATTTTTGCATGAAGCATTTCATATGATTTGTAAATCAATCAAGGGACTTCCTATGAAGTTTGTAGTTTCATGAGTGAGCATGACAATGTATATGTTGGAAGTAGTTTGATTTGGAGGTGACTCAAATTTTATTTGGGAGGTTTTTGGTGTCGAATCCACAACCATAGATGCCTATGAAGATTTGGGTTGATTGCCTAGCCTACAAAATGATCATTTTGAAGCCTTGTGCTTGGGACTAATTAAGTTGTCATCCATTTGCAAAATTACAACTAATGTGGAATTTCATTGTTAAGTTTGTGAAGGAATTTCTCCTTGCATTGGTAAAGAAGATAACAATGAGTTTGGGGTGTGAGATTAAGAGTGTTCTAGAGGATGAAAAATATAAGTGGAAGAAGATTTAGCACATGGAATTGTAGGTTTGTATTACTCTATGGGATAATAATGGTAAATAGAAATATGAGTGGTAGAGCTACTAAGAGATATAGATTATTAAATGTAATATTTGTAAGGATCAAGTTACCTACAGGGATATTATTGCATTTGTTGCAGTATCTCCCATGACTATGGATTTTGACACTATTAGTAATACTCTTGATGTTGAGGTGAAGCCCAACTTGAATAATACTATTATTGAAGATAAGTTTTCCAGTAGTTTCTTTGAGGATAAGACAACCTCCATGGGTCTTACATATTGATAAAGTTTGGAATTAAGGCATAAACCCTAGATTTCTTTAAGTGTGACATTATCATTAAATTCAAGGTCTTCAACCTTCGCTATGAAAGCTGCTTTTCCTTTGTGCTAATAGTAGTTCTTTCTTGACTCTTGCTTCTTTCTTTCATTTTTGTCTTTGGCTCTTCCTTGTTCTAAATTTTCATCTATGGGATTTAGTATTATTTAAATTTTTTTTCTATTGAGTTCCGTATTTTATCATCATTTGCCAAAATTTATATAATTGGTTTTTGAATAGGTGAAGTTTTCCTTTGCACTACCTCATCTAATAGTGCTTCTTCATCACGTTCATAGATATGTATATTCTTTTTGTAAATTAAGAGATTTCTATTATACTTCTTTACATGTTCTTTATTTTTTAGTTCTTCTTCTTCTTTTTCCACTTGATTAATAATCCTTTAAAGCTGATGGACTCTAATTTTAGATAATCTTTCTTGGGCATAGATCCCAAGAGTCTCTCTTGTCTTATTGTAGAGTCCATCTATGATATGGCATAGTTGCTTCTTTTTAGAAAAGCCAAGGCCCAGGAATCTATGAAGAAGAGCATAGTGGCTTTCCAAGGCTACATCAAGAGAGACATGGTTACCTTGTCCTCATCCTTGAATTTTCTTTCTAAAGTTGGATACTTAAGAGCACATTTGATTTTTATCATTAAATAGCTCCAACATTATACTACATCTATTGATACATTATGGGCCTAAAACTAGTACCAATTTTTAGTTTCTTTGATGTGTGTTCTTAGGAAAAGGTTCATATTTTTTCCTAGCTAGGGACCAATTTTTATATTTTTGCCACATGTGCATACCATACCTACTTCGCAAACATACACAACTGCTACCTCTATTCCTGCATTCACATCTATTCCACCCACTATGGTGAGCCCCGGCCCGTCCCCATGGTGGGCCCCATTTACTTCTCCACCTACTCAACAACTGTCGCAAATGTTGCACTACGTACATTCTCAAGTACACCAAGCCTTGCATATGGTGCAACCTAACACAGGGCAATGGTCCATGCTGCTGGTGACACAAGTAGTCCATCTGGTAGCCTAACCCGCGGTTGCTACCCTAACAACACCACCTACTGGGTGGTGGGCAACACAAGCAGCACCGCTCATGGGGGTTGTCCCAACGCTACCGCCGATGGATCACACTGCCACTCTTGCCATACTACAAGTAGGAGTTGCCCCCGTGGCTCCCTAGCCATCTACAATGTCATTGGGTCTAGATCAAGCATTTCAGCTCATCCAAACTCTCACTGAGGAAATAAAATGCCTCAAAGTTGTTGGGTCTGACATGGTACAAGTCATGGACTTTTACTAGGATGACCTTGTTAACACTACAATCCCCATGTTGACATTACCCCTGGGGATGTCTCTTCCCCACTTCACGAAGTACGATGGGGAGGGAGATCCCAATGCTCATCTTGTCACCTTCAGGTCTAATTGTTTGCTACTGTAGCAATGGCTGCACACGATCATTCATATTTTTGCCATGTCCCTAGCTAGGAACCAATTTTTAGTTTCTTTGATGCGTGTTCATGTCATTTTCTCTTACTCTACGTAAGCATCTTATTTAGCACTAAGATGACAATCTTGTTCATAGCTTCAGCCTACCCATTACTCTAGGGTAATATGGGGAAGAGAACGAATGTTTAATGCCTAAGTTGTCGCAGAAGGTTTTTGTTTCGACACTACTGAATTGTGGTTCGTTATCAGTAATGATGGCCATTAGGATTGACACTACTGAATTGTGGTCTATTATCAGTAATCTTTGGATGTCATCTTGCAACAATAGATAATAATCCATGTTGTGACCACACTGTTGATGGTAGTCACAAAACCTGTCTAGCCTGAAACCTCTAGGAACTAGAGGCTCATTGGGCAGGGCCAACTAGGGATTCCTGAGGAGCTCATAGTAGCATTGATGTCTTGAATTTTCCTCTTCCAACATTTTCTCGTGTTGGATGTACCCTGCTACAAATAGTTGCTTTAGGAGATCTAAGGGCTTTAGAGGTAGTGAGGTGTAGTTTGAGTGGTCTTTGCACTCAAAGTTGGGTTTAGGTTTCACAGATCTCTTGGGCGTGGGTGCAACAGGTTGTGGCACATGGCTCGGCTTGGGCGCAGGGTTAGCCACTAGTGTGGCTAGTTTCTTGCCATTCCTGCTACTATTGTTACTAGGTTTGGGCTTAGCCTTAGTTACCATAGTGGCCACTGTGGTTGTTAGGTCTTTGTCTTTTTCCTTCTTTGCAAAGGCGATTTTGTAAGCGATGTAGGTGGGGTCTCTGCTCGCTTTGGCAACATCTTGTATGCTCTTAGTTTGAGAGAAATCCTGACTAAGAGATCGAGGAGCGAGGTAATACAGTTTGGACTTGATGAAGTCGTTTACTGCACCCTTAAAGATGGCCAGCAAGTGGACATCTGCAATGGGCTTGTGGATTTCGTTAAGGGTTGCGCTCCAATGTTGAATGAATTTTTGGACTGGTTCTAATGGGTCTTGTTTCACATTCATTAGCTGATCAAGCATGGTTTCTTACTTCAAGTTATACTTGAAGTGTGTCACGAACTAGGTTAGCAGCTCTTCTAGAGTTGAAATGGATGAACGTGGTAATGCATGGTACCAATATAGGGCTTTCCTAGCTAGGGACATGGCAAAGATGTGAATGATCATGTGTGGCCATTGCTACAGTAGCAAACAATCAGACCTGAAGATGACAAGATGAGCATTGGGATCTCCCTCCCCATCATACTTCGTGAAGTGGGGAAGAGACATCCCCAAGGGTAATGTCAACATGGGGATTGTAGTGTTAACAAGGTCATCCTAGTAAAAGTCCATGACTTGTACCATGTGAGACCCAACAGCTTTGAAGCATTTTATTTCCTCAGTGAGAGTTTGGATGAGCTGAAATGCTTGATCTAGATCCAATGACGTTGTAGATGGCTAGGGAGCCATGGGGGCAACTCCTACTTGTAGTATGGCAAGAGTGGTAGTGTGATCCATTGGCGGTAGCGTTGGGACAACCCCCATGAGCGGTGCCGCTTGTGTTGCCCACCGCCCGGTAGGTGGTGTTGTTAGGGTAGCAACCACGGGTTGGGCTACCAGATGGACTGCTTGTGTCACCGGCAGCGTGGACCATTGCCCCGTGTTAGGTTGCACCATATGCAAGGCTTGGTGTACTTGAGAATGTATGTAGTGCAACATTTGCAATAGTTGTTGAGTAGGTGGAGAAGGAAATGGGCCTCACCATGGGGACGGGCCGAGGCTCACTATAGTGGGTGGAATAGATGTGAATGCAGGAATAGAGGTAGCAGTCGCGTATGTTTGCGAAATAGGTACGGTATGCACATGTGGCAGGGTAGCCATGATTGGCGTATTATGCGCCACGGGGATAGACTATTGAATAGCCTACAAAGAGGGATTAACTACAAATGACACAGGTGGAACAGGCGAGAATGGGTGTTGGAACGCCGCAAGATTGATGTGGCTACCCATGGTAGCTATAATCATGGGTTGTAGAAGCATGGGTGTAATTACAAAGGGAGTGGTGATAGACCATGGCCTAGCCGAGAAAGACTGGGTAGGAGGGATAGGAGCGGGGCCGGTTGGACCTCCCTTGTCTGATTGTGAATCGAGTTCTTTGTGCCCATCTTCGAAAGTATCATCCTAGTTTAATGTTGTGTCCTATTACTCCCTAAGCCTGGCCAATTGAATTAGTTGGTGTAGAAGCCATTGGTATGCTTGCATTAAAGATAGAAAAACCCCTGGGGTAGGAACGAATTCCTTCCCATTGCAATAAGCAAACTCGAAGCTACATTTTTCTTCGAGTTCATATAAATTTAAGGGTAGATTAGCCTGAACCTTTGCACAAAGGAAATTCTAATGTTTGTGTTGCTCGAACAATCCCTTAGGTCCTTAATTTTGGACCCTAAGAGATCATCATGCCTCCAGCATCGTGTTCAATGGTTGTTTGGCACCAATGGTGCCTTGGACTGTGATGGGAACTTCGACGTTGGAGGGAACCTCCACGTTGAAGGTATTAGTAGTAGTTGTTGGAAAAGCCATTGTTAGGTTGAATAGTTATGCAAATAGTTATGTGATACTTATGCGAGAAAGCACGAAAGTTATCCAAAAGAGTGCAAACAAGCAAGGGAACCAGAAAACAGTGAATAAAGAAGGCTTTATGTCTTGCCGGGTTCCAGAGGAACTATCGAGGCAATCGACTTGCACCACACAAAGCATAAAAAACCATAAAAAAGGTATCATGTTTACATGGATGCATGATAGGGTACAGAGCGCATGTGAGACCACCATAAGACTAGAAAGCTAACTAGTGGCCAAGCAGGTTTTGCGTCTTGTAGGATCCCCAAGCGACCGTTGAAGCGACCACTCTGTACCACGCAAGATGGGGTACAGTGTGCATGCAAGACTATCGTAAGATGGATAGGCTAACTAGAGATCAAGAAGGCTCTTACATCTTGTAGGATCCCTGAGGGACCGTCCAAGAGACCGCCCTATACCACATGAAATGGGGTACAGTAGGCACGCAAGACTACCATAGGATGGGCAAGCTAACTAGAATTTAGAGGCTTTATGTCTCGCAGAATCCCCAAGGGACTATTGAATAGACCACCCTATACCATGCGAGATGGGGTACAGTATGCACATGAGACTATCATAAAATGAGCTAGCTAGCTGGCGATCGGAGGCCTTCAATTCTGTGGAGCTCTTAAGAAACCATCGAGGTGACCGATCTACATTACACAAAGTGAAAACAATCACAAAGGGTATCACATTTATGCTTATGTGTATCAGGGTGTAGAAGGCGTAGAGAACTACCATGACATGTGGAAAAGGCACCAAAAGGCCCTCCTTCTAGCACTAGAAAACTGTAGCGACCGAAAATGTCGACTACTAAAGAACACCGAGGGGTCGGCGGGCACGACAGTTTCTACCTCGTACCTGCGGGAGGGCCATGCTGGGAGTGTGTGCAGATACAAGGTGCCCTGAATGGTTTGGTCGATTAGATAGGGACTTACGTCAGCATCAATATAGCCTTTTGTGACATATAATTTTGAAATGGAATGGAAATGCAAAATAATGCTTGAAAGTAAATAAAGCAGGAAATGCGACAACAATGCGAAGTAATGCTTGAAAATGAATAAAATAGAAAAAATAATGCAAACAGGATAGCAGGCAAGAAATAAAGTAAAGTGTAGTTAGAAATATGCACCACTCTGAAGCTATAGATTTTCTTTGTCAGGGTGGATACAATCAATTGCACAATGTGACAAAGTGTAGAGATCCCAAGAGTGACCAAGAAGTATCAAGCAAAGCAGGTGGTGTGCTTTAGGGTAGACTTAGGTGTTAATAATGTATGGGTCTACCAAGGTGGTAGAAAGGAAAAACAGAATGGAATGTCAGTCAAGGATGCTCACTATTTGGAATGTTGAACAAAGAGGTTACAATGTTTCGTTTTGCCACGCGAGCGAAAGAGAACTTGAATGCCAGAGTGAATGCCAAGGAAATGCCAAGTCAAGGAGTCAAGGAGAATTCCTCACCTCTTTTTGAATGCTATTTTGTTTAAAATTATGAACTCAAATATCTTCCTTCTTTTTTTCTGGGCACTGCTCCTCGGGGTATTTATAGGGTCAAGGGCACGTAAAAGGGATGGTTTGGATGCCACGTGCCTTGGGCCCACATTCACTTGCTGGTGCCACATGTGTTGTGTATAATCATTGGACCCACAAGACCATTGTAATGCAAACCTGCTATGTCATGACTATAAGCCTGCCATGCCATAATTGCAACATCAACGTCTGGAGATGTGTGCCAACAGTCCAATTAGGTGAAGTGCATTGATGTCGCACAACCACCCACATGCCTTACTGTGCTTTGCAACTTAGCATGCTTGGCATAGCATCTTGTCATTCATTCTACTACATGTTGCATGCTTGCTACGCTATGCTATGCTACGTAGCGTAGTAACTAGCCTTAGTCATGAAATTTTTGCCGATTTGCAAACTTTGTCTCCTACGATGTAAGTTTTACAAACTCCACTAATTCTGCCCTTCGAGCTGCCTTCTATCTATTCCGCAGGATTGCTACACCTCACTGCGCCTTATAGCTCAGTCTAGCGTAGTAGCAGACATGCTATGCTATGTGGCCATGGGTGAGGGGAGTGGTATTGAAGCTATTGCCATGCTACGCTATGTGGCATAGTGTAGTGTAGCACTTTGTTCTGCCATCGTCTTTTGAAGCTTGCTATGCTACGAGGCGTAGCTTAGCGTAGTAGACTTTGTGACTTAGAAAACTTGCTGAACTATTTTCTGTGTATCTTAAATGCTATTGCGAACTTTGCGTGCCATTTCTGAGCAGGTTGTTAGTCGGGCAGACTACTTTGATGGATAGCCAGGATGATGTAGAACCTGTCCATGCTCAAAGTAGAAAATTTTCTGAACTGGCTAGCCTAAACTTAGAACATTCTCCTCCCGATGAACCACCATAGTGTTTTACAGACTACAAGGGCCTAGTGAAGCAAGGGTGACCCCATATTTTTTTTGGGGTGTTTCAACATCTTGTAAATAAAGGGGTTAACTTCGAATGGATGACCCAGTGTCAACAAGCCTTCGATGACCTGAAGAAAGAACTACCATACCTCCCTACTGTGGATCCACCAAAAAGGGATAAGCCCTTCTTTATCTACCTTACCACCTCCGACACATCTATCGTAACACTGTTATTTTAGAAACAAGATGAAAACTATGAGATACCAGTGTATTATCTGAGTCATGTGCTAATAGCACATGAGGAAAAATATAATGAAGTGGAGAGGAATTGCCTGGCCTTAGTGTTCGCACTAAAAAAGTGGTGGTATTACCTATTCCACAGTATAACCAACATTATTTGCAAAAGAAATATACTCTGTGCTATCACTAACAACATATACAAAAAGCAGGATAGCCCGATGGAAGGAAATAACCGTGGAGTTCAATTTACGCTATGTAAGTCAATCGTCGACAAAGGGTCAAGCCATAGAAACCCAACTCATAGCCTCGCCAGTTGATGACCAGGCAACCATAGACCTCGAATTCCCAGACGAATACATTAGCAATGTCAACATCGTCCTATCACATTTCGAAGCCACCTTATATTTTGATGGTGCCTCAACCACGCGAGGAGGTAATACTATTGATATAATCACGTTCCCCTCTAGGGAAATGCATCCATTAGCTTATCAATTTGCGTTTCCTTGCACCAAAAATGTGGCAAAATACGAAGGGCTACTCAGAGGCCTCTTAACTACCTAAGTGCTGCACATACAACAACTAGCAATCCGGGAAGATTCACAACTAGTCTTGAATCAAATCACTGAAGTCTATGCTTGCAAGGCTATGCACCTACAATCCTACTAGAATCTAGCAAAAATCCTACATAATAAATTTGCAACCATAGATGTGCAACACGTGCCACGCAACCAGAACACCATGGTAGATGCCTTAGCTACCCTTCCATTAAACATTCCATCACATTCCTTGGCAAACCTGCCAACCTCGATTATAGAATGTGCAGAGCCTATCACTTAGGTGAAACACATGGCATCTGTCAGTGCTGCGGATACCCAGGAGTGGTATGCCAACATGAAAACTTATTTATAGCATGGTGAACCCCCAGGTAGATTAACATCTACCCAAAGAGATGCAATCCATAAGCTTGCCCGGCAATACATGCTCATGGGGAATAACGTCCTATGCTGACATTCCTACAATGGGATATTGCTGGCATGTGTGGGTGGTGAGCAAGTGTAGAAGGTAGTTAATGAAGTTCATGTGGGGTTGTGCAGTGGACACATAGCACCCAGGGCTATGGCTACAAAAATTAGATGCCTAGGGTACTATTGGCCCCACATGGAGCATGACTGCCTGTCGAAAGTCAAGACGTGTGACATGTGCCAGAGATATGCAAATCTCAAACACATCTCGCCTACAGATCTACACCCAACGCAAATCATGTGGTCCTTCCAACAATGGGAATTAGACATCATAGGGCTTATGATGCCTAATTCCTCTACAGGGCATAGCTTCATTATCACTACAACTAAGTGCTTTACCAAGTGGGTGGAAGCTATTCCCCTAAGGAAGATAATGTCTCAGCAAATCTGCCATTTCATCCTCGACAACATCGTAACAAGGTTTGGGCTTCCAATGTCTATTGTGATCGAAAATTGGCCACAGTTCAGTAGTGCAGAAACTCGAACCTTTTGTAGCAACCTAGGCATTAGACAACCATTTTCTTCCCCTTATTATCCATAGGCAAACGGGTAGGTAGAGGTGACAAATAAGTCCATCATCAACTTGCTGAAGTGGATGCTTAACAACAATAGGAGGTGATGGCATGAGCAAATCCTCTACATCCTGTGGGCATACTAAATGATGTGCAGAATTACAATAAGTAAGACCCCTTACAGTCTTGTTTATGGATCTGAAGTTTTATTTCCTCTTGAGTTATAGGTACCATCACTCTAGATGATCCTTGCGGATGTCGTGAGCAAAGGCCAAAACAATGAGTTGTGAACCATCGACCTTGACTCAGTGGAGGAGGGGCATGCGCAGACGCTGAGACGCATCAAGCACTACCAAAGCAAGCAGTAGTAGAAGCACCGTGTAGACTTGCATCGACAACTAGTTCATAAGAAAGACATTGTCCTCAAGGCTGTCCGAGAGCACATGAGCAAATTCTCAACCAACTGGAAAGGTCCTTATGTGATCACTAAATTTTTCGGGAATGGAGCCTTCAAGCTGCAAACATGGATGGCAACAAGTTCGCCAACTTGATGAATCACTCATATCTCAAGCCATACTACATCTGAAGCACAATGGTAAAATAAAGCATCGTTCGCTATGACAATAAACTGGTAATCACACCAAACAATGTCTGCAATGATGATAAACTAGCAGCAGTCACAACTGTCTACTATGATGATAAACTGGCAATCGTACCAAGTAGCTTCTGCAATGACGATAAACTAGCAGCATCGAGCAGTGTCCGCTATGACATAAATTGGTAGCAACCATCTGCTATGACGTAAAACTGGCACTGCTAGTCCACCATGATGTAAAATTGGCACAGCTCGTCCGCTACGACAATAAATTGGCATGTACTGTCTACTAGGAGGTTAAACTAGCATAGCAATCCATTGGGACCTTAAACCAACACATGGTCTACCAAGACCTTAAACTAGGTTCATGTCACATCCCCAGCATGCACCTACACCAAGTACGCATCAGACGAGCATGCATGGTGTTGACGCATGGGTAGGATGTCATAGCTCTAGGACACAGTTCACGACTCAATGAGAATGTGGTCTGGGACATATGTGACGATGCCACCCTTGGCATCATGCTGACCCTCCAAAGATTTTGTATGGCATTATACTGGCCCTTTGAACCTACTGTCTCCACAGCCCATCGCTCTAATGATAGTTCCTGGGCTAGTTCCCATAGCTGGAGTTCCAACAGTATTCTGGCCCAGCCATAATATTTTTACATTCCAGCTCCCTGCGAACACCTCAGCTCATGTGATGTTTAGCTATGTGGTAGCTGATCCCTTAGCTAAACTGAGAACATGCACCCTCGGCAGGGATTCTAGTGCATCTGCACCCGCAACAACCCTTGGTGTCTTTGTGGCCAGCTCCTCCACGCCGGTGTTGCCAAGGTCGCTATTGGCCTTCCTTCTTTGGACATCGTACACCAACAACAATGCCCAACAGCTTCAACAATTCCAGCAGCCAGCAAGACCTTTTCCCTTATGGGCACAGCTCATGATAGTAGAAAATGTTATAGCGTTGCAAAGCGAGTGCCTCGACTAGCTCAGCTACTTCAGAGTGCAAATTCCATGACGTGCGTAACACAAATCGCCATATGGAAATCATTTGTAGGTAGGTCAAAATCCTTCATGGATGTAATGAAACTCATCCTATGAAAGAAACACCTACCCTACGAGAGGTTGAAGAATAGCGCTAGCCAAAGATGAAAATGTCAAAGAGTCCCTCAGAGCACTCCAATGAGGGACCTTGCTAAACATCATCTTTGCTCTCTGCCTTAACCTCTGCAAAACCAATGCAACACTCTCAATTGTAGCCAAGTGATGTCTCAACACTCACCGAGCGACAACCTCAACATTTCACCTATTACGGTGTTTCGTATTCTTTGCTGACCTCTATCGAGCCTATTCTCCAGACGTTGATAAAGAGGGGCCAATGCAACACCCAGAAAAATTTGAATTCATTCTTGCTTCACCAGGCCTTGAAATTCGTGCAAGCACTATGGAAGTTCCTCAAGGAAATAATGCTTCGAATCTCAGTTGGACAGTTCAGCAAATTTTCTACTTTAGGTGTAAATAGGCTCTATGGGTCATCCTGCCTTTCCACCTAAGTAGCTTGCCTAATCGACAGCCTACTTAGAAATGATGCACAAAGTTGGCAGTAGCATTCTAGATGCACGAACGAGTTTGGCAAGTTTTCTAAGTCATGAAGTTTGCTATGCTATGCTACGCCTCACTATGTAGCATAGCAAGCTTCAGAAGATGATTGCAAAACAAAGTGTTACAGTACACTATTCCACGTGACATAGCGTAGCATGGAAACAACTTCATAGCCAGTTCCCACATCCAATTTCAAGTCCTTCGACAATGTCACTTTCCATCAAGAAGTGGCAGACCATGTCTACTACTATGCTACGCTGATCTACATGGCACAGTGAGGTGTAGCAATCCTACGGAAGAGACAGAAGATAGCTCAAAGGGCAGAATCAGCAAAGTTCATGAGTCTTGCATCACAAGAAATAAAGTTTGCAAATTGGAAAATCTTTCGCGACTAAGGACAATTGCTACACTACATAGCGTAGCATAGCATAGCAAGCATGCAACACACATGTAGCGGAATGCACGACAAGGTGCTACGCTATGCTAAGCATGCTACGATACGAAGCACAAGGCATGCAGGTGGTTGTGCAACATCAATGCACTTCACCTAATTGGACTGTTGGCACAGATCTCCAGATGCTAACGGTGCAATTATGGTGTGGTAGGTGCATAGTTTTGACATGACAAGCTCATATTACAATAGCCATGCATGTCCAACGGTCATGCATGGCACATGTGGCACCAGCAAGTCAACGTGGGCCCAGGGCATGTGGCATCCAAACCGTCCCTTTCATATGCCCTTGATCCTATAAATACCCTGACAAGCAGCATTCAAAGGGTTTGGAATTTTTTCCAAGAAGCAGCATTCAAAAATAAGGGGATTCTCCCCAATTCCTTAACTTTTCCTCTCCCTCGCATTCACTCTGGCATGCAAGTCCTCTTTCATGCACATTGTAACATCAAGAATTGTAAGCTTTCTGTTTGACACTAGGAACAGTTAGCTCTTTTAGTTGGCATTTTGCTCCATCCCCTTTCTACCACCTTGGTAGAATCTTCACATTATCAGCACCTAAGCCAGCACCCAAGTGCACGACTTTTTTTGCTCCACACATCTTGGTTACTCTCAAGATCTCTACACTTTGTCACGCTGTACAACCGACTATATCGACCTCAATAGAGAAAACTTGTAGCTTCCAAGCGGTGCATTTTTCTAACTGTATTTTATTTTTTTTCTTGCTTATTTTTGCGTTTTACACTACTTTTTTCAGCTTTATTTACTTTCAAGCTTTATTTAATGTTTTCGTCCCCATTTTCAAAACCATATGTTGCAAAAGGCTATATTGATGCTAATTAAGTCCCTGTCTGATCAACCAGACCATTCAGGGTGCCCCATATCCACACACACCTAGCACGACCCTCCCACAGGTATAGGGTGGAAACTATCGCACTCGCTAAACCCTCAGTGTTTTCCAGCAGTTGACGTTTTTAGTCGCTACAACCGGTCCAACCTAAAACCTATAGGAACTAGGGGATCACTTGGCAAAGCCAAGGAGGTGTTCCTAAGGAGCTCAAAATACCACTAATTCTTCTTGGCTCCCTCTTCTAACATCCTCTTGTGTTGGATGTACCCTTCTACCACTAGTTGCTTTAAAGGATCCAAAGGCTTAACAAGCAATAGGGTATATTTCGAGCGATCTTTATGCTCAAAGTTTGGTTTAGGCGCTGCAGATGTTTCAGGTGTAGATGTGGAAGGTTGCAGTGTGTTGCCCTCCTTGGGCATGGGGTTAGTTTTTGTTGTGGATAGTTTCTTGCTATTCTTATTACTATTGTTATTGGGTTTGTCCTTGTTGGCCACAGTGGCCACTATAGCTTTTGCAGCCTTACCTTTTTCCTTCTTCTTCTTTGTGAAGGTATTCTTGTATACAACATAGGCTAGGTCTTTGCTTGCCTCGACTGCATCCTAAATGCTCTTAGTCTATGCAAAAGCCTAACTAAGAGTGTAGGGAATGAGATAGTACAGCTTAGACTTGATGAATTCATTCATTGCACCTTCGAAAATAGCTAACAAATGGGCCTCTGCAATAGGCTTGCGAATTTCATTGAGGGTAGTGCTCCACCACTGTATGAACTTTTGGATCGGCTCAAGTGGATCCTACTTCATGCTCATCAGCTGATCCAGTGTGACTTTTGGTCTCAAGTTGTACTTGAATCGTGTCAGAAACTAGGTCAGCAACCCCTCTAGGGTTGAAATGGAGGAGCATGGTAGTGTGCGGTACCAATTCAGGCCTTTTTCAATCAAGGAAATGTCAAAAACTCAAATGATCATGTGTGGTCATTATTGCAGAAGAAGGGATTCACACCTAAATGTAACAATGTGCATTAGGATCCCCTTTCATGTTGTATTTCATGAGATGGAGCAGTGACATCTCATGAGGAAAGGTTTGAAATACCACAAAAAATTTGAAATCATTCTTACTTCACCAGGCCTTGCAATTCTCGCGAACACGGTAGTTCTTTAGGAGGAGAATGCTCTGAATCTGGGCTGGCCAGTTTGGCAAATTTTCTGCTTTAGATGTAGATAGGCTCTACGGGTCATCCTACCTATCCACCTAAGTAGCCTATCCAGTCGACAGCCTGCTCAGAAACGATGCACGGAGTTGGCAATAGCATTTTGGATGCACAAAACAATTTGGCAAGTTTTCTAAGTCACGAAGTCTACTACGCTACGCTACGCCTCACTATGTAGCATAGCCAGCTTTAGAGGATGATTGTTGAATGGAGTGCTATGCTACGCTATGCCACGTGATGTAGCATAGTATGGAAATAGCCTCACAGCCAGTCCCCATGCCTAATTTTAGGTGCTTCAACAATGTTCCTTTCCATCAGGAAGTAGCAAACCATGTTTGCTGCTATGCTAAGCTAAGCTACATGGTGTACCAAGGTGTAGCAATCCTACGGAAGATACACAAGGAAGCTCAAAGGGCAGAATTGGCAAAGTTTGCAAGTCTTGCATCGCAGGAAACAAAGTTTGCAAATTGGCAAAGTTTTCGTGACTAAGGACGGTTACTATGCTACACTACAATACGTACCGTAGCATAGTGTAGCAAGCATGCAACACACATGTAATGGAATGCATGACAAGGTGCTATGCTATGCCAAGCATGCTACGCTATAAAGCACAACAAGGCATGCGAGTGGTTGTGCGACATCAATGCACTTCAGCTAATTGGACCATTGGCACACGTCTCCAGATGCTAACGATGCAATTACAACATGGCAGGCTTGTAGTTATGGCATAGCAGGTTTGCACTACAATGGTCTCGCAAGTCCAACGGTCATACATGACACATGTGATGCTAGCGAGTCAACGTAGGCCCAGGGCACATGGCATCCAAAGCACCCCTTTTGCGTGCCCTTGATCCTATAAATACCCCAACAAGAAGCATTCAAATGGTTCGAAAGTTTTTTGGAAAAGTAGCATTCAAAAAGTGAGGAATCCTCCTTGATTCCTTGACTTTTCCTCTAGCATTTGCTCTGGCATTCAAGGTCTCTTTCCCACACATTGTAACATTAAGCACTGTAAGCTTTCTATTCGATGCTAGAAATAGTTAGCTCATTTAGTAGGCATTCTACTCCACCCCCTTTCTACCACCTTGGTAGAATTCCTGTATTGTTAGTGCCCAAAGCCACACCCAAGCACACAATTTGTTTTCCTCCACATGTCCTGGTTACTCTCGAGATCTCTGCAGTTCATCACATTGTGCAACCAACTATATCCACCTCGATAGAGCAAAATTGTAGCTTCAGAGCGGTGCATGTTTCTAACTACATTTTACTTTTTCTACTTTACAGCATTGTATACTATTTTTTCTTCCTTATTTACTTTCAAGAATTACACCGTATTTTCATTCCCGTTTTCAAAACCATATATTTAAGAAGCCTATATAGACACCGATTAAGTCCTTGTCTGATTGACTAGATCATTTAGGGAGCCTTGTATCCACACACACACCCAACATGGCCCTCCCATGGGTACAGGGTCAAAACTGTCACGCCTGACCCCTTGGTCACTACAACTGGTCCAGCCTAAAACCCTTAGGAACTAGGGGCTCATTGGGCAAAGCCATGGAGGTGTTCCTAAGGAGCTCAAAATACTGCTAATGCTTCCTGGCTCCCTCTTCTGACATCCACTTGTATTGGATGTACCCTGCTGCTGGTAGTTGCTTCAGAAGATCCAAAGGCTTAACAAGTAATAGGGTATATTTTGAGCTATCTTTATGCTCAAAGTTTAGTTTAGGGACTGAATATGTTTCAGGTGTAGATGTGGAAGGTTGTAGTGCGTTGCCCTCCTTGGGCATGGGGTTAGTTTTTGTTCTGGCTGGTTTCTTATTTTTCTTATTACTATTGTTATTGGGTTTGGCCTCATTGGCCACAACAGCCACTATGGCTTTTGTAGCCTTATCTTTTTCCTTCTCCTTCTTGGTGAAGGTATTCTTGTATGCAACATAAGCTAGGTCTTTGCTTGCCTCAACCATGTCATGAATGCTCTTAGTCTAGGAAAAAGCCTAACTAAGAGTGTAGGGAGTGAGATAGTACAACTTAGACTTGATGAAGTCATTCATTGCACCTTTGAAAATAGCAAACAAATGGGCCTCCGCAATAGGCTCGTGGATTTAATTGAGGGTAGTGCTCCACCACTGTAAGAACATTTGGACCAGCTCCAGTGGGTCCTACTTCATGCTCATCAACTAATCTAGTGTGACTTCTAGTCTCAAGTTGTACTTGAAACATGTCACAAACTAGGTTAGCAAGTCCTCTAAGGTTGAAATCGAGGAGCATGGTAGTGTGCAGTACCAATCCAAGGCTTTTTCGGTCAAAGACATGGCAAAGACTCAAATGATCATGTGTGGCCATTGTTGTAGATGAAGGGATTTGGACCTAAATGTAACAAGATGTGTGTTGGGATCCCCTTCCCCATTGTATTTTGTGAAATGAGGTAGTGACATCCCAGGAGGCAAGGTTTGAAACACCCCAAAAAATTTCAAATCATTCTTGCTTGACTAGGACTTGCAATTTGCACAAACATGGTAGTCCTTTGGTAGGAGAACCCTCCGAATCTAGGCCAACCAGTTTGGAAAATTTTCTACTTTAGGTGTAGACAGGCTCTATGTGTCATCTTTCCTGTCCACCTAAGTAGCCTACCCAGCCGACAGCCTACTCAGAAACGATGTGTAGAGTTGGCAGCAGCATTTCAGATGCACGAAACTCTTCGACAATTTTTCTAAGTTACAAAGTCTGCTACGCTATGCTATGCATCACTATGTATCATAGCAAGCTTCAGAAGATGATTGCAGAATGGAGTGCTACGCTACGCTACACCACATGATGTAGTGTAGTATGGAAACAGTATGACAACCAGTCCCCACACTCAATTTCAAGTCTTTCAACAATGTCCCTTTTCGTCAGGAAGCGGTGGACCATGTCTGCTGCTACACTACACTAAGCTACATGGCACAGCAAGGTGTAGCAATGCTATGGAAGAGATAGAAGGCATCTTAAAGGGTAGAATCGGCAAAGTTTGCAATTCTTGCATCGCAGGAAACAAAGTTTCCAAATCGGCAAGGTTTTCATGATTAAGGTCAATTGCTACGCTACACTATGCTATGTAGCATAGCATAGTGTAGCAAGCATGCAACACACATGTAACAGAACGTACAATAAGGTGCTATGCTAAGCCAAGCATGCTATGCTACAAAGAACAACAAGGCATGCGAGTGGTTGTGTGACATCAATGTGCTTCACCTAATTGGACCGTTGGCACATGTCTCTAGACGTTCACGACACAATTACAATGTTGCAGGCTCACAGTTATGGCATAGCAGGTTTGCACTACAACGATCTCGCAGGTCCAACAGTCATACATGGCACATGTGGTGCCAGTGAGTCAACGTGGGCCCATGGCACGTGGCATCCAAACTACCCCTTTCGCATGCCCTTGATCCTATAAATACCCTAACAAGAAAAATTCAAACAGTTCAAAATTTTTTTCAAGAAGTAGCATTTAAAAAGTGAGGAATTCTCCCCGATTCCTTGAGTTTTCCTCTGGCATTTGCTCTAGCATTCAAGTTCTCATTCCTGCACATTGTAACATCAAGCACTGTAAGCTTTCTATGCGAAGCTAGAAATAGTTAGCTCATTCAGCAGACATTCTGCTCCATTCCCTCTCTACCACCTTGGTAGAATTTCCATATTGTTAGCACCCAAAGCCATGCCCAAGCACACAATCTATTTTGCTCCACACATCCTGGTTACTCTTGGGATCTCTGCACTTCATCACGCTGTGTAACTAATTGTATCCACCTCAACAGAGCAAACTTGTAGCTTTGGAGTGATGCATGTTTCTAACTTCATTTTACTTTTTCTACTTTATAGCATTGTACACTATTTTTTCTGCCTTATTTACCTTCAAGCATTACACCATATTTTTGTTCCCATTTTCAAAACCATATGTTGCAAAATGCTATATAGACGCCGATTAAGTCCTTGTCTGATCGACCAAACCATTCAGGGCACCCTGTATCTGCACACACACCCAGCACGGCCCTCCCATAGTTATGGGGTAAAAACAGTCATGCCCGCTGACCCCTCAGTGTTTTCCAGTAGTCAACATTTCTGGTCACTACAACTGGTCAAGCCTAACACCCTTAGGAATTGGGTGCTTATTGGGCAAAGCCAAGGAGGTGTTCCTAAGGATCTCAAAATACTGCTAATGCTTCTTGGCTCCCTCTTCTGACATCCACTTATGTTGGATGTACCCTGTTGCCAGCAGTTGCTTCAGAAGATCCAAAGGCTTAATAGGCAATAGGTTATATTTTGAGTGGTCTTTATGCGCAATGTTTAGTTTAGGCGCTGTAGATGTTTTAGGTGTAGATGTTGAAGGTTGTTGTGGCTGGTTTCTTGCTATTCTTGTTACTATTGTTATTGGGTTTGGCCTCATTGGCCATAGCAGCCATATGGCTTTTGCAGCCTTACCTTTTTCCTTCTCCTTCTTCATGAAGGTATTCTTGTATGCAACATAGGCTGGGTCTTTGCTTGCCTTGAACGCATCTTGAATTCTCTTAGTCTAGGTAAAAGCCTAACTAAGAGTGTAGGGAGTGAGATAGTACAACTTAGACTTGATGAAGTCATTCATTACATCTTTGAAAACAACCAACAAATGGGCCTCGACAATAGGCTCGGGGATTTCATTGAGGGTAGCGCTCCACCGCTGTATGAAATTTTGGACTGGCTCTAATGGATCCTACTTCATGCTCATTAGCTGATCTAGTGTGACTTCTGGTATCAAGTTGTACTTGAAATGTGTCACAAACTAGGTCAGCAACTCCTCTAGGATTGAAATGGAGGAGCGTGGCCGTGTGTGGTACTAGTCTAGGGATTTTCTGGTCAAGGACATGGCAAAGACTCGAATGGTCATGTGTGGCCATTTTTGCAGAAGAAGGGATTCAGACTTGAATGTAATAAGATGTGCGTTGGGATCCCCTTCCAAGTTGTATTTCGTGAAATGGGGCAGTGACATTCTAGGAGGCAAGGTTTGAAACACCCAAAAAAATTTGAAATCATTCTTACTTCACCAGGCCTTGCAATTTGTGCAAACATGGTAGTTCTTTGGGAGGAGAATGCTCCAAATCCAGGCTAGCCAGTTCAGAAAATTTTCTACTTTAGGTTTAGACAGGCTCTACGGGTGATCCTACCTATCCACCTAAGTAGCCTACCCAGCTGACAGCCTACTCAGAAACGATGCGCGAAGTTGGCAACAACATTTTGGATGCATGAAATAGTTCGACAAGTTTTCTAAGTCACAAAGTTTGCTACGCTATGCTACGCCTTACTATGTAGCATAGCAAGCTTCGGAAGACGATTGTAGAATGGAGTGCTATGCTACGCTACACCATGTGATGTAGTGTAGTATGGAAACAGCCTCACAACTAGTCCCCACACCCAATTTCAAGTCTTTCAACAATGTCCCTTTCCATTAAGAAGTGGCAGACCATGTCTGCTACTATGCTACGCTGAGCTACATGGCGTAGCAAGGCGTAGCAATCCTGCGGAAGAGACACAAGGTAGCTCAAAGGGCAGAATTGGCAAAGTTTGCAAGTCTTGCATCCCAGGAAAAAAAGTTTGCAAATCGGTAAAGTTTTTGCAACTAAGGATGGTTGCTACTCTAAGCTATGATACATAGCATAGCATAGCATATCAAGCATGCAACACACATGTAATGGAATGCATGACAAGTTGATATGCTATGCTAAGCATGCTACACTACAAACCACAGCAAGGCATGCGAGTGGTTGTGCAACATCAATGCACTTCACCTAATTAGACCGTTGGCACATGTCTGTAGACACTGATGGTGCAATTACAGTGTGGCAGGCTCACAGTTATGGCATAGTAGGTTTGCACTACAATGATCTCGCAGGTCCAATGGTCATACATGGCATGTGTGGTGCCAGTGAGTCAAAGTGGGCCCATGGCACATGGCATCCAAATCGTCCCTGTCACATGCCCTTGATCCTATAAATACACTGACAAGAAACATTCAAACAGTTCAAATTTTTTTTCAAGAAGCAACATTCAAAAAGTGAGGAATTCTTCCCGATTCCTTGAGTTTTCCTCTACAATTCACTCTAGCATTCAAGTTCTCTTTCCTGCACATTATAACATCAAGCACTGTAAGCTTTCTGTTTGAAGCTAGAAATAGTTAGCTCGTTCAANCTGGAAAATAATAAAAAAGAAAGCTTTACATCTTGCTGGATTCTAGAGGAACCGTGGAGGTGACCGACCTGCACCACACAAGGCATAAACAACCACAAATGGGTGTCACATTTACACCAGTGTGCAATAGGATGTAGAGCATGTGCAAGACTATCATAAGATGAGTTTAGTTAACTAGCTATGTCTTGCAAGGTTCCGGAGGGACTGTCAAAGCGACCGACCTATACCACACGAGATGGGATATGGAACGCACTCACGACTACNACACATAAGCATAAATGTGACACCCTTTTGTGGTTGTTTGCACTTTGTGTGGTACAAATTGGTCGCCTCGACAATTCCTCAGGAGCCCTATAGAACAAAAGGCCTCCGATCTCTAGCTAACTAGCTCATTTTATGGTAGTCTTGCATGCATTCTGTACCCCATCTCACATGGTATAGAGTGGTCACTTTGACGGTCCCTCTGGGATCTTGTGAGATGCAAAGCCTTTGATTGCTAGTTAGTTTGCCCATCCTACGCTAGTCGTGAGTGCGTTCCATATCCCATCTCGTGTGGTATAGGTCGGTCGCTTTGACAGTCCCTCCGGAACCTTGCAAGACATAGCTAGTTAACTAAACTCATCTTATGATAGTCTTGCACATGCTCTACATCCTATTGCACACTGGTGTAAATGTGACACCCATTTGTGGTTGTTTATGCCTTGTGTGGTGCAGGTCGGTCACCTCCACGGTTCCTCTAGAATCCAGCAAGATGTAAAGCTTTCTTTTTTATTATTTTCCAGTTTCCTTATTCATTCATGCTCTTTTGCATAAATTTTTCACTTTTTTGCATAACTACTTGCTTAACAATGTCTTTTTCTACTACCTCTCCCAATTCCTTCAACATGGAAGTTCCCTTCAATGTTGAAGACCCCATCATGGTTCAAGGCACTACTAGTGCCGAACAACCACTAAATTCGATTGTAGAAACACATCGATCTCTTAGAATTCAAAATCAAGTACCTAATGGATTGTTCTAGAAACATGAGTATTACAGTTTTCTCTATGCAAAGGTGCAAGCCAATCTGCCCTTCGATGTACATGAACTCGAGGACAAACGTAGCTTCTAGTTTGCTTATTGCAATGGGAAGGAGTGTGTTCCTACTCCCAACGTTTCTTTACCTTTAACAGAAGTATAGCAAAGGCTTCTACACCAACTAATCCAGTTGTCTAGGCTTAGGGAGCAATAGGACACAGCATCCAACCATGATGATGCTTTCCTGGATGGGCAGGAAGGACTTGATTCCCAATTGGATGAAGGAGGTCCAATCAATCCCACTCCTATCCCTTCTACCTAGTCCTTTTGGGCCAATCCGCTGTCTCTTAGCACTCCCTTTGTAATTACACCTATGCTTTAGCAACCCATGATGACGACTGTTATGGGTAGCCACACCAATCCTGCAAGGTTCCAACACCCTCTTTCACCTACAACTACTATCCCTTTTCCGACTGTTCAACAACCTATTCCTGTAGCACATCGTACACAAATCATGGCTACCCTACCACATGTTCATACCGTGCCTATTGCACAAGCGTATGTGACTTCTATTCCTATGCCTACATTCACATTTGTTCCTCCCACTGTGGTGGGCCCTGGCTCATCCACATGGTGGGCATCATTTTCTTCTTCACCCATTCCACAACTGTCGCAAATGTCACACTATGTGCGCTCTCAAATACACCAAGCCTCATAGTCGGCATAGCCTAACATGGGGCTATGGTCTACGCTGCCGATAACACATGCAATCTACTCGGTAGCCCAACCTGTGATCACCACCTTAACAACACTAGCTGTTGGGTGGTCGACAACATAGGTAGAAACACATACGGGGGTCATCCCAACTATACTGCCAATGGTTCAAGCTGCTGCCCTTGCCATACCATAGGTAGGAGCTATCCCCATAGCTCCCTAGCCATACACAACGTCTCCGAGTCTAGACCAAGCATTCCAGCTCATCTAGACCCTCACTGAGAAAATAAAATGCCTCAGAGCTACTGGGTTTAACATGGTACAAGTCATGGACTTCTACCAGGATGACAGTATCAGCCCTGCAATCCCTGCTTTGATGTTACCCCCAAGGATGTCTCTCTTGCACTTCATGAAATACGATGGGAAGGGAGATCCCAATGCACATGTTGTCACCTTCAAGTCTAAGTCTTTGCTATTGCAACAATGGCCACACACAATCATTCGTGTCTTCACCATGTTCCTAGTCGAGAAGGCCTTGGACTAGTATTGTGTGTTGCCACACTCATCCATATCAACTTTGAAAGAGCTATTGACCCAATTCATGATGCACTTCAAATACAACTTGAAGCCAGAGACCATGCTAGACTAGTTGATGAGCGTAAAGCAAGATGCTTTAGAGCTGGTCTAGAAGTTCATTCAATGGTGGAGTGCAATCCTTAACAAAATCCGTGAGCCCATCATGGAGGCCCACCTATTGGTCATCTTTAAGGCTGTATTGAATGACTTCATCAAGTCTAACTATGCTACCTCACTCCTCGATCTCTTAGTTAGGCTTTCGCTCGGACTAAGAGCATACAAGATGTGGTTGAGGTAAGAAAAGACCCAGACTACATCACTTACAAAAGCACCTTCCCAAAGAAGGACAAGGATAAGGCCCCAACAACTATAGTGGCTACTGTGGCAATCAAGGCCAAGCCCAAACCTAGTAGCAATGGTAGCAAGAACAACAAGAAACCGGCCATACCTGCGGCTAATCCCACACCCAAACAGGGCCATGTACCACAACCTGCTATGCCTATGCCCAAGACATCCACACAAATGAAACCCAACTTTGAGCGCAAAGACCACTCAAAGTACACCTGACTGCCTCTAAAGCCTTCAAAGCTTCTGAAGCAACTACTAGTAGTGGGATACATCCAACATAAGTAGATGTTAGAAGAGGCAAATGTGAGACATCAACACTACTGCGAGCTCCTTAGGAATCCCTCTTTGGCTTTGCTGAATGAGCCTCTGATTCCTTAGGGTTTCAAGCTAGACAGATTTTGTGACTACTACCAATAGTGTGCTCACAGCATGGATTATTTTCTAGCATTGCAAGATGACATCCAAAGATTAATCGACCAGGGAAAAGTGGTGCTGGATAAAAGCAATCTAGTATGCCATGAAAAGTAATCTATGTATGTCTACACAGATCCCCTCAATGCCAAAAATTCTAGTTATGTCATCAACGCTATCAGCATTGATAGTGATCCCAAGCCACCCCAGCAACCATTCGTGATCCATGTACCTTAGGACAATGCACCAGCATCATGAGCAGCTAACAAAAACTCGTAGTATCCATTTGTCCTAAAAGTCTCACCATGGGAATCCACATTTGCACCTTCTATTAGCAAGGCCTCGCAGTCCCATTAGCTAACACCTCTAGCTCCATTCATCATCAGGGGGTCGATGCCTTCAATGGCCCCTATCTTGCACAAAGAAGCTATACAGCCTCCTCATCCTACAAGGTGAGAAGTCCACTTGGTGGGTGAGATGTCGAAGGGAGATACCATCAAGGGTATCCCCAAGTGTACGTCTTCACCCCTTGCATCTACACCTTTGCCCCCAAAGACGAAGGTCAACATGATTATGTAGCCTGCATCACCCTTCTGATAAGGATCTGAACCTAGATCTGTAGTTACCTCTCCTTGGGAGATTCATCTTTTAGGACAAATTGAAGAGGAGGAAAGTGTCAAACAAGGGGGTAGCCAAAACCTTCTGGATGTCCTCACATAGGTCAAATAAGCTCTAAAGCAGAAAAATGCTACGTTGAGCTTATACGACCTAATCATGACATATGTACCCCATCATGAGGCTTTAATCCACATGTTGACAGTGGTTCTTGTTGACGAGAACATGCCAACAGAAGAGGAAGCGATCCATTTGGTCATGCTTCCCTCTGTACCAACGGAGTCTGTACCAACAGAGTCAAGTAGATTAAACCCACAACGACATCGTGTTTGAAGTCCTTTAATGGGGTACGTGTCCTAGTGAAACGCACAATTCATGTAGACTTCGTAGTAGGGGACCAGTTACCCATAGACATGATGTTCATCGTCCTCGAGGAAATGCCCAAGTTTAACCTAATCTTGGGAAGATCATGGTTAGCACAACTTAGGGTTGTCTCCTCACCTATACACTAGGAGATCCACTTACCATATTTAGGTAAGGAGGTGGTGATATGTGGTGATGAAGTAATGATGCAAGAAATCAGTAACGTAGACATGGAGCATGTCTCAGAGGTGACAACCTCCTAGAGTGAGGCACCTACTCATGCATGCATTAACCATCCAATGGAAGGATCAGCCTAGTGAGGTGATTCCAAAATAAAAAATGCATGGGTTGAGTTTCCCTTCCAAGTGGAGGATGATGATGTGAATGAGGGCCCTGGTGAAACACGTCAGCCTTACATTCTAATCAACCCACGACGGGTCAAGAGGTAGCTATGCATAGCATAGCAACGCTACTGCTCCTTGCCTAGTTGCCATCCATGGTACATTCACAGCCTCCTTTGCTTTTCTAACATGCTAGCCTTCTGGCATGCTATGCTATGACCCGAAATGGCCTAAAACTAGCATCGTTTCTTTCTTCTTTGTTAACATGCCATCCTTCTAGCATGCTACCCTATGGCCCGAAATGGCCTAAAACTAGCATCATTGCTTTTTTCTTTATTAACGTACTATCTCTCTTGGCAATGGCCCAAAATGGCCTAAAAATAGCATCGTTGTTTTCTCCTTTGTTAATATTTAATCCTTTTGGCATGTTACATGATGGCCTGAAATGGGCTAAAACTAGCATATGAAAGCATGGAAATTTTACACTAGTTAACACAAAATTAGTCTCTTTTCTAAAGTTTTTTATTTCATTCAAAAATTTCACCTATTGGTAGTGTTTGCGAAACTTTTACAAAATTTCAACATTTCAAAATTTCAATAAGTCAAAAAAAATCCCATGTTTTCATGGGTTGTCTCTATTTGCATTGTCCTTGTTGCTCACCTTTGCTTCATCAGCTTGTGCATCATCCTCCTCCACATTGCCTTCTACCGATTCTTCATTCCCTCCCTCTATGGGCCTTGCACCCTCATCCGAAGCCTGCATTATAGGAATGAAGTGGTCAGTTAGAGCAACAAATGTAAACTATAACATAGCATGAGCATCTACACGGTAAAGTGACTAACTTGAGAGGGGCCTGCATTGGTCTCAAAGGGTATCCGGTCCAGACCAAGCTTGAGGCGATGCCAGATCTCCTTTGTTGTGATGTCCATCCAACACCTATCCCTAGGTTTAGGATTCGCAGCCATGGCTCTCTCCCTTTCCATGGTCATCCATATTAGAGGTCCTGGGAAAAGGGAGGTGGTTGTGGTCTCTCTTAAAGGAAGGTACACTTTCAAGTCAGGAGATTTCGTAACCTTCACCTGCTCTTTGAACTTAGCGTAGTCCTTAGAAGCATTGATGGAGTTTACAAATGCTTCATACATGAATTCCTTCATAGCAACTTCTTTATATAGTTTTTGATGGGTGTCATTCTCCAGCTTGTACACGTGTTTGTGGTTTCTCTAGATTTTCCCCCATTCGAAAACCTTGGCGTTGATATCTTTCATGTCTTGACACTTCTGGGTCAGCAGGTCCATCTGCATTTGTTGTTTGACTATCTCATGAGTGGATTCAACATTTTGACGTACGACAGTCCAAAATCTGGTGTAGTCATCTACATCCTTGTGCCAGTCCTGAGCATCAAGGTTACAGTTTATGAGGAACTTGTTCCTCGACCTGAGATCCTTCACCTCAGCGACCAGGTTGGCCTCTCTTTGATCGACCCTTTGGACCTATTTCCATAGGTCCTCATTGACATGCTTGTACTCTCATAGGGAGCATGCGAAGTGTAAAACACACTCATGAGCCTCATCGAACATGCGATGAGATACCTCAGTCACGTCAAGTGAGAGTGTAGGCTTGATGCCAACTTTCATAGGTCCTGTCAGGTCCCATTTGAGCCGAGAGGCTACCTCGACACAAAGAGCATAACAATCGCGTTAGCATAGAAAAATCAAGGAACTAAAATTTTTTTAGCTAACAACATAAGGACATTTAATACTACTACTTACCCATGTCAGGGTCCGCCTGCTGAAGGCATTTGATCATGTCATCGACAAGTCCCTGCATGAATGCAAACTTGTTAAGGATCTTGGCCCATGACTCTGCATGAATTGCAGGAGGTTCTACAAGATCAACAGTAGCACCTATCACATGACTAAGCATATCAATAATGGCAAAATGAACTACAATAAGGTAGACGTGTCACCGAACTCACCAGCGTCGGGCTATGATATTTCTTCTTACTGATGCAAGACGATGGTAGTAGCCTTGGTGGAGGGCCTTGCCAAGTCCATATGAGCCCCTTCCTCATGCGTTGGTGCCTTTCTTTTTAGAAGATCAACATCTTTTTTATTCAAGGAAGGTTCCTCTTCATTGATAGGAGTCTCCCTAATGACAAGAGCCCCTTCTCTAGAAGTAGGAGCTCCCTTATTTTTGACTGAGGCCCTCTCCTCTGAAACTGGGGCCCCAACATCATCATTCGTCTCCCTCATCTTAAGGGCCAACACTTCTTCATCACCTTTTTCTTCTTCTTCTTCTTCCTCTACTAGTAAAGAAACATGTTTGCATCAGTCCAAAACAAATTAAGCTTAATGTAGATGCTACGCTACGCTACATCACCTAGCATAGCATAGCGCAACAAACAATAGCAAAGTAAGCATTACACGAAAGCATTTACCAATAGGGGGTTGCATCCTCTACAGCTTAAGTTGAAGTCTTCATCCCTCCTCTTCCTCCATGCGAATGGTTTCCCTAGCTGGGGGAGGTCTCTTCCTTCGCAACTCCTTGGGCATAGTCTTAGCTATGAGACGTTCACCCTGCATCACGCTACCAGCTATAGCAGGGAGCATCTCTCCCACGCTGTCTTGGCCATGAATGCTCCAAGCCACCAAACCTTTGGTCATTACAGACAATGACTCCCTGACCACTTCCAGGAGATCTTGGGTTTGCGTGGTCTAGAGGATCTATTGAATCCACGGCTTGGAGATCTGGTTACGATTTCGTAGGGCCTAGACTCCATCCTCTTGAACCACCAAAAACTCTACGAAGTGCTTCAGGAAGCCTATGTAGAAGGCATAGTGTATGTTGGAGCAGGACTCCATTTTTTCACAGAGTCCCAAAATCTCAGCCTGCAAGCCCTTACATAGGAAGCTAGCTTAGTTGTAATGGGCCCCTTCTTCCATAACCTCCCGCATTATCCAAGCCTTCTTGAGTCCCAAGACCTTTCCTTGGGTAAGGAGATGGGGGAATGCATGGGCATGCAAGACCAGATAAATCTCCATGGTGGGGCCATCCTTAAGCTTATCCATGGGGAGCCCTTTGCACTCCTTAACAAGCCCCAACCACTCCTCGATATCCTTCTTCTAAAGGATCAAATCCTTCTTGCACTTCAACCCTATGGTGATGCCATCAGCAAGAACACCAAACAAGTCTGTAAATAGCTAGTCTTTGATTTCAATGACCACCCACACACCCCGTATGCGTGTGCAAAAATGGCTTGCCCTCTCAGAGAAGGATTTGACCAGGGAAAGCATCTCGGCGACAGGAACGCTTGGGTTCAGGGCCACAAATAGATCTAGAAGCCCTACCTTTTGGACATTCCTGACCAAGGAGTCCAAGGCCCCCTAGTATAACTAGAGCTAGCTCTCTTCTACTTCACTGTATTTTAAGTAGATGCTTGCCCCCTGTGTCTTGGTGGTTACCACCGTCACCTCCTGGGGCTTCTTCACCCCTGCAGCAATTTTCACAAAATGCGCTTACTATAATGATGCAATAAATACAAGGATGGAAAAAAAAACTTGAACATACAACACTTAATGTTTTGCCTACTAGGTCTATATGGTAACAGGAACAACGGGAGTTCAACCATAGCTTCTTCAACCATGACCAGCTTGAAGGGCTCTGCCCACTCCTTATCCAGGAAACCCTTGTCCTTGCACTGGTTTTAGGGAACATAAAATTTTTTCGGGTAGGTGTGGTACTCTCCCCCACATTGACCGATCAAACCCACCCATAGGTTCTTAGCAGAAGAGAACTCTTGTAGGGCTAGCTGTGCCATAGCTAGTAGACTTGATTGGTCATGGACCCCTTCATCATTGATAAAGAACCTGGCAACAAACACATACTATTAGCATTCAGCCAACATGGCCAGCGTTACATAACACAGTGGAGCAAGGCTGCAAAACTCACCCGCCAACACAATAGACAGTCCCTTGTGGGTTCTAGAAGCACGTCACCATGTAGCGTGTAAGAAACAATGTATTGTAGTGGTGGTAGCAGCTATATTTGGGCATGTCCCAGGTCTAGGCTAAATGCCTTAACCCTATTGAGCGTTGGCTGGATGCCTACTCATGATGGCCTCATTGATAAAAAACCTCAGGATGCCCCAACTTGCCGCAGGCAATAGGGATTCTATTATACCGGATGCCTGCTCCTCCTCTAGGGAAGACCAAACGATCACACTAAAGTGGTCGAGGAGGAATTCCAAGAAGTTCCATGGCCATTCCCTAAACTAGACCCCTCACTCTCCCATACGTATTTAGGGACGAGGGGTGTTGACCACAGGTCTTCTCAAATGGCACAAGACCCCTCTAATGTCCAAAAAGATCAGCCTAGGCCTCATCCCTACCCTGCATGACATAATCAATGAATGGTAGCATCATGCTTAAAGATAATACATGTGCAACATAGCAACATCTAGCAGTCCATGTATATAGTGTAGCATAACCCTCCGCCTGTACATAGTGTAGCAAGGGTGTGAAAGCCTAGCGTAGCAAGAACATGCAAACAAGCCTAGCATAGCAACAAAATAGTTAACAATATGCTCTAACAAAACACGTGTCACGTTGCCACATCACACATGGCCTAGCCCTCCCAAGGGTTTCACGTTATGGCATAATAGGGCCAAGCATCTTAAACTACCCTAGCCCCCATAGTTATGACAACCACAGTAGTGGCGGTCTCAGTGGCCTTGCATGCAACCATGACGTAACATTTATGCATCTGCCACAATCGAAATGGCAACAACAGTGATGCAAAGGTTAAAATGACGCAACCACAGAAAACACAAGTAGCCAAGAATGAACGAAAAATAAAAGGATGCAAAAAAAGAGTAGAGAACAATAGAAAGCACAAAATAAAAAAGCGAAGGAGACATAGTAACTTACTGGGTCAATGGTGTGTTCTTCTGTGCTGCAACGCGCTCCTGTGCTGCATGCTCTAGGGTCTTATTCACCTCCTCAATCCTTGAAAGTGTCAAATGAGTCTTAGGAGCCATTATCCTGCTTACAGATTTACACCCTTTGCTGTAAAAAGCTTGCCTTACTATTCAATTAACACGATTGCTCCACGCTCTAAAATCGCCTTGTGCTCCGATGTGGGCTCTATGCTTTTATAGTGAAAATGGAAAAAGTGCTAGGGTTTAGTGCCTATTTATGGTCATAATTCCAAGTTGGGGAAACTTTCTCCTCTCTCTCTTCAATTAATGCGAAGCATGCTGTACATCATAGCATGCTCACCATGACATTAAGGCACTATTAGCATTAAAGCCTTGACATGCTTCAAGACAACTACTTGCCTTCCGAAAAAAAAAATTATATTTGTTTTTGATTAAGGGTTTGAAAAGACCTTAAACTAGCAATCCTAGCAATCAAAATACAACTGGTTCAAAAAGACCTTAAACTAGCAACCCTAGCGTAGTTTCACCTCTAACGGTCTAAAAAAACCCTAAACTAGCAGTTTTGACTTGTTACATTACTGGTCCGCAATGATGTTAAACTAACAACACCACATTCTTACATGGGCGATTTTTGTATCTCCTTCCACATTGGCAGCGTCAAAATTTCTAGCGATTTTGTGTTTTCATGTCTACAGTTTGTATTTGCACATTTTGCATACTTGAAGTTCCCCATTTCTCATACTATTATTTTGTATATTAAGATTTTGCATGTCACAATTTGATAGTTCAAAATGACATTAAACTAGTAGTTTGGCACTCGCATATCAACTGTTACACAGCTTTACACTTCGCATCAGTAGTTTACACCTTTAGTAGTTCTGCACTCTTATGCCTTAGTGGTTTGCCATGATCCTAAACTAGCAAACTTGCAATCTTTATATCGTAACACCTCACGAATTGCATCACGTCACTATTTTTCAAATTTTTATTACACTCAATATCTGTTGATAAAGAGCTCTTAACCAGGCTTTCATTTTATGTTGGTAGGTCAAGTAAAAGATGGAAATCCATCACAACGTTTCCATTCCTTTAACATTAGTAGGCGCACAGGGCAAGCTCCCAAGATAGTTGAACCCCAACATGATCGACTAGGGTCAACCACAACTAGCACCATAGCATCCTTAGAAGCATCCCTAGATTGTCCTAAGCATCTGGTCCAAGCCCTAGACTTAGAGGTCGGGGATGTAACTGAGGATCCCCTAGTTGAGACGCCCGTCACCACGTCAAAAGGGGAGGTGAAGACATTGAAACTCAGCTCCCTCCTAGACACGCAAACATGTAAAAATGTAGCTAAGATTCTTCAAGACAACATCAATGTCTTCACATGGTCATATAGCAACATGTTGGGTCTAGATCTATGGCTGATTCAGCATGACATCATCCTACACCCACACATGAAGGTAGTCAAGTAGAAGGCTTGCAAAGTTAAGCCAGAAATCACACTAGCCATGAGGGATGAAATCACCAAGATATACCAAGCAGGTTTCATCCACGTGGTTCACTCTTCAGAGTGGGTATCCAACATTGTTGTGGTTTTGAAGAAAATGAGAGGAATACGAATCTGTATAGACTTCCAGGAATTGAACAAGGCAACAATCAAAGACAACTTCCCACTCACAAGCATTGATCAGCTCATTGACACCATGGTTGGCCATGCTTTGCTATCATTTATGGATGGTTTCTCTGGATACAACCAAATCTGCATTAACTCGGAGCACCAACTACCAACAACCTTCATGACTCCATGGGGGACCTTCTGCTATACCATGATACCTTTTGGGCTTAAGAATGCTGGAGAAACCTACCAGCGAACCATGACTTACATTTTCAGTGACTACACCCTAGAAACATTAAACAACAATGTGGATGATATAGCAGTCAAGTCCAAGGAGACATCTGATCACCCATGCAATCTAGGGGTAGTCCTCGAATGCTGCCAAATGCATGACTTACACCTTAATCCTAAGAACTGCATCTTCGAGGTGAAAATTGGATGCATGTTAGGGTTTGTAGTATCGGAGGGTGAAATACGGGTAGACCCTAACAAAGTCAAGGCCATCGTCAACCTAGCGCCTCCCACAAACCTTAAGGAGTTACATGGTTTTCAAGGTAGAGTGTAATTCATTCGAAGGTTTATAGCAAGGTTGATCGATAAGTTACACCCTATGCAACATCTTTTGAAGAAGGGGGTTAACTTCAAATGGACAACCCAGTGTCAACAAGCCTTCAACGACCTGAAGAAGGAGCTCTCACACCTCTCGACTGTGCATCTGCCACAAAGGGATAAACACTTCTTTATCTACCTTGCCACCTTTGACACATCTATCATGGCACTACTATGTCAGAAATGAGATGACGGTTCTGAGATACCAGTGTACTATCTGAGTCATGCACTAATAGCCCATGAGGTAAAGTATAATGAAGTGAAGAGGAATTACCTGCCCTTAGTGTTCGTACTAAAAAAATGGTGGCATTACCTATTCCGTAGTACAACCAACATCATTTGGAAAAGCAATATACTCTAGGCTATCACTAACAACTTATACAAAAGTAGCAAGATAGCCTGATGGAAGGCAATAACAATGGAGTTCGATTTACGCTATGTAAATCAATCATCAACAAAGGGTCAAGCCATAGCGACCCAACTCATGGCCTCTCTAGTCGACGACCAAGCAACCATAGACCCCAAATTCCCAGACAAATACGTTAGCAATGTCAACATTGTCCCATAGCACCTCGAAGTCACCTTACATTTCGATGGTGCCTCAACCGCACGAGGAGGTAGTGCCGCTACCATAATCACATTCCCGTCTAGGGAAATGCATCCATCTACTTATCAATTTGCATTCTCTTGCATCAACAACATGGCAGAATACAAGGGGCTACTTAGAGGCCTCTTAACTACTTGAGCACTGCACATACAACACCTAGAAATCTAGGGAGATTCACAACTAGTCATGAATCAAATCACTGAGGTCTACGCCTACAAGGCTACACACCTGCAACCCTACTGCGATCTAGCAAAAATCCGGCTTAAGAAATTTGAAACCATAGATGTGAAATACATGCCACGCAATGAGAAGATCGTGGTAGATGCCTTAGCTACCCTTGTGTTAAACATTTGATCACATTCCTTGGCAAACCTGCCAACCTCGATTATAGGATGCACAGAGCCTATCACTTAGGTGAAACATGTGGCTTCTATTAGTGCTACGGATACCCAAGAGTGGAATGCCAACATTAAAACTTATCTATAGCATGGCAATCCCCTAGGTGGATTGACATCTATCCAGAGAGATGCAATTTGCAAGTGTGCCTGGTAATATGTGCTCATGAGAAATAACGCCTTGTGCCAACGTTCCTATGATGGGATATTGCTGGCATGCGTGGGTGGCAAGCAAGCGTAGAAGGTAGTTAATGAAGTTCATGAGGGGCTGTGCAGTGGACACATAGCACCCAAGGCTATGGCTACCAAAATTAGACACCTAGGGTACTACTGGCCCCACATGGAGTGCAACTACCTATCGAAAGTCAAAACATGTGACATGTGCTAGAGATATGAAAATCTCATACATGTTTCACCTATAGACCTACACCCAACGTAAATCATGTGGCCCTTCCAACGATGGGGATTAGACCTCATAGGGCCTATCACGCCTAAGTCCTCTGCAGGGCATAGCTTCATTATCATTGCCACTGAGTATTTTACCAAGTGGGTGGAAGCTATTCCCTTGAGGAAAATGACATCTTAGCAAATCTGCCATTTTATCCTTGACAACATTGTAACAAGGTTTGGACTTCCAATGACTATTGTGATCGACAATGGGCCACAGTTCAGTAGTATGGAAACTCGAACCTTCTGTAGCAATATAGGCATTAAAAAATCATTTTCTTCCCCTTATTATTAGTAGGTGAAAGGGCAAGCAGAGGCTACAAATAAGTCCATCATCAACTTGCTGAAGTGGATGCTTAACAACAACAAGAGGCGATGGCATGAGCAAATTCTCTATGTTCTGTGGGTCTACCGAATGACGTGCAAAACTGCAACAAGTAAGACCCCTTATAGTCTTGTTTATGGATTTTAAGTTGTATTGCCTCTTGAGTTGTAGGTACCATAACTTTGGATGATCCTCGCGAATGTCATGAGTGAAGCCCAGAACAATGAGTCATGAACCATTGACCTCGACTCAGTGGAGGAGGAGTGTGCACAGACGCTGAGATGCATCGAGTACTACCAAAACAAATAGCTGCAGAAGCACCGTGTAGACCCACATTGATGGCCAATGCAGAAGGGAGAACTCATCCTCAAGGCCATCCATGAGCATGTGAGCAAATTCTCAGCCAACTGGGAAGGTCCCTACATGGTCACTAAAGCCTTCGAAAATGGATACTTCAAGCTAGCGGACATGGACGACAACGAGTTTGCCAACCTAGTGAATCACTCGTATATCAAGCTGTACTATATCTAAAGCACAACAACAACAACAAGCACTATCTGCTACGACGATAAACTAGCACCAGCACTGAGTAGCGTCTACAATGATGATAAACTAGCAACACTTAGTAGTGTTTGCAATGACGATAAACTAGCAACATTGACCAGCATCTGCCACGATGTTAAACTAGCAGCAACCATCCTCTACAATGTAAAATTGGCACTACTAGTCCACCATGACACAAAATTGGCATGGCTCATCTACTACAATGATAAAATGGCATGTACAGTCTACTGGGACCTTAAACCAATACAACAGTTCACTGGAACCTTAAACCAGCACATGGTCTACCAAGAGCTTAAACTGGGTTTGCATCACATCCCCAGCATGCATCTATGCCTAGTACACATTAGACAAGCATGCACGATGCTGACGTGTGGGTGGGACATCATAGCTCCAGAATGTAGTTCATGACACAATGAGAACATGGTCTAGGACATACATGACACTGCCACCCTTGGCATGATGCTGACCCTCTGAAGATTCCGTATGGCATTTTACTGGCCCTCTAAACCTACCATCGCCACGGCCCATTGCTCTAATGATAGTTCCTGGGCTAGTTCCCGCAGCTAGAGTTCTAGCAGTATTGTGGCCCAGACATAATATTGTTATGCTCTAGCTCCCTACCAATGCCTTGGCTCATGCGACGTTTAGCTATGTCGTAGCTGATCCCTTAGCTGAACTAAGAACATGCACCCTTGCCAGGGATTCCAGTGCATTTGCACTCACAACAACACCGGTGCTACCAAGGGCATTGCTAGCCTTCTTGCTTTGGACATCACACACTAGTGACGATGCCCAACAGCTTCAACAATGCCAGCAGCTAGCAAGACCTTTGCCCCTACGGGCATAGCTTGCCACAGTAGAAAATGCTACAGCATCACGAAGCAAGTGCCTCGACTAGCTCAACTACTTCAGAGTGCAAATTCCATGACGTGCGTAGCAAAACTCACTGTATGGAAAGTAATTATAGGCAGGTTAAAACCTTTCATGGATGTAACGTGAATCATCCTATGAAGGAAGTACCTATCCAATGAGAGGTTGAAGAATAGCGCCAGCCAAAGATGAAATTATGAAGGAATCCCTCAGAGCATTTTGATGAGGGACTTTGCTAAACATCATCTTTGCTCTCTGCCTTAACCTTTGCAAAACCAATGCAACACTTGCAAGTGTGGCCAAGCAACATCTTGACACTCACCAAGTGACAACATCGACATTTTTCCTACTATGGTGTTTTGTATTCTTTGTTGATGTCTATTGAGCCTGTTCTCTAGATGTTGAAAAAGAGGGGCCAATGAAACACTCCAAAAAATTCAAAATCATTCTTGGTTTACTAGGGCTTGCAATTCGCACAAACACAGTAGTTCTCTGGGAGGAGAACACTCTAAATATGGGCTGGCTAGTTTAGAAAATTTTCTACTTTAGGTGTAGACAAGCTCTACGGGTCATCCTACCTGTCCACTTAAGTAGCCTGCCCAACCAACATCCTGCTTAGAGAAGATGCACAGAGTTGGCAGCAGAATTTCTAATGCACGAAATAGTTTGCCAAGTTTTCTAAGTTACGAAGTCTGCTATGCCTTGCTATGTAGCATAGAAAGCTTCAAAAGATGATTGCAGAATGGATTGCTATGCTACACTACACCACGTGACATAGCGTAGTATGGCAAAAGCCTCACAGCCAATCCCCACACCTAATTTCAAGTCCTTCAACAATGTCCCTTTCCATCAAGAAGTAGTAGACCATGTTTGCTGCTATGCTATGCTGAGCTACATGGCGTAATGAGGTGTAGCAAACCTATGAAAGAGACAAAACGTAGCTTAAAGGGCAGAATCGACAAAGTTTGCAAGTCTTGCATCGCAGGAAACAAAGTTTCCAAATCGGCAAGGTTTTCATGACTAAGGTCAATTGCTATGCTACGTAGTGTAGCAAGCAGGCAACACATATGTAACGGAATGCATGGCAAGGTGCTATGCTATGCCAAGCATGCTACGCTACAAAGCATAGTAAGGCATGAGAGTGGTTGTGCGACATCAATGCACTTCACCTAATTAGACCATTGGCACATGTGTCTAGACACTGATGGTGCAATTACAACATGGTAGGCTTGTAGTTATGGCATAGCTGGTTCATACTACAACGATCTGGTAGATCCAATGGTCATACATGGCACATGTGGCGCTAGTGAGTCAATGTGGGCCCAGGGCATGTGGCATCAAACTACCCCTTTCACATGCCCTTATTCCTATAAATACCCCAAAAAGTAGCATTCAAATGGTTCAAAATTTTTTTCAAGAAGAAACATTCAAAAAGTGAGGAATTCTACCTGATTCCTTGACTTTTCCTCTGGCATTCAAGTTCTCTTTCCTGCACATTGTAACATCAAGCACTGTAAGCTTTCTGTTCGAAGCTAGAAACAGTTAGCTCGTTCAGCAAGCATTCTACTCCATCCCCTTTCTACCACCTTGCTAGAATTCCCATATTGTCAGCACCTAAAGCCATGCCCAAGCACACAATCTGTTTTGCTCCACACGTCCTAGTTATTCCTAGGATCTCTACAGTTCATCATGCTATGCAACCGACTGTATCCACCTCAACAGAGAAAACTTGTAGCTTCGGAGAGGTGCATGTTTCTAACTGAATTTTACTTTTTCTACTTTACAGAATTGTACACTATTTTTTTTGCCTTATTTACTGTCAAGCATTACGCCATATTTTCATTCTCATTTTCTAAACCATATTTTGCAAAAGGCTATGTAGATGCCAATTAAGTCCCTGTCTAATCGACCAGACCGTTCAGGGCACCCTGTATCCACACACACACCCAACATGATCCTCCAGTGGGTATGGGGTCAAAACTATCATGCCCACCAACCACTCGGTGTGTTCCAGCCACTGACATTTTTGATCGCTGCAAGGTTAATGCAGGGATTGCTGGGATGATGGAATCATCTTGGTAGAATTCCATGACTTGTACCATATCAGACCTGACAACCTTGAGGCATTTTATTTTCTCATTAAGGGTCTAGATAAGTTGGAATGCTTGGTCCAGACCTAGGGATGAAGTAGATGGTTGGGGAACTACCGAAGCAGCTCCCATCTGTGGAGTGGTAGGGGAAGCAACATGACCCATTGGTGGTGCCATTGGGCCAACCCATGTAAACGATGCTACTTGTGGCATCCACCACCTGGTAGCTGGTGCTATTCGAGTAGTAGCTATAGATTATGCTGGGGGTTATGCCACTTGTGTGGCTAGTGGAGCAGACAATGGTTCCACACTTGGTTGTACCATCTGTGGGACCTGGTATGTCTGGTGGCTAGCATAGCTAGACATTTGCATCACCTATGGAATAGGTGGAGAAGTGAATGGGGTCCACCATGTGGATGGGCTTGGGCCCACCATGATTGGTGGGACAAACGTGAATGCAGGAATGAAGGTGGAAGCCGAAGGCAACCGTGACGTAGCTACAACATGGATGTAGGACAGGGTAGCCATAATTAGTGTGTGTTGTGAAGAAAATATGGATTGATGAATAGATTACGGAAGGGTAGTTACTATAGTAGAGATAAGAATGTAGGCCTATTGATATGTTGAATGCATGGAATGGCTTCCTGTAGCTAGTGGTGTTACAGATTGTGACTATGTAGCTATGATTGTAAAGGGAGCAGCAATAGACAGTAGGTTTGTCCAAAAGGATGGGGTAGGAGGGATGGTGGAAGGGTTGATTTGACCCCCCCCATTGGATTAGGAATGTAACTCCTCCTATCCATCCTGTAAAGACTCATCATACTGAGACGCTATATCATGGGGCTCCCCAAGCCTAAGGACCTTGATCAATTGATCTAGAAGCCATTGGTTTGTTTACGTTAAAGGGATGGAAACACTGGGAGTGGGAATAAATTCCTTCCTATTGCAATAGAAGAACTTGAAGCTACACTTCTCTTCAGAATCTTACGTAGCTAAGGGCAGATTTACCTACACCTTTGTGCAGAGGAAGTTGTATCGCTCGTGTTGTTGGGCCAAGCCCTCAGGTCCCCAGTATTGGATCCTGAGGGATCAACATGGCCCCAGCCCTAGGTTGAGTGGTTGTTCAGCACCTATGATGCCTTGAACTATGAAGGGAACCTCAACATTAGAGGTGTTAGCAATAGTGCTTGGTGTAGTCATTATCACAAAGCTAAATGGGTTTGTAGACGAGGAAAATGAGAAGATCGGAAGGTAATCAAAGGCTTTATGTCTTGCTGGATTCCAAAGGAATCGTCGGAGAAACCAATCTATACTACATAATGCGTAAACAACCATAAAAGGATGTAAATTTTATGCTAGCATGTATGAGGGCATAGAAAGCATGTAAGACTACCCTAAAACAAAAGGCTATTAGAGGATTTACCTCCTATAGGGTTCCGAAGGAACCGTCAAAGCAACCGATGTGCACCACATGATTTGTAAACAACTACAAAAGGGTGTAAAGTTTATGCTAATGCATTTCGGAGTGCAAAACGCTTATAGGACTACCATATAACATAGAAAAGGACACTAAAGGCCCTCCTTATAGCACCAAAAAACTGTAGTGACTAAAAACATCGATGGCTAGAAAAAACTGAGAGGTCGTCGATCATGATAGTTTTAACCCCATATTCACGCGAGGGCCATGCTAGATTAAATGGAAACAGGGTGCCCTGAACAGTATGGTGGATCAGACAAGGACTTAATTAGTGTCAATAATCTTTTGCAAATGTTTAAAGTGGAAAATGGTGCTTATAACATAAGATAAAAATTGTTAAATGCGAGGAAGCGAAAACAATGCAAAATGCAATGATAAACGAGAAAAGAAAGTAAGAGTTAGGAAGTGCATCGCTTCAAGTTTATGACTTTACTTTGCCAAAGTGGATACAATTGTTTGTGCAACACTGGGAAGCACAGAGATCCCAAAAGTAACTAGGATGTTCAAAGCAAGACAACAATGTGCTTGAACATAAACTTAAAAGCCAACAATGCCCGAATGTTACAAGGCCAACTTGCCAACCTTGTTAACAAGATGCTAACTAAAAATAAGGGGCTGGTTTTGCGAACAGTGAACAGAATTTGCTAATTGCTAAGTGAGTTCTTGCTTAAATTTTTGCCAAGCTTTCTACCAACAATGCTCAAAATTTCTCAAAATTATTGACCTTTGCTCAAATTCGCCAACTTTACCAACCACCAATTTTTGCCAACCCTTCGAGTGTTACTCGTTAGGGTATTTATAGGCCCAGGGGAGTGCATGAAGTAAGGCTTGGATGACACGTGTCCCGTGTCTTGCACTTGCAAGATGTTGCTTGTCTATGCTGCATGGGCATGCAAAGCTAATTGATGAGCTTGTTAGGCTGCAATTATGCTGTTAGAACTGGAGATGCGCGCTAGTGATGTAGACAAGGGGTGGAGCATGTTGAAGCAACGTAGTCGTATGCTACGCTATGCTACACTGTGGGGCGTAGCATGTTTAGCATAGCATAGCATCTTACTACATGGTGGTACACTATGCAATGTAGCATGCTTGGCATAGTGTAGTATCTTGCTAGATGGTGCTACGCTATGTAGCATAGCATAGTGTAGCCACTAGTTTGAAGAAGAAATTTGCTACAAAGTTAATTGCATTTGCTAGAAGCTTTGGCATGCGTTGTAGTGTTTCTTCTGATTTTGCATCCTTGGTATGCTATTCTACGCTACGTAGCATAGCATCGGGTAGCGGCTGCTTCCATTCTCTCAAGGTTGTAAGATTTTGCTTGAAGCTTGATTGTGCTAACTGCAATTGTGACTTGCTAATCTTGCTTTTGAGACACCTTCTATTTTTTTTCTTGTATGATTGCTACACTATGCTATGCTACATAGCATAGCATAGCGTAGTAGCCATCATAGCCTACTTTTTGCTTGATCTGCTACTTTTCTAGCAAGGGGAGCTTTGCCGAAGGACTTGAAGTTAAGCAAAGAAGCTATTTTTGAAGATTGAAAGTGCTTTCTAGTGCAATTGAAATCACTAATTGCCCATTCTCTAGATCGTTAGCGTATCACTTCTTTACCACGACATGGCTCGAAATGGCCAAAAACTACGCTACCACACTACGGCCCGAAATGGCCTAAAACTACACCACTATCCAATGCCCTGAAATGGCCTAAAACTATCTGATGGCCTGAAATGGCCTAAAACTAGTGATGGCTCGAAACGACCTAAAACTAGTAGGAGCCTAAAATGGCCTAAAACTAGCAATGGCTCGAAATGGCCTAAAACCAAAGCATCAAAAAGCAAGCAACATAACATAGCATAAAACCAATTTTCTTTCAAAATTTTCTTTCTTCATCAAAAGTATTTTCATTAAGCAATGTTTGCAAAAGTTTTACAAAAAATTCAAAATTTCAAAAAATCCCATGCTGTCATGGGTTATCTTCATCCACATCATCTTCGTCTGCACCGTTTCCTTCTGCATCACCTTCCTCTACATTTTCCTCTCCTGCCTCCTCATTCCCTCCCTCTATGGGCTCTACATCTTCATCTAGAACCTGGATTTTAAGAGTGAAGTAGTTAGCTAGAGCAACATATGAAAGCTAGCATAAGCCTTTTCTATAGAAAAAAGTGACTAACCTGAGACGGCCCTGCATCTGTTTCGAAGGGTATGTGATCCAAATCGAGGCTGAGGCAGTGCCAAACCTCCTCCTATGTGATACTTTTCCAATTCCTATCACTTGTTTCAACGTCCGTAGTAGCTTTCTCCTTTTCGACGACCATCCATCTCGGCAGTCTCGGAGAGAAGGAGGCGGTAGCGGTCTCACCTGTGGGAAGATCCATTTCCTGTTCAATATTTTCAATGATCTTTACCTAATCCATGAAATTATTATAGGCCCTAAAAGTGCCAATGTCATTTAAGAATGCTTTATAAGTAAACACCTTCATAGAAGCATCTCTGTATAGTTTGTGGTGGGTGGCACATTCTAGTTTATACATGTGCTTATGGTTTTTCTGGGACTGCCCCCACTTGTAAACTCTAGTGCTGTAGTCTTTCCAATCTTGGTTCTTCTGGGCCAACAAGTCCATTTGCATCTGCTGTTCTATTATTTCCTGAGTGGCTTCATTGTTGCACTGCATGACTATCCAATATCTAGCATAATCTGTGACATCCGTGCACCAACTTCCATCATTAGTATCATAGGCCATGAGGAATTCATTCCTCGATTTGAGGTCTCCCACTTTGGTGCTTAGTTTAGCCTTCTCTTTCTCAGCCTTTTGGACTTGCTTCCATAGGTCCTCATTAATGCCCCTACAATCCCACAAGGAGCATGCCAAGTGCAAAGTGCATTTGCTAGCCTCATCGTATATGTGACGAGGCACCTCAGCCACTTCGGGTAGGAATGTAGGCATGGCACCAACCTTCAATGCCCGTGTCGGGTCCTGTTTGAGTTGAGAGGTTGTAACCATACAAGAAACGCATCAGTCACATTAGCATAGCAAGGTTAGCAAAACTCAAGAACTCTAGTGTAGCAACACAAAGAACCTAGTGTAGCTACTTTACCTACCCACTTTAGGATTGACTTGTCTGAGATGACCGATCATGTCGTCAATGATCCCTTGCATGAACGTGAGCTTATCGAGGGTCTCGGTCCATGGTTCCATGTGAATGAGAGGGGGTCTTGCAACATTAACAATGGTGTCTATCATGCAACCAAATGCATCAATAATGACCAAGGTGAACTGTAATAAATATGTGAGTAAAGCGAATGACGGTGTGAGGGCTCCTACCCAGTAAACCCTCAGGGGTGATAACGGGGGGATCGCCCATCGACACATCATCGAATATATTGTCAAACTCACCAGCATCTAATTGTAGTTCCCATCCTTTCTGACTCACAACTATGGCAACATCCTTAGCATTCATCCATTCCCTCGATGCTGAAGTCCCTCCCAGGTTGATGCAGACTTCTTCTTTATTTGCTGTCACCTTTCCTTTCAAGGCACCAACATCCTCCTCATCTATAGGAGACTCCTCTTCCTCTCCAAAAATGTCCTCCTTCTTATTAGGAGGATTTTTCTTCATGAAAAGAGCCCCTTCCTTAGTGATAGGAGCTCCTTCCCTCTTGACTAGGGCCCTTTCCTTTGAGACTGACGCCTTCATGTCTTTGTTTGACACCCCTTTCTTGGGAGCCGACACCTCTTCATCACCTTCTTCTTCTTTCTCTTCTTCCTCTGGTAGAAAAAACATATTCCCATTAGCTTAAAGCAAGTTAGCTTAAAGTAGGTACTACGCTATGCTACACTGGTTAGCATAGCATAGCATAGCAGGGATTAACAAAATAGGCAAGGAAGTAGACATAAGCCAAAACATTTACCAATGGAGGGTTGTGTCCTTCATAGCTTAAACCACAGTGTTCGCCCCTCTTCTTCTTCTCTATGGAGGGTCTTCTCAACTAATTGAGGCCTCTTTCACCAAATTTTGGTGGCCACTATCTTTGTAATGAGATGTTTCCCCTACGATATGCTACCAGAAATAGTAGGGGGTGCCTCTCCTACACTGTCTTAGCCATGAAAGTTGCAGGGCACTCGATCCTTAGTCGTCATAGAGAACGACTCCCCAATAGCATCTGGGGGATCTTGGGCTTGGGTGGTCTGGAGGATTTGCCAAATACATGGTTTGAAAATATGAATGTGATTTTGCATAACCTAGGCTCCATTCTCATGGACTACCAAAAACTCTGCAAAATGTCGGAGGTAGGCTATGTAAAAGGCATAGGGAAAATTGAAGTGAAACTCGTACTTATTGTGAAGCATGATGATTTCAATCTATAGGCCCTTACATAGATACCTCACCCAGTTGTAGCAAGCCCCCTCTTCCATGACCTCCCGCATCACCCAAGCCTACTCAATCCCAAGGATCTTTCCTTGGGAAAGTAGATGGGAAAAGCATTAGTACAGAAGATAGGATAAACCTCTTTCGCGAGTCTCAGCCTAACCTTATCTATGGGTATCCCCTTTTGCTCTTTCACAACCCCTATCCACTCCTCAATGTCCTCCTTCTGATGGTTCACCTCTTTCTTGGTCTTTGACCCTATGAGGAGACCATCAGTAGGGACACCAAAAATATTTGCGAATATCTAGTCATTGATTTCAAGGACCACCCACACACCGTGTACACATGTGTGGAAGTGGTCCACCTTGTCAAAAAAGGAGTTAGCTAGGGCAAGCATCTCAGTGGCAAGGACACTTAGGTTTGTGACCAAGAACAAGTCTATGAGCCTAGCATCTCAAAGCTACTTGAGCAGGGATTCTAAGGTTGTGTTGCATATCCAACGTTGGCTCTCATCTACCTTCCCATACTTGAGGTAGATGTTGGCCTCCTGGTTTCTAGAGGTTATCACTGTCATGTCTTGGGACTTCTTCGTCCCTATAGTAGTTTGTACAAATCAGTTAGCACAAANGAAAAAAAAAAAAAAAAAAAAAAAAAAAAAAAAAAAACAAGTTAGGCAAAGCACTGATAGTAGAAAAAAATAGAATGGCACTTGAACATGCAATAACTTACTATTTAGCTTACCAAGTTTAAATGGTGATGAGAATGGCATAAGATTAACCAAGACATCTTAAATGGTGATCAGTTTAAAGGGTGCTCATCCCTCATCCAACCAACTAGACTCCTTACATCTATTGTAGGGTTTGGAATACCAGGTTGGGAAGGTTTTGTACTCACCCCCGCATTGGCCTATCACACCTTCATGCATATTCTTAGCCGAAGAAAACTCCCGCAGTGCCATTTGTGCTAAGGACAACACATCTGTATCATCGTGAAGCCCTTCCTCATTAAAAAAAAAATCTAGTAACAAAAATATTGTTAACACTTGGCTAGCATAGCAAACATTGCATACTGTAGTAGAACATGGCTATAAAACTCACCCGCCAACACTGTAAATAGTTCCTATTGGATTTTGGAAGCACGTTCCCATTTGACATGCAATAAACAAAGTGTTGTAGAGGTGGTAGCAATTATACACAGGCATCTCCAAGATCCAAGCCAAACACCTCACATTTTTTGGACACTAACTAGACCCTTCTCCCTGCCTATTGCTAATATCTCCATCTATTAAAAACCTCAAAATATCCCAATTTTCCCAAGGCAATAGGGTTTTTGTTATGGCGACCACTACCTCCTCCACTAGGTGTGACCAAACGATCACACTTAAGCATTGGAGGAGAAATTATAGAAACTCCTATGCTCCATCCCAGAACCAGACTGCCTACTACCCCACACGCGTATGGGGTAGAGGAATATTGGCCACTGCTTCTCTCACGTAGCACATGACTCCCACGATTTTGAGGATGATCAGGATTGGCCTTAGCGCCACCCTACACAATAAAATAGCAAATGTTAACACTATGTCTGAGTGGAATGCACATGTAGCATAGAAAAACTAGAATTTTAGCAAATTGCGTAGCACAATTCTCTTCATGCACATAGCATAGCAAGAAAACAAGAAGGTAATAGCATAGAAAAATTTAGCTTAGCATAGCAACAAAGAGATTAGCCCTAACAAAGCGATTGACATTATGCCCTGACAAAACACGTGTCACATGGTCACATCACACACATGGCCAAACCCTCCTAAGGATCCCACGCTATACTATCTACATGCCAAGTGGCTCAAATCATCCAAGCCTCTATAATAATGATAGCTGTAGTGATGGTGGTCTATGCAACCTTGCATGCAACCTTAGCATAGCGTTTGTATACCAGCCATGGTCGAAATGGCAACAGTGGTGGTGTAAGGGCCAAAACAATGACAACACGATGATAGAAAAAAATAGGTACCCATACAAAATTATAGAGACAAAAACAATAAAAACAAAAATAATAGTAGAGGCATGAGAAAACAGAGGAAGCATAGCAGCCTACTAGGTCAACGGTGTTTCCTCTTGCACTGCGACATGTGCCTGCCTCATGCATCCTAGTGTTTCCTTCATTTCATCAACCTTGGCGAGTGCTGGTTGTTTGCGTTCTTTCCTAGGAGCCATCATTTTACTTGGCAACTCTTTCCTTGTTGCTATGCTGAAATCGCCTTGATCTTTATCATCACAATGGCTCTGTGCTCTGAATGTTGGTTTTGCACTGTTATAGTGAAAATGATGAGTTTACCAGGGGTTAATCCCTATTTATAGCCACAATGGTGAAAAGGAAACTTGTCATTCTCTCTCCTTGTTTAATGCAAAGTATGTCATGCAGCATAGCATGCCTTCCTTGACATGGTAGCTTTGTTCATATTAAGACAGCTGGGCCTGAGAGAAGAGCCTTAACACACTTCAAACTAGTCGTTTGCCTTCATAAAAATATCCTGTTAGCAGTCTAAAAAGACCTTAAACTAGTAATCCTAATGCATATTTTCAATCTAATTAGTGGTTTGAAAAGACCTTAAACTAGCAGTTTCAACTTTTTTACTTGTTGGAAGTTCGCAATGACATTAAACTAGCAGTTTCACATTTTTACATCAACAGTTTTGCACCTTTTTACATTAGCGGCTTTCCGTTCTTTATACTAGTAGTTTTACATTTCTACATCTAGGTGGTCTGCAATGACCTTAAACTAATACCTTACCTGTTGGCAGTCTGCAATGATGTTAAACTAGTAGCTTTTGCATTTTTTACATTAGCAATTTTACATTCTTACATTAGCAGTTTTGCATTTTTACTTCTAGGCGGTCCACCATGACATTAAACTGGAAAATATTAAGCTTTCTACCATATGTTCCATTTATCTCTATTACTCGCATTTCATTACTACTTTGCAAATTTTCACTATGCATAGTTACTACGAACAGGTACCTCTTGACTAGACTTTCATCTTATTTTGGTAGGTTGAGCGAGGATGGAAATTCATCATGATCTCTCTTCACGTTTATCTTTAGCAGGTCCACATGGCAAACTCGCAAGACAACTGAACCTAGATCTAATAGACTAGAAATCACCCGCAATTAGCATCATAGCATCCTTAGAAGCATCCCTAGATTGGCCTGAGCATATGGTTCAAGCCCTAGATTTAGAGGTCGGGGATGTAACTAAGGACCCTCTCATCGAAACGTTTATGACCACATCCAGGGGGAAATAAAAATGTTGAAACTTAGTTCCCTCCTATATTCGTAGACGCACAAGGATGTAGTCAAAATTCTACAAGACAACATTGAAGTTTTTGCGTCGTCATATAGTGACATGCCAGGTTTAGATTCAAGGCTAATACAACACAACATTGTCTTAGACCCACGCATGAAAGCAGTTAAGAAGAAGGATCATAAGGTTAAACTAGAGATTGCACTGGCCGTACAGGATGAAATCACCAAGCTATACTAGGTTGGTTTCATTTGAGTAGTTGATTACTCAGAATGGGTGTCTAACATCATTGTAGCTCCTAAGAAAATAGGAGGAATAAGAATATGTATAGACTTTCGGGATCTGAATAAGGCAACAATCAAAGATGATTTCCCACTTCCAAGTATTGATCAACTCATTGACACTATGGCTAGTCATGCTCTATTATCCTTCATGGATGGTTTCTCTAGCTACAACCAAATTTGCATTAACCTAGATCATCAGTTAACAACAACCTTCATGATCCCATGGGGTACCTTTTGTTACACTATGATGCCTTTTGGGCTTAAGAATGTCGGGGCAACCTACCTATGAGCCATGACTTACATCTTTAGTGACTACATCTTAGAAATGTTGAATGACTATGTGGATGACATAGCGGTGAAATCTAAGAAAGCCGCTGATCATCCCAAGGATCTAGGTGTAGTCCTCAAATGTTTCCAGATGCACAATTTATGCCTCAATCCTAAAAAGTGTGTCTTCAGGGTGAGAACCGAACACATGTTAGGATTTGTAGTATCAGAGGCTAGAATACGAGTGGACTTTGACAAAGTCAAGGCCATTGTTAACCTGGCACCACCTAGAAATTTTCAAGAATTGCATGGGTTACAAGGTAGAGTATAGTTCATCAAAAGGTTTATAGAAAAATTGACTGATAAGTTACACCCCATGCAACATCTACTAAAGAAAGGGGTTAACTTTGAATGGACACCATAGTGCCAACAAACTTTTGATGATATGAAGAAAGACCTTTTGCACCTCCCAACTATTTACCCACCACAGTTGGATAAGCCTTTCTTCATCTACCTTGCCACCTCGGACACATCTATCGTGGCACTGTTATGTTAGAAACAGGATAACGATTTTGAGATACGAGTGTACTACCGAAGTCATGCATTGATAGTGTATGAAGCAAAATACAATGAGGTGGAGAGAAACTACCTTGCCTTAGTGTTTGCATTGAAGAAGTGGAGACACTATCTATTTCATAGAAAAATTAACATTATTTACAAAAGCAACATACTCTGAGCTATCACAAAAAATCTATATGAAAGTAGTAGGATAGCCTGGTGGAACGAAATAAATTCCAATTGGCTAGTCATAGTACAGACAACTATCATGCTTTTCAGGATGACCTACAAAGAATGATAGAAGGTGTCCAATTGGTGATCAACACAGTGAGTCAGTCTACCATAGATGATGCCTCCTATGTCATAAATTCCATTAGCATAGGTGGCAAGCCCAAACCTATGCAACAATCATTTGTGATCCATGTGCCTCGCAGCAAGGCAAAGTTCCCCTTTGCCTCCACAAGTAAGAGGCCTCCCTTTGTTATCAAAGTGCCACCTCGAGCACCTACAACACCTTTTGTGATCAAAGTTCCACAGCAACTATTCGCTAAGACGTTAAACTGGCATGATGCAACAACTCCTCCTAAATCACCATTTTTCATAAGAGTGCCACAACGTGATGGCCCCACACCTACCCAAAGCCCAATAGTGGGCAACATCTCGATCCCTCCTCCTTCAAGGGTTGACCCCACTAGCAACTTGGGTAGGCCCACTAAATGGCAATGCAAGAGGACAAATGAGCACCTTGCAACCCCCATGGCTGAAGAAAAAGCCACAACCAGTAGACAACAACTGAACACTGGGGCCTCTACCTCGACACAGGCCAAGAAAACCAAGCCTAAGTCCCCTTCACAAGAGACATGTCTCTCAAACCACATGGAGGAAGTCAAGGCCAACACAACAGGCAATGACAGGGACTTTGTAGCTACACTAACCTAGGTGAAACAAATGCTCAAAAAAAATAACACAAAATTGAGCTTGTATGACCTAGTAATGACCTCATCTATTCACCACCAAGTCTTGGCCCAAATGTTGGCCTCCATTCCTATTATGGAGGACATCCCTGTAGATGAGGCATCCATCCATGCAACAATGTTATCCCCTACACAGCAAGAATCAAGTTCAACATCTCGAGTGTTCCACAATAATGTAGTAAAATTCAACCCCAAACAAGGGGAGGTCACTACAGCTCCACTATCCATTAGCATTTATGTTTGCTCAATGTACCATTTGCAGAGTGCACGTAGATGATGGTGCAGCAACAAACGTATTCTTGTACTCCGTCATCGAAAAGCGAGGCCTAGTAGATGAAATCAAGCCAACCAAAACTACGTGTCTAATATCCTTCAATGGATCACATGTCACAGTTATGGGTACAATCAACTTGGCCTTTGTGACAGGACAATAATTTCCCACTAGTATAGATTTCATTGTCATAGAGGAGATGCTAGGTTTCAACATGATTCTAGGTAGGCCTTGGCTAGCCCAACTAAGGGCCATCTCCTTTCCCATCCACCAAGAAATCCATCTTCCATATGAAGGAGGTCAAGTTATCATCCATGGTGATAATGCTTCCTCTTCAACTATCCACAATATAGACATGGCACAAGTTTTAGAAGAAGAGTTTCTTGGTTATACACCTATAACAACCAATGCAGCGCCTAAGGCTAACACAACCGAATGAGTGGTTGAAGTCGATAGCTTCCAAGAGGATCCTAAGCTTTGCACACTCCCTAATTCATGCATATTTAGGAAGAAACTACATGACCAAGACTTTCCCTTGGCCAAAAATGTGGGTGCCTACCTACCCTTTGCCTCCACTTGCCATGCATATTTTATTTTTGTTTACATTGCACTAGCCTATGCATTTACACTTTGCTTGCTCACTTAGATCACACATTTATGTTTTTTTATACATTCGTCAACTTAGTTTACACATTGCATTTAAAAAGCATAAACTACAAAAACACATGGCCCAAAAAGGCCTTAAACTAGCCTATGACCTGAAATGGTCTAAAACTATCACTATTTTGCATTGCTTTCCTTTCATTCATCCATTTTAACTTTTTTTATAGCAGTTGTTGCTTGATTTTGCTTTCTTTTTAGCTGAATTTTTGTAGGATATCATAGGTGCACAACATGACTATACATGCAATGTCGCACCTTATATAAGCAAGGTAAGCACCGGTCCGCTATGACTATAAATTGGCATAGACAGTTCGCTATGACTAAAAACTAGAATAGCTCATCCTTGAGTCATGAAATTCAAATAGCACAACATCCACTATTTGCTACAACATTAAACTAGCATCCAACAGTCTACTAGGACTATAAACTAGCACATCACAATCTACCAGGATCTTAAACTGGGTTCATAGTCTGCCAAGACTTTAAATTGGCATGTAGCTGATTTAATCTAAACACTTGTCATTGCCCTGGGAGCACTCATAGCATCATTGCCTCCCATCATTTTGGTTATTCTTTTGGTGCACTTGCCATTAGTGTGGCATTCAGAAAACTTGCAGCATCATCGCCCTAATACCTTCACTAGTTTCTTGAGCACTTGCAACTAGCACAACATTTGACACTTTCACAGAATCTTCGCATCCAATGCTTGCAACATCTTCTAATTTGGCATTTGCACTTACATTTGCTATTTTGCGGTTTTCTTGTTCTCTCTAAGTTGTGTTTACTAGACAAAGCCTTGGAGGTGTTTGTGCAAAGGTGCATCTCATCATAGCAACAAGTTATCACATTGCTCTAATGTACATGATTGGACTGGTTGAGCCACTCAAGAGTGCACATCTCCCTCATTCCTATTATAACTTATGCACATCCATTCCTTCATCCAAACATCCTTTCATCCTCCCCATACTAATCATTTCACACTCTAATGCATATGCACTGTGTCACACATGGCATTTTCTTCATATCAACTGTTAAACCCATGGTTGATGTAAAACAATTCATCCTGTGGGGTACCTCTATTACATGTGTTGGCACATTTTTACCATTTCATGGAACAGGTGGACTTATTTGCAAATGGTGAGGTACAGAATCCTAATGAACTGAAATTGTTCAAGGAGGATTATGTTCTTTCTTGTAAAGAATTCTGCAACAGTTAATTAACCATGAAGTTGGAATAGAAATGAAAATGTTGCTGAATTGAATGTTTTGAAAATCAAGGGATAATGACATTGCAATTGGGAATGTTGGCATGAGGGTTTATCTAGAGTCAAAA
>MNCI01014738.1:229683-240645 GCA_015680685.1 Gnetum montanum | reverse complement strand
CGCACGCCGCAACAGCACACACACATACTCACATTAACTACTGAGTTATTTGGAGGTATCTGGGCCTTGGTGTAGCCAGAGACCAGCGGGCACCTAAATCCTGTTCGAGGACACTCGTTGGCGGTCGCGTCCCAAACGGTCGCCAACAACATGGTCAAAGCCTAGGTGGATGTAACATGAATCATCCTTAGGAAAAAAAGACCATCTTCATGATAACCAACTTGCAGCTAACATTCAATAGTAAGCTAAACCTAAAAAAAGGTTCACCTCACACAAAAAAAAATCAATCAACAATGCTGTAGCTTAGGAATTGGCCCATCCTTGGATCAACTTTGACCCTCCCATGAGTACTATGATGAAAGGTCAATGTTTTCGGAGCAAGCTACTTCATGCCATTATCACCATCAGCCATGCTAAATTTGCATCTTACATCATGATCCACTATTTGCATTTTGTTCCCACCATTTAAATTTCATCTCCTTAGCATTACTTATACCCCTTTTCCCCTATCATAACCTTATTCCTATAACACTCTTGAGCATGGTAAAATATCATCCGATCTTGTGTTGAAAAATGATGTTGATGATATGTCTACTGTGGTGTTTTGTAATTCTTTGCCAATGTCTCTCGGGCCACTCCTTTAAACATCAACAAAGAGGGGCCATTGAAATACCACAAAATTTTGGGTCTCAGCATCGCAACTGCAAATATGGCTAAGTATTAGATCTTGTTATGTGTTGCTATGCTGCATAACGTAGCATAGTGTAGCATAGCATAGCACCTTGCTACAGTGCATAGCGTAGCACTACAGTGTAGCACCCTACTACAGTGAATAGCGTAGCACCCTACTACAGTGAATAGCGTAGCACCCTGCTACAATGCATAACGTAGTGCTACAGCGTAGCACCCTGCTACAGTGCATAGCATAGCACCCTATTACACTGTATAGCATAGCACTACAGCATAGCATCCTACTACAATGTGTAGCGTAGCACCCTGCTACAGTGCTACAGTGCGTAGCGTACAACATCCAAACCACATCTCTCTCCCACTTTAGGATCTATAAATACCCTAGCAAATAACATTCAAAGGGTTGGATTTTTTTACATTGTTGGCTTTGGCAATCACCTTTTTGATAGTTTAATTTTTGTTTGGCTTTTAGCATTTTTTTGGATTTTGGACTTGGCTTTATGGAGATTGGCATTTTGACATTTTTCTTTTTGGCGATTAGCTTTGGCAAAGAGACTGGCGAGTGGATAGTTAACAAGTGGCAAACCCAGTAACAGCATCTCCTGATCTCCTTTAGCCCACCAAGAACTAGCCCATCAGTCCCTATTAGTAGGCCACTGGTAGTAGTCCAAGATGTGTGATGATATATGCCTATCCACAATGCACATTAGTTGTACACCTTCCAACCAAACAAAGATCAAATCCCCCAATCTTGGGGTAGTGCACTCTCTCACTCAAGCTTGTTTCATTTTTTTTATATCACCATATTTTGCATCATTGCTTATTAGTTTATATTTATTATTTAAGTTATACATAATACCTTTAGAAAAATTGTTTAAAAAAGGTTATTGTACACTGATTAAGTCCCTGTCTAATTGACTAAACCGTTCATGGCACAATGCTTCTGTTTACTCTAACATGACCCTCGTGTAGATCTGGGGTTACGTTGTATGCCTGGTAATCTCTCACTATTCTAGCCATCGATGTTTTTGGTTTCTCTAGTTTTTGGTGCTAGAAGGAGGATCTCTTTGTGTCCTTTCTATACATCATAGGTAATCCTGCATGCTGTCTATACCCTGTAATCTATTAGCATAGATGTGACACCCTTGTGGTTGTCTATGCACTAGGTGGTACAAACTGGTTGCAACAATGATTCCTTTGGAATCCTACAGGATGAAATGATCCAACCACTTGCTGTATCACATTCACTCTGTCAACTACTCTACGCACTTTTGTCCTGTGTGGCATAGCGATTCGATCAATGTGATACATTGACCACGTAACACCCCTCTGTAGGGTTATGCTGTTTACTGCATCATGCCCTCTACAGTGCAATGGTATCCATCGTAGTATACTACCCATGATGTTATGCTATGTACATCTTGTATAACGTAGCAAACCTTTCAACGTAGTAGGTGTAATAGTGAAGGAAGCTAGCTTTTGACACTTCCTAGCATACCCAGTTTTAGCCTCCTCTTCTACAACTCTCAACTACAACCACTCAACATAACAACACATTGCTTGAAACTCCTCCTTATGCATACCCTTTCTATTTCCACCAATTTCATAACCAAAAATGATTCCTACCATCACTATCATTCCCACCTCGAACTTGGAGGTTCCCTACTTCGTCCAACACATGGAAGGTTCTGAGCCACCACCTAGCCCAGTGTTGATGCCACGATAGTCCCTCAGATAGTGGCAAAGATCACCTAAACACTTGTTGCAAGACAAGGAGTGGTACAACTTTCTGTGTACAAAAATGTAGGCTAATCTACCCTTGGAACATCATGAATTTGAAGAGAAACATAACTTTGAGTTCAGCTATTGGAACGGGAGGGAGTTCATTCCTACTCCCGATATCACCATCCTATTGATTGAGATGTATCAATGGATGCTGAGCCAACTTGTCCAAGTAAGCAGGGCAAGAGAGCGGGATACTATGTCCCACTACGAAGAAACCTTTCAAGATGGCCAAGAGGATTTGAACTCCCACTTAGAATGTGGTTGACCAATCTACACCACAGGTGTTCCCTCTACCTCCATTGCCCACTCACATCAGTTGTAGTTTTCCATTCCCTTTCCTATCACCGTGATAGTGTCACAACCCCAACCCACCATAGCAATGGGTAGTCACCCAATGTTTTCAGCATAGTAGCATATAGGCCCTTCAACTTCTTTCCTAGTCACCCTTCCTTCTCAATCTACCTCAGTATCATACCCAACACTGGTGATTTCTACACTACCATATGTGCACACTCTACCTACGTTACAACTTCACATAGGTTCTATTTCAGTCCCCTCGTCAACACCTATCCCATTTTCAATAGTGGGTCCTACCTCAACTGCATGATGGATGACAATCGCTTCTTTTTCTACTACCACCCAACCCTCGCAGATGTCACACTATGTGCAACCCTGAGCGTATTAGGTTTCGCTAGTAGTGCAGGATTGTGGGCTACTTCACCAACCAGGCAAGTGACCAACCCTACAACACCACCAATGGTGGATACCCTAGTAATGCCACCCACTGGCTGTTGGACCACCCAGGCAACACCACTTGCTAGAGTGGCCCCAACAGTGCTGCTCATGGGACAGGCTACTTCCCCAACAATACCATCAGCAATGGCCACTCCTGTAGCCTCAAAACCACCCACAACATACCTTGGTCTAGATTAAGCTTTCTAACTTATCTAGATCCTCATTGAAGAGATCAAATGGCTTAAGGTTGCCAACTTTGAAATCATCTAAGCTATGGACATTTACCATTATGATTCTATCAGCCTGGATATCCCTATGCTTACATTACTTCTTGGGATGCAACTCCCCCAATTTACAAAATACAATAGGGAGGGCAATCCCAATGCACATTTGGTAACCTTCAAGTTCAAATCCCTATTTCTGCAACCATGGCCTCACACCATCATTCATGTCTTTGCCATGTCACTGACAAGAAAAGCCTTGGATTGCTACTGTGTGCTTCCATGCACCTCTATCTCCACCTTGGAAGAGCTTCTAAGTTAATTCATGACTTGCTTCAAGTACAACTTGAAACTAGAAGTCACACTAGACCAGCTTATGAGTGTTAAGCAGGATCCACTAGAATCTTTGTTGAGATCCATACAGTAGTGGAGCGCAACCTTGAATCAAATACGTAAGCTAATTGCTAAAGCTCACTTATTGGCCATCTTTAAGGGTGCAGTAAATGACTTCATTAAGTCTAAACTCTACTACATAGCCCCGAGGTCACTTAGCTAAGCATTTGCTTAGACCAAGAGCATTCAGGACGCAGCCGAGGCTATTAGGGACCTAGCCTACATGGCCTATAAGAATGCACACATTAAGAAAGATAGAGAAGGGAAAGGCTGCTGCAACCATAGTGGCTAATATGGCCAAAGAAACTAAGCCCAACAATAGCACCAACAAAAAGGCTGCCACAACACCCAAAGCTCCTACCAATGCAACAGCTAGCTTCAGAAACATAGGAAAGTCCTCAGCATTAACACTTGTGATACAAACATAGCTGAGGCCAAACTTTGAGCTCAAGGATCACTCAAAGTATACCCCATTACCTATTAAGCCTTTAGAACTCTTGAAGCAACTATTGGGAGCCAAGTATATACAACACAAACAAATGTTGGAGGAGGCTATTAAATTCCATCAAAGGTACTACAAAGTTCTTAGGAACCTCTTCTTGGCTATGCCAAATGAGCCACCAGTGCCTAATAATTTCAAGTTAGAGAATTTCTATGACTATCACCAACTATGTGGTCACAATATGCATTACTGCTTAGCGTTGAAAGATGACATTCAATGCATGATCGATCAAGGCAAGCTAGTCCTAGATGAGAGTAGTCCTGTTTGACCTAAAAACCAGTCAATGGGAATTTACAAAGACTCTTTGAATGCAAACAATGCAAGTTACACAATCAACACTATTGGCATTGACAATAACCCTAAGCTTTGACAGCAACCATTCGTGGTTCGCATACCTCCCCGCAATGAAGAAACACCAACAACTTCTAAGTTGTAGGCCCCCTTTGTTATTAGGACCCCTCATCACACACATCTTTCACCCTTTGTGCTGAAAACCATACTACAACCCACTATAAAATGTAGGAACCATTTTTCTTTAAGGTTCCAAGATAGGAACCCTCTTTCCCAACTCTAAATTGAGTGACGAAGGCTACACCCCAACCTCCACATCCAAAGAAGTGTAAAGAGAACCTAGCAGATAAGCTAGCTAGGGAATGTACTGTGCTAGGTCCTCCTAAGCCTATCCCTTTATTTATAGTCCCCATGTCCTCTTCCTCCTCAGAAATTGATAGTAACACATAGATGCAATCATCACCTTCCCACCAAAGAAAGCCTAGTGCTCAACTGGAAACTGCTCTCCCTTGGGAGATTCGTCTTCTAGGGCCTATGGAAAAGGAGAAGGCCAACAAACAACAAGATAACGAGCAAGATTTACTGAATGCCCTTCACAAGTTAGATAGGATCTAAAGCAGAAAAATGCAACATTGAGCCTATATGACCTGATAATGATCTCTGCAATGCATGACGAGGCAATGGTTTGCATGTTGACATAAATTCTTATTAGTGAAAACCTACCGACTAAAGAGAAGGCCATTCATGCAGTCATGCTTCCCCTTGTGGCTAAAGAGAAATGGCCCATCCAAATAACATTTCATGACAAATCCATCAAGGAAAACCCTAAAAAGGGTCAATTCACAACTACTCCTATGTTCATCATCATTCGGGTGGGCCAATACAAGATTTCTAGGGTATACGTTGATGATGGGGTTGCCACCAATGTAGTCCCATTTCCCATAGTGGAAAAATTGGGCTTGGTAGATCAAATTAAGACCATGACAACTTCATGCCTTAAGTCCTTCAATGGAACACATGTGGTGATCAAGGGAACCATGCATATCAATTTCATGGTAGGGGACCAGTTTCCTACAAGCGCAATGTTCATCATCGTCGAGGAGATGCGTAGGTTCAACTTGATCCTGGGGAGATCATGGTTGGCCCAACTAAGGGTTTTGTCCTCACCTATACATTAGGAAATCCACTTACCTTATGCAGGTAGGGAAGTGGTGATTCAGGATGATGAAGTGGCTCCCCAAGCCATTAACAATATTGACATGGAGTAGGGTTCAATGATAGTAATCTTTGATAATGAAGCATTTGTTCATGACAAAACACCTTGCCTGATTAGTGAGCCAGCCAAAAACATTGAGTCAAGTAATGAAACAATGTGGGCCTAGTTTCTCTTTCAAACCGTAGGCAATAACATAGAAGAATACCATTGCAAGGCATCTTGACCATATGCCTCACCTAACCCACATTAGGTTGGAAAGAAATTGCATGATTGAAACTTGTTTTTACATCACTTCATCAAATTGTTACAATTATGATCACATCACTTACGTTTCGCATTAAATTTCTTATTTTCATCATTTACATTTTGCATTTTAGTTTGCTGTTTGCATCATTTACATTTTACATTAAGTTTGCTATTTGCATCATTTACATTTTTTACATTAATCTTACTATTTTCATGATTTAAATTTCACATTAAGTTTGCTTATTATATTTCCCTTATTATTAGAGATCACCTTACGGATGACCTGAAATGGCCTAAAACTAGTAATGACCCAGAATGGCCTTAAACTACCATCACAACCTGCTAAGGCCTAAAAATGGCAACTTTACTTCCCTAAAATAAAGAAAACAAAAATAAAAAAAATCATCATGGAGCAATGGCCCAAAATGAATTTAAACTATTTCCATGGCCTGAAATGGCCTTAAACTAGAATAATGGAGCCCACAAGGGGCCCAAAAAAATTAATTAAAAATTGATTAGTTAGAATAAAATAAAATTGTGTTTCACATTATGTTCTTCATCAAATTTTAGTCCATACAACAGTGTTTACAAAAATTAAATAAAAAAAATAAAATAAAATCTTCCACTACCACACTATAAGTCTTCGTCAGCATCCCCATTTTTGCACCACTTGGTCGTACACCTCCATTTGGGCCATGCACAAAAAAAAAACAAAAAAATGAATCAAACAACAACGAGGCTCTCATAAAATAAATTTTGACACAATAAAGGATGACTAGCTTGAGATGGCTTTGTCTCCATTTTGGAGGGTATCGTATCCATGCCAACCACCAGACATTGTAGGATCTCCTCCTTAATGAGGTTGGCCCAATTTTCCTTTCTTAGATCAATGATTACCATAACTTTCCCTTTCTCCATAGCAATCCATATAGGCAGTCGTGGGGAAAAGGTTGTAGTGGTGGTCTCCCTGGAAGGTAAGGTCATTTCTCTTTTAGGAGACTCACTAACCACCACCTATTGCATGAACTTTTCGTAGGCCTTAGCAATTTCAATGACATTGAGGAATAGATTATGGCTATGCAACTCAATGGAAGACACCTAATATTGTTTATGATAGGTAGAATGTTCCATTTTGTACATGTGCTTATGGTTCTTTTGTGCCTACCCCCATTCGTACACTTTTGTGCTATAGTCCTTTCAATCTTTGTTCTTTTGGGCCAATAAGTCCATCTACATGCATTGTTCAATAATCTCATGAGTGGCCTCATTCTTACTTTGTACGGCTGTCCAGTATCTCACATAGTCAATTACAGCCATACACCAACTGCCATCGTGAGTGTCACGGGCCAATAGAAATTCATTCCTAGATCAAAGATCCTCCAACTCATCGGCTTGGCTAGCCATCTCTTTCTCAAGTTTTTGCACCCTATTCCAGAGGTCCTCATTGACATGCCTAAACTCCCACAATGAACATGCTGGGTAGAGTGCACATTTGCTTATTTCCTTGTATACATCACAAGGAACCTTTGGTGGGATTACAGGCACTGTGTCAACCTTAACCACTTGTTAGGGATCCCACTTAAGATGAGAAGCTATCAATCACATGTGGGGAAGCGTTAGTCATAGTACTATAGTGAAAAAATTCAACAACTTAGAGAGCCTAATGGAGTAATTTCAACATACTTATCTTAGGATCGATCTACCTTAGGTGATTAATCATGTCATTGACCACCCCCTCCATAAAAGTGAATTTATCAGGGGTCTTAGTCCATGGTTGGAGACAGATAGAGGAAGAAGAGTTAGGGGGCTTAACAGTGGTATCCGCTACATAATAAAACATGTTAGCAATGATGGAGAGGACAAAAATGAAACTAAAAAATAACATAAAAGATACTGCAAAGCTCCTGCCTAGCAAACCCTCAGGGGTGATAGTGGCGGGATTGTCTATTGACACACTATCAAGCAAGCGATCAAACTCACTAGCATTGAGTTGCAGCCCTTCCCCTTCTAGCTAACCCAAAAGTGTGACAACATCCTCAATAGTTACGAAATGGCCTAAAACTATGTCATGCAATGGCCTGAAATGGCCTAAAACTAGCACATGTTACTAGTTAACCATTATTCAAGTTGTTAATGTATCATCTCTTTGGCATGTTATGAAGAGGCCCAAAATGGCCTAAAACTAGCAATGGCCCAAAATGACCTAAAACTAGCATATGAAAGCATGAAAATTTTATACAAAATGCAGCACATATGCGATGTAGAAGTTAGCGCAAAATCAATTTCTGTTTCAAAAAATCCTCATTTATTTATTCAAAATTATTTTCTTGTAAACAATGTTTGGAAAATTTGTCACAAAAATGTAAAATTTCAGAAAAAAATATCCCATGTTGTCATGGGTTGTCTCTATTCACATCATCTTTACCTTTCGTTTCCACATCATTGCCTTTCACATCGCCTTCCCCTGCATTTTCCTCTACCAGTTCTTCATTCCCTCCCTCTACGGCCCTGCACCCTCGTCTAGAGCCTACGTTGTAGGGGTGAAGCAGTTAGCTAGGGCAACAAATGCAAACTACAATAGAGCATAAGCATTAACACGGTAAAAAGCAACTAACCTGAGAAGGGCCTGCATCTGTCTCAAAGGGTATCTAGTCCAAACCAAGCCCAAGGCAGTGCTAGACCTCCTCTGCCGTGATGTCCATCCAGCGCTTATTTCTTGATTCAGCTTCTGCAGCAGCTCTCTCCCTTTCAGTGGTTTTTCACCTTGGTGTTCTTGGTGAAAAGGAGATGGTTGCGGTCTCTCCTTTGGGAAGGTCCACTTTCAAGTTAGGAGATTCCATAACCTTTACCTGCTCCTTGAACTTGGCATAGAACTTAGAAGTGTCAATGGCATTTACGAATGCTTCATACATAAATGCCTCCCTATATAGTATACGATGGGTGGCATTTTCCCATTTATACATATGTTTGTGGTTTCTTTGGGACTGCCCCCATTCATAAACCTTGGTGCTGAAGTATTTCAAATCTTGACACTTTTGGGCTAGCAAGTCCATCTGCATCTGATGTTCAATTATCTCACGGGTGGCTTCAACGTTCTAATGCGCAACTATCCAAAACCTAGCATAGTCCACTACAACCGTTCCCAAGTCCTCATTATTAGTGTCATAAGCTATGAGGAACTTCTTCCTTGACCTAAGATCCTCTACTTCGATGACCAGGTTGGCCTCTCTTTGGTTGACCCTTTGGACACGTTTCCACAGGTCCTCGTTGGCATGCTTAGACTCCCACAAGAAGCATGCCGAGTGTAAAACACATTTACAAGCCTTGTCATATGCACGATGAGACACCTTGGTTACTTCATACTAGAATGTAGGCATGACACCGACTTTCAAAGGCCATGCTACGTCCCATTTGAGTCGAGAGGCTGCTATGACACAAAGATCGTAGCAATCATGTTAGCATAGCAAGATTAGCAAACTCAAGGAATTCTAGCATAACAACATGAGAGCGCCTAATACTACTACTTACCCACATCAAGGTCTGCCTGGTGAAGGTGGTTGATGTACTATCTGAGATCGTTGGTGAGAGGCTAGAATGGAAAGGACACCAAGAGATCTACAAATAAGCACAGAAGACCCTACCTTCACTTGAGGGAGAACTGGAACTGACGAAGGTAGAGTACCTTGGGTGGTCCGCACGTGGATCAGACAAGGATTTCCCCAAATGTATGCCAATATGCAATATGCTGGGTTATTTGTAAACATTGTAATAAACATAAACCAGAGCATAAATGTGTAGGAATATAAGGAAAAAGTTAAACAAGAATGAATGAAAACTATAACAAATCTTGACCAGAAATGAAGCAGCTTTATTGCAAAATGGAGATTACAGTGCACCAGTCTGAACGATGTTGTGGATCTGACACAAGGTAGATGAAGAGCCCTGGTGGATGCAAACGGATGATGGTATGCTAGTTTGGACTACAGGCATAGTGTGAAGGCTGTATGGTCAGCGTGCAGGGTAGAAGTCTAGCGTATAGGATTAGTGTCCAGATTTCCTTAGTGTCCCAAGTTCCTTTTTTGCTTTTATCTCTATTTGTAAAAATTGTAGCCCCCTTGATCTAATGAAAAATTAGGTTTTTTATGAGATCTTGGGTGTTAGATTCGGATCTAGAAGGGTATGAGTGGCCATGGGTGAGAAAATTTTGGGTTGGATGACATGTGGCTGTGTTGCCCGAGTGCAAAGAATGTTACAACTGTACATCATGCTGCATGCCAACATGTACATGCTAGGCATGTGAACCCAACATACAGACTTGAGCAACACAAAAGAATTGAACTTTACAAATGAACATTACTATTACAACAGAAAATCTTGAAATTGTCCTTTGGATTTGGGCTTTGGTGTCATGAGAATGCTACCTATGGATTTTTAGCTCATTTGGACTTGATGTGACATGGTTTTGGAAGGCTTCAACTGGTGTATGCTATGCTGCATGTTGGGCATACATGCTGGGCATGTAGGTTAGCGTGCAGGTTGGCTAAATCGCTTGATTAACCTGGCTTTTGGTTCTGCACGCTGGGCATGCAGAGTATGTATGCTCAACATATAGGTCATGGAAGTGCATCATTTTGAGGTTGAATATTCATTTTGGGAGCCTAGGATGATGCCTGACAATTGCCTTGCTTCTGAGAGTTGATTGTAGGTGGAGATCTTATTCTGGGGTGCCTGTTTTGAGAGATCCTTGATGGTGCTTGCTGGGCATGCAGGAATGAAAACCCATCATTTGGAGCCTAAAACTTGATTTTCTAGAGCCTAAGAGATGTTGGGAACCTTGGGGATGGTGATGGAGAGTCCAGACCTTCATTTCTGGCTTGTTTTGG
>MNCI01014738.1:215739-229467 GCA_015680685.1 Gnetum montanum | reverse complement strand
TTTCAATTATGCTCCATTTAATGCTGTTTTTGAGGCTTTCAAGCTTGGTCATGCTGGGGACCAACATGACTTAGCTCAATTTCTGTCTACAAGAGTGAGCCAAAATTTTTGTGGTGTTTGATTGGCCCCTCTTTGTTGATTCCTAGAGGAATTGACTTGAGAGGCATCGACAAAGAAGTACAAAACACCACAAGAAAACTGGTAGCAAGCATTGTCCTTTGGCACTTGGCCAGATGTCATCGCACCGTGTTCAGAAGTACTTGGGATTGGGAAATGAAGTTGTGAGATGATATCTAGAGGAGATGTTTTCAACTGTGGGATTGGGAATTGGTCAAGGCATTGTGCTGGTGTGGGAGAGGAGTATTCATCTTATGCAAACAAGTCATGTTGTTCCTTATCGATGGCCAATATTTGGCAGACTTGGAACCAAGGCATGAGGAGTATGTCCTTTGAAGGAATGAGACTCTTTTAACATGTTTGAGAGAACTCATTGTCACAACAAAAGCCACACGATGAGGTGATGCATTTTTTGGAGAAATGGAACCCTTGTGGAGTGTCTAAGGGAACCCATTTTCCAATAGCCAAAACCACGCAGTGAGGTGAAACATGATGGTTTGAGACACAAGTACTTCTATCCAAGACAACTGCCTTTCCACCTGGGGCTTGTATGGGAAGTGCCAAGGGTCTTGTGGTTCATTTTTCTTTTTTCTCTTTGATCTTTTCTTTTTCTTTTACTTTTTCTTGTTTTCTTTTTTCTTTTTTTCTTTTTTTCTTTCTTTTTGGTTGTTGTTGGAAAGAGCTTTCTTTCAATTTTGCACTCATGCTCATGTGCTGTGTTGTGTGTTGTAATTGCTTGAGAGTGTCACAACATGCAATAGTGTGCTCAAATTTTTGGGGTGTACTGGGTGTATCTGGAAACTGTAACCAGGTAGGAAAGGGAACGAGAGTGTTGGGGAAATAGAGAATGTATTGGGAATTGGGAATGTACTTTTGAACAAATTGATTAACCTGGTTGCATGTGTCAAAAATAATGTGGCACCTTGTCACTGTGATGAAGTGTATTCATGTACAAGCACCATTGGGTGTCATCCTGCAAACACAACTCCAAGAAGACAAGAAAACTGTAAGTGAATGAGTTAGCGAACACTTTAGACATGAATGTGGCTGATGCAAATGGAGGCACCATGTGAAAATTAAGGTAAACAAAATGAGCAACAATAGTGTTTTCAGAGTTGATGTGATGAATGATGTGGTAGGCATTGATGAAGAAATGTCATGAATTACAGCATCAGATGAATGTGCCATATATGATGTTGTTAGTTTATAGTCGTAGCAAACTGTCATGGTTAGTTTTATGTCATAACCCATTGGACGTTGCTAGTTTATTATCATAGTGGATGGTGTAATGCTAGTTTATATTCATGGTAGACTATGAAGAGGCAAGCTAGTTTATAGTCTTAGTGGACTCTAGTGAATGAATGTGACAGTTTAGTATCATGTCGGACAAACTCTGTGGTGTCGATTTATCGTCATGATGCCAGGACATTCTGTGGTGCTATTTTTTTTAAGTCATAGCTCCAGGACTATTTTGTGGTATTAGTTTTGGGTCGTGACACCAGGACCACTCTATGGTGTTAGTTTTGAGTCATAACCCAGGACATTATGTGGTATCAATTTACCATCATGATGCTAGGACTACTTTGTGTGGATGCATGCATGTGCATCTGTATGATCCTATAAACAAAAGCAACTAGAGAAAACAATGTTAAGTAGCAACTGTAGAAAACATAAATTGAAATGCACAAGTAAATAGAAAAAAATGCGAAAAGGCAATAGTGTAAGGCCTTTTCCAGGCATGAGCTAGTTTATGGCCTTTTCAGGCCACGTGCTCTAGTTTAAGGCCATTTCAGGTCATGAGAGAATGCGTAAGCTAGTGCAATACAAATTAACATGACATATGCACCGCAAAAGAATGAGAAGAGTGTACGAAGATCTAGCTTATTTTTTGCCGCAGGGGTGCTTTGATCATGTTGTTGTCTCCTAACCGGATGTGGTTTTGGAAGCATTTTAGGCTTAGGCTCTACTGGGAGGCTTATGGTTTTTGCCACTCATTCAGGCCTTTTAGCTCTATATACTGTGTCAGTTGCCACTCATCTAGGCATTTTGGTTGTAGGTGTTACATTTGTTGCCATGTGTGTTGCATCAAGAGGCTCCTCTTTCAAGACTTGTGACATGTCTATGTTGTGGTTAGCTTGAAAGGGAGTGTTGTTGCCATATATAATGACTTGTCCACCTTCGTATGGGAGGTGGATTTCTTGATGTATCGATGAGGAAACAGCTAGTTGTTGCACTAGACAAGGTTTGCCAAGGATCATGTTGAAATTGGGCATCTCTTCTATGATAGTGAACTCCACGCTAGTGGGGAATTGTTCACCTGCCACGAAGGCTAGGTTAATCGTGCCCTTGACTATGACACGTGATCCATTGAAGGATTTTAGACATGTGGTTTCTATTGGTATGATCTCGTCTACCATGTCTAGTTTGTCGATGACGGAGTATAGAACTATGTTTGTTGTTGTGCCATCATCAACGTGCACTCTGCGAATGGTACATTTCCCAACACGTACGCTAATCAACAGTGGAGCTGTTGTGACTTCCCTTTGTTTGGGATTACATTTAATTGCATCATCGTGGAAGGCTAAGGTGTTTGAACCCAATCCTTATGGTGTGTGTTGTGAAATCGTTGTACGAATGGATTTCATGTTAGCAGGGATGTCCTCTGTAATAGGAATGGATGCTAACATTTGAGCCAAGGCCTTGCGGTGAATGAATGAAGTTATGACCAGGTCGTACAAGCTCATTGTTGTGTTCTTCTGTTTGAGAATTTGTTTTACCTAGGCTAGTGCAACTACAAAGTCTATGTTGTTGGTCATTGTGTTGGTTTCCTTTGTATGGGTTGAGGGCTTGGGCCTGGTTTGTTTGGGATTAGGAGTAGGACCCCTAGTGTTCAGTTGTTGTGTACTAGGTGTGGCCTTTGCTTCAGCTGTGGGAGTTGTTCATTGTTCGTTTGTCCTCTTCTGTTGCCATTTGGTAGGCTTACCTATATTGTTGGTAAGGTTGACTCTTGAGGAAGAAGAGGTTGAGATATTGCCTACAGTTGGGGTCTGGGTAGGTGAGGGGCCATCGCGTGGTGGAACCTTTATGAAAAATGGTAGTTTGGGAGGAGTCATTGGTGTTTGACTAGCTTGTTGTTGCATCTTGATGACGAAAGGTTTCTTTGTGGTTGTTGTTGGTGCATCGTTCCAGTTTAACATCTTAGCAGACATTGCTTGTGGTGCTTGGGGTGTTTAGCAGTTTAACGTCTTAGCAAACGTATGAGGTGGTGGTACTCTAACCATGAAAGGTATCATCGGTGCTCTAGGTGGCACCTTGATGATGATGGGAGGCCTCTTGCTCATGGAGGTGGAGGGGATTGTTGCCTTGCTAAGAGGCACATGGATCACAAAAGGTTGGTACATAGGTTTAGGTTTATTATCTATGCCAATGGAGTTTATGACATAAGAGGCATCGTCTATGCTAGGTTGATTCATGGTGTTGAAATTTAGTTGGCCCCATTCTATCATTGCTTGCAAATCATCCTGTAATGCAAGGTAGGTGTCGATGTTGTGATCGGACATCTAGTGATAGTGATAGAATTGGTCTAACTTGAAATGTTGTGGAACCGGGGGCTCATTTGGTGTTGCTAAGGTGGGGTTCCTTAGTAGCTTGTAGTACCTATCATGTCTTCGATGGGCATTTTCCACTACTTGTTTGTATTGGATTTGCCCAATTTTGAGGAGTTTCTCTAGTAGTTCAGAAGGTCGCACGAGTAGCGGTGCGTAATTAGAGCGATCCTTACACTAAAAGTTGGGCCTTGAGGTGGCCCCTAGCATTGTAGGCAGGTTGGTACTAGTGTTTGTTGTTTTTGTGCTTGTGGCTATAATTTCCATTGTTATTTGTTATGTGGCAATGTGTTGGTTCTTATAAGCCACATAGGTGGGATCATTGCTGGTTTGTGCAGCTTGTTCAATGTTCTTGATCTGCGTGAAGGCTTGGCTCAACATTTGAGTGCTTAGGTAGTATAGTTTGGACTTAACGAAGTCATTCACGGCTCCCTTTAAAATTGTAAGCAAATACGTTTTAGGGATGGGCTCATGAATTTCGTTAAGGGCTATGCTCCATCATTGAATGAACTTCTGCACAGGCTCTACTGGCACTTGTTTCACTTGTATGAGAGTGTCTAGTGTGGCCTCAGGCTTGAGGTTGTACTTAAACAGGATGATGAATTGATGTAACAGATCCTCCAGAGAGGATATGGAGTTACGGGGTAGAGCTCAGTACCAGTCTAAGGCTACGCCCTTTTAAGGACATAGCAAAAAAACACAAGATTATGTGGGTCCAAGCTTGAAGAAATAGAGTTTTTGATCAAAATGTTACCAAGTGAGTGTTTGGATCTTCCTTCCTATTGTACTTGGTTAACTGTGAGAGTGTCATTCCCTTGGGTAAAGCTAACAGTCGCATTGAAGAGTTAATTGGATCATCTTGGTAGAATTCCAGTACTTTAACTGCTTCAGTGTTGGTAGTTTTGAGGTGCTTTACCTCATCAGCTAACGCTTGTATCCATTATTTTTCTTCTGCCCACTCTTGAGTGATAGAAAAATTAGTTGGTTGGAGAGATTGTTGAGTTGTCATTTGTTGCTATGGGGCAACATTCAGAGTTGTGGTTGTGGGATGTGGCATGTTGAAGTGGGTTGTTGAACAAGGTGTATGGTTCCTTGCCTAGCCACTAACTGTGGGGTGACACCCTGAATGTGTGGGACTGATGTAACTAAAGTGGCCCCATGTGTTTGCATGTACAGTATGTACTGGATGGAGATGGGCATGGGTAATCTTTATTGTGATACCAGTGCTTGTGTACTTGTTGACACTTGGTGAGTAGCTTTCTATCCCATGCAAGGATGGAATTCATGTAGGCATGGGGACTTATGGTGTGGTATGAATCCTCAAGTTTAAATTGTGCTTTGAAGTGATCTACATCAGGTTGGTTTTGGGGCTCCTTAGTGGGTCGCCATTAAAACACCACAAAATTCTAAGCTTAGTACTTCTCCAACAAGAACCGAGCTAAGTCATGACGTTCCACAGCATGACTAAAGCTTGAGGGCCCCACAGATAGCTTCAAGCAGAATCGAACTCAATGAGGAGCAGTTCCCTAGGACCCGCCGACGACCATGACAACATCTGCTATTAAAAAATGGCAACTTCAGAGCTTAGGATACTTAGTCTTCACTAAGTATGCATTCTCAGCGTATACGCCCAAGTATCCATTCACAGTGTATACGCCTAGCATATACGCCCAGCGTATACACCCAATGTACACGCCCAGCATATACAAAGTGTACAACCAGTGTCAGATCAAGGTCAACTGAGCTGAACATCTATAGGCATCATCTTCATGGCATCTGAAATCAAATCTGAAGGCCGAAGGACTTCTTTTCCTTTGATCAAGTTTGTACGCTGAGGTCATACATCCAACATGTATACGTTGTATACGCTTGCGTACAGTAATATACGCTAGTGTACAGTAATATACGCTAGTGTACAATGGTATATGCTGGCATATAGCATGCTGTATTCTTGTAAAATTTCATTCTTTCACACTCGGTCAACATGCCACATGTCACCCGACTTGAGAGTCTAGCACTCCATAGCCAATCATCCCCTCTCAAAACCCGAGTCCCACATCTCAACTGGTATAAAAACCTCGATTTTTCACTATAGCAGGGTTGGCAATTTTTGAGCAAAAATTAGAGAAAAACAAAGAAACAGGGACACTAAGAAACCAAAGCTAAAACCCTATACACTGGACCTCAACCCTGCACGCTACACATACAACCTTTACGCTATGCTTGCAGTTGAACCTAGCACACAATCATCCTTGCATCCACTGGGGCTATTAGTCCACCTTGTGTCAGAGTCACAACTGTGTTAGACCGGTGCATTGTAACTTTCATTTCGCAATAATATTGCTACATTTCTTTGCTAAAATTTGTTACAGTTTTTCATTCATTGTTGTATGTTTACTGCTTACGCTCCTATACGTTTACACTCCGTTTTACATTCGTTACGCTATTTACGTATAACCCAGCGTACAGTATATCGGTGTATGTTCAGGGAAACCCTTGCCTAATCCACGTGCGGACCACTCAAGGTACTCTACCTTCGTTAATTCTAGCTTGCCCTCAAGAAAAGGTAGGGTCTTCTGTGTGTGTCCAGAGATATCCAAGTTTCTGTTTCATTCCAGTCGGAGATCGATGATTTCAGATAGTACAGAAAATGGTGCTAGAAGGAGGGCCCAAAACTACTTAAAAGTTACTGTGCTCTCATACCCAGATCTTCTTAGACTCACACTGCATTGACACTAAACCCAGTTCTAAAATCCCTGGATTGGCATCCTATTCTACGAAATTCCTAGCATCTACGCTACTGAGTTTACACTGTACACTCTACATTGTAGACTGTCTATGCTGCTGAGCATACGCTGTAAGCTCTATGTTATAGACTCTATCTACGCTAATAAATTTATGCTATACGCTCTATGCTATAGACTCTGTCTACTCTACTGAGTTTACGATGTATGCTCTACACTATAGACTCTATCTACGCTGCTGAGTTTACGTTGTACGCTGCTGATTTTACGCTGTACGCTCTATGCTGTAGACTCTGTCTACGCTGCTGAGTTTACGTTGTACGCTCTATGCTATAGACTCTGTCTACGCTTTTGAGTTTACGCTGTATGCTCTATGCTATAGACTTTGTCTATGCTGTTGAGTTTACACTGTACGCTAGTCTGCCTACATGTTTCAACATATACCTATACGCTGTCACGATACATTGGTCATTGAAGCCTATACGCTGAGTTCTAGTCTATACGTTGTACCCAACGAACGTAGGTTTACGCCGTACTAAATATACCAGTTTCATATCCCTTCACTGTGTCGTATTCATAACTATTCATCATGAACACTACAAAACCCAACGGTACAACCAAGCCAGTCATAGACATCGTAGGCACCATGGCCATTTAACAACCCGTAGTACAATCCACAGTGGGGCCTCGTCGATATCTCAGATTACAAGAGAGGAACCCATCATTTAACATTATAACTCAGGAGCAATACAAATTCATATGTGTGAAAATGCAAGCCGGCCTAGCCGTGGATCAAACCGAAATGAAGGTTAAGAGACAATACGAACTCTTCCATAGGGGAGGACATGAGTTCATTCCTTCCACGTATGATATCATCCTGCTCCCAGAGCATTACTCTGAGCTCATCTCACAACTCCTCCTATAAAGGAGTCAGCCTTTAGAACAGCCTATGGTAAATCCTCAATTGGAAAAAGAGGATGACTTCGCAGCCCAATCCGAGCATGAAGATTCATAGCATACTCTTAGTCCAAAAACCTATGCAAACCCGTTGTTTCATCCAGCCACAGGGGAAATTACATCCCTTCAACCATTTAAATTCACCCAAGCAAAAATACCTCAACAAGAATCATCAAAACTTGTTCATATTCCTCCTACAACCGATCCGCAACTCAACACACTTCCCCTTGCTGTTCCCGCTATCGCAACAGTAGCCCCATTCTCACAAATACAGTCTCCTCAAAATAATGTAGGAGCAACCTTCCTGCCCCGAGTGATTGGGATGCTACATGTGATACCAGCTTCTACATCTACTCATTATATCCCCCGAATCCAAACCCAAGGAGCCCCTTTTATCGCTATAACTCAACTAGTTCAGACTGCCCCTATGCAAAGCATGACTGGCCAATGGGCAGCAATTGGTGCTCAACCGCATCAATTCCCTCACTATAACATACCGCCTCACACAATTCTACCAGCTAACATTCCTCAAGGACAACCACGATAACAAAAACCCCTTGCCTACAATGTGTCACCCCTAGTACCACCCACCACAAATATTCCGCAAACGTAGCTTCCAACTACACAACTTTCTTCCTTCTAGCCCACTATCCAACAATCTAACCTATATACTATACAACATCCACAACCTACTATCTCACCTAGTGCCCAAGACTAGGCTGATGCTAAAAAGCTAATGCAGGAGCTAACCGACGAGGTCAAGCGCCTCAAGATAGCCATCGATGGAGAGCTCAAGGTAGTGGACTTCTATCATGATGATCCCATCAGCCCATCGGTTCCGCCTCTAACAATACCCAAGGGTGTATCTTTACCCACACTGACTAAATACAATAGGGAGATAAACCCCAACACTCACCTCATAACGTTTAGACTAGAGTGCGTGTTACTTTAGGCATGGCCACATGCCATTCTACAAGTGTTCCCCATGTCCCTCGTTGGGAGAGCACTTTATTGGTATCGGGCCTTACCACGAAACTCAATATCTTCTCTAGAAGATTTGTTACACCAATTCATCACTAGGTTCAAGTATAACTTGAAGCCTAAAGCAACACTTAACAGCCTCATACAGGTCAAGCAAGCACCCCTTCAACCCATCCAAAAATTCATCCAAGGGTGGAGTGCTGCTCTCAATGAACTCCACAAGCTGATCCCAAAGACATATCTTCTCACCATCCTAAAAGGGGCTGTCAACGATTTTGTCAAATCCAAACTATATTATCTCAATGTATGCACTCTGAGTCAAGTGTTTGTACAAATCAATAACATAGAGGAGGCAGCGCAAAACAGCCATGATTCAGCATATTCAGCCTTTAAGAATCAACATAGTAAGAAAGATAAAGAAAAGGTTAAAACAACTATAGTGGCAGTAGCAGAAATACAACAAGCAAATGTGGGACAAGAAAGCAAACCACCTGTTGCCCCTACTAATTACACTAAACCTGCTCCTACGATGGCACCCGAATCATCTGCATCACAAAACCCAACACCGGGTCGTACGAGAAACTTCGAGAGGAAGGACCCCTTCCAATACACACCACTACCCATGAAGCCATCGCAACTATTCGACCAACTCTTGAAAGTTGGACTAATGAAACATAAATAGTTTTCTCCTACAGTGATCCAAAGGCATGATCAGTTCTATCAATTGGTTCAAAACCCAAGCCTAGCAACCTTGGACGAGCTCCAGTACTAAAAGGCTTTAGAATGGACCGTTTTTGCGATTATCATCAATGTAATGGGCATGGCACTAATTATTGGCTCACCCTAAAACAAGACATCTAACAGATGATAGATGCAGGTCAAATCACTTTTGATAAAGCCAACCCGGTCCAACCACAAAACCAGGCTATGGGTGTATATAAAGATCCTTTAAATACTAAAGAAGCACCATATGTAATTAACATCATTTACTTCGATAACGAACCGGAAATACCTACCATCAACACCGTACGTTCCGATCAGGAGTAAGTACTTAAGAAACCATATGTAGTGCATATTCTTCCCACTGTACAAACACCTATGCCTCAACCATCATACTCCCTACAGAAACCTTATGTTGTCTGAATACCCCTTGCCGCAGCAACTTCTATCACACCAACACGCAAAAACCCATACGTGGTGCACATACCTCCCACCACTACTACCACAAACACTCAAACACCTCCTATTCGGCTTGCTCTCTATGTAGTCCGAGTGTTACCTACGGTCGCAACAGCAGAGGTACAACCTCTAGCTAGGCCAACTTCATACATTGCTAGGACACCCGAACATCCTGGTGACCACTAGTCCTCCACTTCACAAACATAGAATAAATCAATCCCCTATGTCATCAAGGTACCTAGCCAGACTGGTACTCAACCGCATGCAACTGTCCAACCACAACCCTACCCTACTCCGTACGTAGTACAAGTTCCAAAGCAACCTGAGATTCTAAAACCAACTACACCCCCACGCCACACACGAGAATGCCTAGCAGACAAACTTACATGTGAATGCTTGGAGAAGGAGTGCCAAAGACTAGCCTTAGGACCTCCCAAGCCTACCCTGCTAAGTGCAATACCCATGACACCACATAACAATAAACCAAACATAGGTTATGAGGGTGAATCATCCAAAAAACATGATATGCCCAAATCAACGATTCCGGGTAAGAATGACAAACCAACTATGTATGAAATAAAACTATTGGGCCCGATGGACCAAATCACCATCGACAAACATACGCCCAAAAGTAGAGATCTAGCAATAGCTCTAACGCAAGTCATGTAGGCGCTTAAACAAAAAAATATATGTAGAAGTATATATATATACATGTAGTGATATACAGTTAGACAAGTACAAGAGTTAACAGATTCTATTCATCCGTTCAATACAAATCAAAACATTCAATTTATGACTCACGTAAAAATGTGAGCCAGAATAATTTCAAAGCAAAAATTAAACATCAGGGACAAGAGGGTCGTCCCCTTTAGACTTGCCACTGGGGCCAACTTCTTGAACATCGTCGTCGCCTCGAACCTATAAAATACAAAAGAGACAATCAACACAAGAACAAAAGAGAAAACTCCCAAACATTACTCAACGAATGAATTTCATGGCAACAAAATGCTCATCAAAGGAGACCCCCCTAAACTGAATTCCAGTTGATGGAGAATTTCCTCTTCTGAGACACTAGCCCAATCAGTCCCATCAAGACCCAGATTGACGTCTTCCAATGCCTTCCCCTTGTCAATAGCTGACCATGTAGGACGTTTCAAGGGGAAGTCACCCATAGAGACCTCCCCAGAAGCGGTCGTAATTACCCTCGTAGGTGATTCCATCTCAACAGTTGTATTCTTGGCAAAGGATTCAAATGTAGAGCATAGACCCAGACCCTCTACAAACATTTCAAGCTGACGCTTTTCTATGGATACTTCCTTTAATGGTTTCTTGTAATGGTGCTTGTGGTTCTTCTCATCTTGACCTCACTTACGCACCTTGGAAGCGAAAGCCTTCCAATCCTGGCACTTGAGGTTTAGTAGATCTACCTAGGCCTTACGCTCTGCTAGTTTCTGGGTTAGTGATGCATGGCAATTAAGCAGGCTCCAATATCTAGTATAGGTGATCTTAGAGGTTCACCAAGAATGCTCACCTATCAGTCTAGCTGAGGCAAACTCATACTGAGCCTTGAGATCATCATGTTCAACTGATAACTCGGAAACTTCTTTTTCCTTTGCTTGGATTTGTAGCCATAACTGTTTGATGGAACGCCTATAGGTCCAAAGTGATTTGGCGTTATGCACAAGACCCTCTGCCACCTTGTCATAGATCGGCCTTGGTATCTATTCAACTTCTAGGGGTATTGTAGGCAAACTTTCAATACTAACGGTCTCAGATGGATCCTGTAATGATAAAAAATGTCGACAGCTGGAAAATACCGAACAAATTCTGTGTACACAGTTTTAGCCACAGATCTGCGCGAGGGCTATGCTGGAAAAATGAATCCGCGGCACCCTGAACGGTCTTGTCAATCAGACAGGGATTTACTAATCAGTAAACCGATGAATATTTTGTGAAAATGATCTGATTCGAGGAATCGTAAAACGAGGGGAAAATGATGTAGATGGATTGCAACGGTGATAACACTAAACACGATAAAAGGAGGCTGACATCAGAGAAGCACGTAGTTTCAAGATCTGCGCTTTGACTTGAAAAATGTATATTTTGTATGAGAAATTACACTGGGGAATCCCCAATTACTGGATGTGAAGCAAGCACAAAACAAGAAGCAAAACGGTCCAAACAGAAGTCCAATCTACCTCGTGGGATAAAGCCGAGATGCCAGGAAGGCCAAGCTCTGATGTCTACCGATCAACTGTTTCTGACCAATAGAGTCTTCCCAGCAGAACGATTGCTCCTGTCATCGGTGCTCAAAGTGAACTGTACTCTGTTTCTGTTGCAAGGTGATGCTGTCAGCAATTGCCGAGGCGCTGCTCTCTGTATCTCTGCTCCAAAAGTGATAAGTGCTTTGGTGCTCAGAAAAAATGCCCTTGCTTCTCTGATTTGCCAACCTTTGTATCTTTGTCAACTGGGGGTATTTATAGGCTACAACGCTCCATGGAAAAGGCGCAACCCTGATGACGTGTGTCCCGCGTGTTTCGGGCACTATTGACTTGACCAATTTTGCGTCAAACTTCCTGATTACGCACAATACACTCGTTCGCGTATTGTGCGTGTGAAGAAGAGATGCATGTTGGGCATGTTTCAACTGTCTTGGGTTACATTACGCTCATTCACGCTGTGTTGCGTGTATGAGCGTAACGTAACATGGGAACAATGGAATTAAAGCTTTTTTACGCTTGCTTAAGTAGCCGTGCGTAGTGAAGCGTAAACAATGTCTAGTTCGGCGACGTAATATGCTGCGATACGCTCCGTTGTGTGATGAGCGTATGATTGAGTAGTCACATTTTCTTAGACTTTTCCTTTGACTGTTCTGGAGCTTATTACGCTGTCGTGCATAACAGAGCATAAACCTGTCTTTGAACGAAAGACTTAGCAAAAAATACACAAGAAATCGCATATCACGCTGCTTAAGCTTTTACCTATGCTGAAGTAACCATCCTTCTGATGCTGTTTCAATGCCACGCTAAGCACCATTACGCTATGTCACGTGATATAGTGTAAACAACAAAAGAATAGAAAGATTAGGAATCTACACAAGAAGTTGCGGACTTGATGCTACGCGAATCTTGGTGTTGCTCTATCTTATTCCCCCCTCTGGAATGCTGAGATGCGCCCTTGCCTGATTTGCAAATCTTTTCCTGAGGCCGACTCGCGATTTTTTACAGTGTTTCAATGGCCCCTCTTTGTTGACGGTTGGAGAGCTTACCCGAAAGACATCGACAAAGAATACGAAACACCAGATTGGTAGAAGCAAGAACAGCGTCCATCCATGGCTACTCAAGGATTGCCCTGTCAACATGGAAGAGCAAAGCTGGAGGGAATGGGAGATAGAATGGCATGGTGGGAAATAGGTTCAGGGAAGATATAACATAGGTCAGAATGGTAGGAGCATGGAATACGCTTACTGAATACACAGAAATGTATGCACACTGATGTCACTAGGAATGCTTTCAGACGAGCGTAGCGCATCAGCTTGAGATCTCTCTGTCACTAATTATAGCAGGAATGCGTGCAAAAGGAGCGTGGCGCATCACTTCTGCGATATCTCTGCTGGTGTGAGTGCGAAAAATGAATACGTGCGTATGTAGCTTTTGCGTATGGGAAGTGGGTGGTGGGGATGAAGGGAAACAAGAGCTAAGGGTAGGATTTGTGAGAGGTAGAGGTATGCAGATCTAAATGGTCGGGCAAACCCAAGTAGCCATTTCAACACGCTGTTGTACTTCACCGCTCAGATGGATGCACCTTTAGACGACATTCTCCAAGGAAGGTAACCTACAACCACAAAAGAAAGTAGAGGACACCATTGCTCATGCGAACAAGAGGCGAGGTTGTTGAAACAAATGTCGTTTGATGTGAGATAGAGCGATTGGGCTATAAAGAAGGAGCCGGAGCATGCGAGCGGAGCCACCAATCGTGACGATTGGCCTAGCATATCTTCGCCAAAAGGCATCAGACACAGTGCACCTAACTGGTTGTATAAGGAACCAGCCAGATGAATTTGTGAAGCCGGCGTCCGATAGCGATGATTGGCGGAGGTTCCCGAGGCTGTTGTCGACGAGGATTTCGTTGGGGCTTCGGCTGGC